>JARFIW010001208.1:1965000-2447328 GCA_036346225.1 Platerodrilus igneus | reverse complement strand
AGGTTTTGGAAAGGAAAAAGTAAGATCCACGGGGAAAAAATTCCATCTTTCCTTCTGATATTTGAAATGATCATTTGGGCATAAAGTTCAGGTATATTTCATCCATCCACTGAATATGTATATATATATATATATATATATATATATGAAAAATAGCCCAGACTTTTACGCAAAGCCCAAATGATCATTTCAATATAGCCAGTAAGTGAAAGATGGAAAATATAGGTCTTCAGACAGATTTGAAATCTGTATCTTGGTTTTGCCGGACCACCGCGTTTACAATTACGCCACCGAGACCTACGACAATTGCGAAATTTACAAATTTAAATCGTGTACAAACATAAAACCTAACTTCAATTACGCATTTTGTCAATCATATCTGACATTGTCATGTTTTGACTTATGTCAGTTATGGATAGTACGTCACAAATTACGGTATAAACCAAGTATTAAATATATAAATATTTTAGGTAGTTAATTCCACAGGTTGATAAGATACCATCGTATTACAGTGGATAAGATGAAATATCCAGACCTATAAAGCAATGATCATTTCAAATCGAGCTAGTAATGAAAGATGGAAAATATATGGTCTTAGACAGACTTGAACCTGTATCTTAATTTGCGAACCATGCGTTTACCAATTAAGCCACCGAAACCAATGACGACAATTGAAATTTACAAATTTAAATAGTGTACACAACTACTTAAACCTAACTTTCGATTACGTTTGGCATTTCTGTCAATAATATCTGACATTGTCCATAACTGACATAAGTCAAAAACTTGACAATGTCAAATATGATTGACAAAACTGCCAAACGTAATTGAAAGTTAGGTTTATGTATAGTTGTGTACACGATTTAAATTTGTAAATTTCCCAATTGTCGTCATTGGTTTCGGTGGCTTAATTGGTAAACGCATGGTTCCCGCAAAATTAAGATACAGGTTCAAGTCCTGTCTAAGACCATATATTTTCCATCTTTCAATTACTAGCTCGATTTGAAATGATCATTTAGGCTTTGTATAAAGGTCTAAGTTAATATTTCATCTTATCCACTGTAATACGATGGTATTTATCAACTTACCTTGTGGAATTAACTACCTAAAATATTTATATATTTAATACTTGGCTTATAGCCGTAATTTTGAGCGTAGCTTCCTATCCATAACTGACATAAGTCAAAAACATGACAATGTCAGATATGATTGACAAAAATGCTAAACGTAATTGAAAGTTAGGTTTATGTATAGTTGTGTACACGATTTAAATTTGTAAATTTCGCAATTGTCGTCATCGGTCTTGGTGGAGTAATTGGTAAACGCGTGGTTCCGGCAAAACCAAGATACAGATTCAAATCCTGTCTAAGACCCTATATTTTCCATCTTTCACTTACTGGCTATATTTGAAATGATCAATTGGGCTTTGCGTAAAAGTCTAGGCTATTATTTCATATATATATATATATACATATTACAGTGGATAAGATGAAATAGTAGCCTAGACTTTTATGCAAAGCCCAAATGATCATTTCAAATATAGCCAGTAAGTGAAAGATGGAAAATATAGGGTCTTAGACCGTGGATCTTAGCTTTTAAAACCTTTTAACATCGCCAGTGTAAAAAAAAACTTTTCAAAAAGAAATACTTTCACAAAAATTTCTTACCCGGATTCTGCTTCATCAAACTAATTTCTTCAGCAGCTTCCGTGGCTAGCTCAGCTGTGCCTCTTCTAGGATGCCTAAATTTACTATCATTCTCTTTACTATTCACACACCATTCAATAATACAACAATCATACAATATTTATTTACCGCTATTTACAAACAATAATTCATAGTTATGTACAGTTCGGTGCTCTAGTTACACCTCAATAAATGCTATCTTTGTAACGTCCTTGTTTTTAAAATTGTAATTTCAAACACATTTAATACAAACGGGAGTAAATGAGCCCCAAATAATACCTTATCTTTATTTATTACTGCACACTGGTGTATGGTGAGCTCATGATAACCCAGTTTATTAATGTATGCTTTCCACATGCCATACTATTACTACAAACTTAATAAACCCATGTACTCTTAACAATTAAATTTAATTTATCATAAAACTTAATAAGTTTTACGTACACCTTTTGTTTTATATTCAAAATACCATAATAATAGTCAGTTATACGTATCTCTTTCAATACGTTAAATTACCAAAAATAACCATCAAAGTTCACTCACACATCACAAATAATTTCAACAGTTTATCAACAAAAAAACAGCAAATTCAAATGAATTACCTGGAAAAAGCTTCAAGACTCCATCTCCGTTGAAAATGCTTTATCTTCCTGAACCCCTTGGCTTCGTGATTATGCGCGCTGCTCCACCATATATTTATAGATGAAAACTCAGTCTAAGCTGAGTTTCGTGCTACCAATTAACATCAATTCCAACATCTAAATCCATGTATATTTCACTTTTTATTATAGCTTTATTAATTTACGAGCTTGTTAAGATATTCGTTGGACCTCAGTTAAATTTAAAACACTCGCCACTACTCGCGTTACTAACTATAAGGCCCCAAATAATATAATACTATTTTACTGAATTTTACAAATTTTTAATACTCACAAGCCTCGTCGGTTGATTATTATACGTCGTTAAGCGATGCAAAATTAAAGAAAGCCCTATTAATTTTCTTCCCGTATTTATACACTAAAACTGTAACCTCCCGTACGCTCTTAACGCGAAATACCTCATTGAAAATAATATTTCTGCAAATTTTGGATAACCGTCTTTAAACTTCCAGAAATATTCCCTCGTCAACACGCTATATCATTCAAACTCTTCCATCCACCTGTCGCGTGTTCGTCTGTTGTAGAACTATCTATTTCGACCAATGATACAGTTCAGTGACGTCATAAAACTCCGCCTGTAATATCTTTATTCCTGTCTTATGCATATTTGATGTCGCGTTCTAATCTTTACTTGAGTGGTAGAAAATCGATATTGCTGACCGCGTCTTATGGACTCCACGTTGAGTGAATACGTGCGTACTAAATCGAATGCTTTTATACCCGTCTCATTCATATTATTGATTGTGCATCCCTTCTGCTCTTTAAGAAACTCTTGCAAGCGTTTATGCGAACCACCAATGGTTGAACAATATTTTCCTTGAAGCTCACAAATAAGCAGAAGATGACCTTTCCAACATGCAGGTGTGCTCAATTATTGATCGTTTACAATAACAATTTTCGGAGTTTACATTTTACAGTATTCTATATAACCGACGTCTGTTTTTCGTTAAGAAAGCTTTTCGCCTTGGTGCATTTTCTGACGTTATTACACGTTGAATTATATAAATTAAATTAATTATGCTTTCTGTTTGTTTTTAAAACTGGTTTTCTTTATGAACTTATTACTTTTCAATTCCAAATTATAAAAATACGTCAATACTTGTTCGTTTAAATTAAATCAATTAAATAAATTTTGGGCGTAAATAAATTGTTTGTTTCTCTATACAGGGTGTTCAAAATTGCATTGTTTACCCCAAATTTAACCCTTTAAATGCCACTACATATATATATATATATATTAGCTGTAATACCCTTTAGTGTGGTCGACCTATTATTTCTGTAATACTCCCTTGTGTCCTTACGTTGAGCGACCTGAGTTTATTTTAATTGCTATAATACTAAATTCAAATTATTGAACCACCATTTTATATCTTTCCTACAGCTTGTGATTATTTCCTCCTCCAGCTGTTTCTTAACGTTGCTATCAACTGGAGTTTATCATAAAAACAACTTTATCGACCAATGACAAAATTCAACTAAGTTACCGCCTTTGCGGGTTATCTCTGCCCTACTTTAAATTATGTGGCTCCTCCTCTGTACTATTTCAATCTTATGACCTCGGCTAGCATATATTTGTAATTATAAAAATTCAGTAAGTTTGGATCCCATTTAATGAAACTAATGCTTTATGTACAGCTTTGACGTTATTTACAATACATTTTCAAATTAATTCACCTTTATAAATTTCATTTATCAACAACCATTTAATTTGTACTAAAACCCAAAGTCACCAAAGAAAACTCATTACCTTTACCAACAAATGTAGAATATTCTAAATCCGTTTTCTTATTATTATTTCAATACGTATTCAACCCTTTGTTGACTTGTTTACAAGCATATAATTTCCAATTGTATTTATAATAAATAAAATTCTTGTAGAAAAACAGATGCCTTATAACTAACAATCTGACCTGGTTTTATCTTTTACGACGACGCTTCTATTAAAATTAATCTTCCCAATTTTCGATTCCATTTAACTTATCACCATTATGGACCAACACCATTAAATTATAATTTTATACTTTAATCATTCTTGCCATAGACTTCAAATTTGTAATTCGTTCACCCTATACTTCAAGATTATGTTCTTCCTTTCGCCTCGACATTTAAATTGTTTTATTGTAATCTTTCTTAACATCAAGCATTCTGGCCTATTTTCCTCAGACCTCGAAGCCCTATTATTTTTATGTCTTAGTTTACGATTAATTCATAAAAATAATCCTACTTACGTTTTAAACGGTAATTTTCATATACACACTCATTTATTTCACTTTGTACCACTTGTTACGTATTATTCAGTATTACTGGCAATGCACTTGGGCCTTCATTGAGTTCAAAACTGACTTTCTTATCGCGGTGCTTGCTAATATAATTTCGAATCCCCACTGCATCCGTGGTGTGGTCTAGAACCTGTCGTTTGCTTCGGACCAATCAAATAATTTCATTTCGAATATTTTCTGATGTAATGCTCTGCGTTCGTTCATAATGCCCACCTGCCTGCAGGTGTCTTCACTATCAACATGCTGTATTTTGATAGAATAGTCGCCTTTCCATAAACAACTGATGCAATTTTACTTTAAACTTTCATTGTTTACATGCGATTCACGCAATTTTTAATCATTTCTCTTATCAAAATGGTTAGATCTTTATACGCATTATATTAGCTACATGAAACTCTATTTTCACATCCGTATTACTTAATCGTCTGAGACTCTTTTCTTAATGCGTGTCTAATTATACTTTATCATTTCTACGCGTGCTTCCACTGAAAAATATTCTTATTCGCTTTACTTATATCAACTGAACACTATCTACAGGGTATTTAATCTTTACCATCCGTTTAATACTTGTATTTCTCATTCCTACGCCAACTATGCGTCTTCCTATGTCTTTCCTGCGTCGCCCAAAACTATTTCTACTTTGTACACAGGGTGTTGCCTACTTACTATCTACTTCTATTTCTTACTTATTTCCTAAAATAACTACAATTTTCTGCTGCCTATTCTAATTACTCATTCTCTAGTGACCTTCACTATGTCGTGCACCCTTAAACAACCCTTATCACAGCATAATTCCCCCAAATTAAAATATAAAATTTTATATCAATGTCCATTTTGTTGCCCAACGTGAACTTAAACTCACATTGGTATGAAATTATTATATTTTATTTCCATATTGAAATTCAACCTTTTCATTATTAATCTCATATTTACATTTTATTTATCCCATACCTATGTCCTATTATACTATACTATTCCTACCTATGCCTATTCTTATGTTCAAATCCTATTCTATTTCTCTATGTCTACCTATTCATAATTTATTTTACATTTCCTTTTATCTATTCATCTGTCCTTGCATGGGCCAATTCAATTTATTTATTTTCAACTTCCCCTTTTCACTCTTAAATCTGGGTCCTTTTAATCTATATTTTCAATCCTATATTTATTATCTATCCTATATCCTAAAAATCTAACCCTACTTTGAAAAAATTCACACTTCCTTAAATTCAACCTTAAACCTGCTATATCTAATTCTAATATTATTCTCTCTAAATGTACGTAGTGTTCCTCTACACTATTACTAAATATTAATATTTCATCCTTATAGTGGATACTAAATTCCTCATACAGTCCCAAAATATTCTTGATCACATTCTCTAATGCATCCGTGCTCGAGGACAAACCAACCGGGACCACCCTAAATTGGTATAATTTTCCTTCTACCGAAAAACCCGTATATTTCCTTGATTCACGCGCTAATGGAATCAAACACAATGAATTCTTTAAGTCTAATTTGCTATATATTTTCTTATTACCTATTCTTGCTAATATGCTTTCCATCGTTGGTGGACAATTGTATTGCGGCTTCGTTCGCTTATTTATCTTTCTTGCATCCAAACATAACCTAATGCTATCATCATTTTTCTTCACGACGACTAATGGATTCACAAAATGTGTACTGGAGTTTTCTATAATGCCTTCACGTAACATTTCCTCAATTTCTTCCTTTACTCTATTCCTATATGCTACTGGGATAGGATATATCTTATTGTTAAACGGTTCCTCATTCATTACTTCTAACTTGTGCACATAACCCTTGGCAATTCTCGACTTTGACCCAATTAATTCTGAATGCTTATTCAATAATACATTCACCCTATTTTTTAAATCATCTGGACACTTAATCTCTTCACTTTCATTACCCCCATTATTTATCTCTTCACTAAACTGATTAATATTTACGCAGTCATCTTCTATTACTATATTCCCCTCTTCATACCATTTAATATATTTCCCATTACACTCAATCTCTTTGCATTCCGCATTTATCTTCAACCCCAACTTATCTATCATATTCATCCCAAATATAACATCTATCTTCAGTCCAGGTACCACCATGAACTCATTTTCCCATATTCTATCCCCCATTTCACATCTCAGAATTACCATTTCATTTATTACACTAAATCTCTTATTATTTGGTGCCACTAAATTACACCTTGCTATCTCTATCGCTTTATCCCCCAATTTCTCTCGTTTAACAAATTCTTCCGCTACAAGTGATGCCTCTGCTCCAGTATCAATTAATACTTTAACTATTTTATTTTCCACCTTTAAATTAATTATTGGTAATAAGTTTCTCTCAAGTCTTCCTAATTCATTATCCATTTCATATTTAATAAACTCGCGCTGGTGCTCATATCCGTTAATCCGTAGAATTTTCCTTGGTTCGTCCGTACTCAAAATCCTGATCTCGCGTCGAAGGTCCTGCCTGACTCATTCTTCCTGTATCTGTGCAATTCGTGTTCCTTAATTCCACACTATTAATATTTCTTGCTGGTGTCCGTCGATCATCCTTTTCCTGTCTATTCATTACTCCATTGTTTCCCTCATGATTCGTTCTCTCTATCCGTTGCCTTGGTGTCTGACCATTATCCCTGTTCTGCCTAAAATCATTATTAAAGTTTCCATAGTTCCCCATTAAAATTTCTTCCGCGATCATAATTATACCTGTTCCTTCGATAATTATTCCTAGTCTCATCATTCCTTATGAAATTCGTGCGTCGATCCCTAAAATTATTTTCCCTTTCATCATCATTTTCCAAATCATCATATCTCTGCAAATAATCAATAAACGTGTCTCTATCCACTATGTTTTGCGTCGTTATGTATCGCTTTACTTCCGCATTAAAATGACTTGCTAAATACTTTATAATAATTTTATCTTCTAAAGGAGGATCCAATTGCTTCGCTACAGTAAATTTCTCAATCGCATATGATTCTCGCGTTATCCCTTTCGCCAAATCGTATCTTCCCATAATCAAATCATTTCGAATTCGATTTTGCTGGTTGTCATTCCAGAATTGACGTAGAAATTTGCTTTCAAACTGTTCAAACGTTTCTATTTCATCCTCAACTAGATTGTACTATTGTTTAGCATTCCCTTTTAATATTGCCCTGATTAAATTTAATTTGAATAATTCATCTGTGTATCCCTGTATCAACATTTTAAAATTTTTCAGAAATATCTTAGGGTTTACTTTTCCGTCCCCGTAAAATTTCGTAAATTGTTCCATTGAAAGATTCGTTTGCATTAGCTTAATTGGTTCCCTATTAAAGTTTATTGGATTGCTTTTTAAATTATTTATCTCTTGATTTATTGATCTGAATTCCGTTTCGCAATTTTCTTCAATTTTATTTAACTTAATATTTAAATTCTTAATTTTATTGTTGGACTCACTTTCGAACTCTTCTCGTTTCGTTTTGATTAAAGAAATATGATCCCATAAACCGTCTATCTCCTCAGAAACTCTACCAACTCTCTCATTCAATTGTGCTTTCATCTCCGCGATATTATGGTTTGCTTCTTTCAGTCCATCACTAAGATTCTTAATTTTACCTCCAATTTCTCATTGTTTTCATCCATTTTATTTTAACTGCATTTATGGCTTGCTCACTCCTATCCATCTTTTCATTCAATGCCATTAAGATATCCAACATCTTATTTTCTTGTGAAGTTCGCCTCTTCACTGGAACTGGTTTCCTGAATTATAACGCTCTCCTGGGATCCTATCTCTACTCCTTGTTGTCTCAAAACCTCCCGTGTTTCCCGTATTTTCTTGTCCATTATTATTAAATTTATATGCTAAACTTTTTAAATACTAAAATTTATCTAACTTTAAATTACTGTACAAATTTCACTATTGTTAATTGAAGCTTTTCAAATCCCCGGTTTAGTTTAATTAATTTATATAAAATCTTACAATCGTACTTTAAAATTTATTTTAATTTAATTCGCCCCTCTTAGTCTCAGTTTATTTTATTGTGGTTTAATTTAATTCGCCCCTCTTAATTTCAGTTTATTGTGGTTTAATTTACGAGCCCCTCTTAATTTCAGTTTATTTGATTGTGGTTTAATTTACGAGCCCCTCTTAATTTCAGTTTATTGTGGTTTAATTTACGAGCCCCACGTTGGGCGCCATATTAATTGCTGTAATACCCCTTTAGTGGGTCGACCTATTATTTCTGTAATACTCCTTGTGTCCTTACGTTGAGCGACCTATTTATTTTAATTGCTATAATACTAAATTAAATTATTGAACCACCATTTTAATCTTTCCTACAGCTTGTGATTATTTCCTCCTCCAGCTGTTTCTTAACGTTGCTATCAACTGGAGTTTATCATAAACAACTTTATCGACCAATGACAAAATTCAACAAGTTACCGCCTTTGCGGGTTATCTCTGCCCTACTTAATTTGTGGCTCCTCCTCTGTACTATTTCAATCTTATGACCTCGGCTAGCATATATTTGTAATTATAAAAATTCAGTAAGTTTGGATCCCATTTAATGAAACTAATGCTTTATGTACAGCTTTGACGTTATTTACAATACATTTTCAAATTAATTCACCTTTATAAATTTCATTTATCAACAACCATTTAATTTGTACTAAAACCCAAAGTCACCAAAGAAAACTCATTACCTTTACCAACAAATGTAGAATATTCTAAATCCGTTTTCTTATTATTATTTCAATACGTATTCAACCCTTTGTTGACTTGTTTACAAGCATATAATATTTAGCCAATTGGATATTAAAAATAAAATAAAATTCTTGTAGAAAAACAGATGCCTTATAACTAACAATCTGACCTGGTTTTATCTTTTTACGACGACGCTTCTATTAAAATTAATCTTCCCCAATTTTCGATTCCATTTAACTTATCACCATTATGGACCAACACCATTAAATTATAATTTTATACTTTAATCATTCTTGCCATAGACTTCAAATTTGTAATTCGTTCACCCCTATACTTCAAGATTATGTTCTTCCTTTCGCCTCGACATTTAAATTGTTTTATTGTAATCTTTCTTAACATCAAGCATTCTGGCCTATTTTCCCTCAGACCTCGAAGCCCTATTATTTTTATGTCTTAGTTTACGATTAATTCATAAAATAATCCTACTTACGTTTTAAACGGTAATTTTCATATACACACTCATTTATTTCACTTTGTACCACTTGTTACGTATTATTCAGTATTACTGGCAATGCACTTGGGCCTTCATTGAGTTCAAAACTGACTTTCTTATCGCGGTGCTTGCTAATATAATTTCGAATCCCCACTGCATCCGTGGTGTGGTCTAGAACCTGTCGTTTGCTTCGGACCAATCAAATAATTTCATTTCGAATATTTTCTGATGTAATGCTCTGCGTTCGTTCATAATGCCCACCTGCCTGCAGGTGTCTTCACTATCAACATGCTGTATTTTGATAGAATAGTCGCCTTTCCATAAACAACTGATGCAATTTTACTTTAAACTTTCATTGTTTACATGCGATTCACGCAATTTTTAATCATTTCTCTTATCAAAATGGTTAGATCTTTATACGCCTTATATTAGCTACATGAAACTCTATTTTCACATCCGTATTACTTAATCGTCTGAGACTCTTTTCTTAATGCGTGTCTAATTATACTTTATCATTTCTACGCGTGCTTCCACTGAAAAATATTCTTATTCGCTTTACTTATATCAACTGAACACTATCTACAGGGTATTTAATCTTTACCATCCGTTTAATACTTGTATTTCTCATTCCTACGCCAACTATGCGTCTTCCTATGTCTTTCCTGCGTCGCCCAAAACTATTTCTACTTTGTACACAGGGTGTTGCCTACTTACTATCTACTTCTATTTCTTACTTATTTCCTAAAATAACTACAATTTTCTGCTGCCTATTCTAATTACTCATTCTCTAGTGACCTTCACTATGTCGTGCACCCTTAAACAACCCTTATCACAGCAATATATATATATGTATATATTGCCGTGATTAAGCCTCGCCTGGAGCGCTGCTGAAAGGGTGCTGTGACAAGGTCGCTAAAAGAGTGCTGTGATAAGGGCTCTAGATTTGATTCTTTCCAATTCTCCACCCGAAGGTACTACATTGGTCAAAAAACGATTTTTTTTACCTGGAAATTTTGAGTTTTGCCGAATCCTTGCTGTTTCAGGCAAGGTGGGGATTTTTAACGTGCGTGACAACACTCACACACGGGACTTCCATTTTACTTCTCATCCGAACGAGGGCGTATTTTTGTGCAAAATGCTAGCCTAACATTTTTCAAGCGGGCCGAGTCGAAATATTTGTGATAAGCGCCGCACATTGGTGCGCTACTAAAAAAGTGCTGTAAAAAATTTCCGTGTTGGGAGCCACTAAAAGAATGCTGCGATAGGGCCCCACGTTGGTGCGCCGCTAAAAGAGTGATATAATAATAGCCCCGCTTTTCGGCGTTACTAAAAAGGTGATATGAAACAATTTGTTTAACTTGAAATTATTCACTTACCTTCTCTTCTAATTTTGACTGGCTAGCTCAACGGAACTGATGAATGTTTCAGAATGAGATCAAACACAGCAATGTTACAAAGCATTTATACAGTATTAAACATTCTCTCTCATACAAAAGCATTTAGAACATTTACAACATTGATTTTTCAAACATAAAGTTTTGATTACAAACACAAATTGTTGCTTGCCTTATTTTAAATTTACAGAATTAAACTTATTCTTTTGAAGATGGTTTACCTGGTTATGATTATTTCCACGCTTGTAAGATTTGTTTTGGCCAGAAAAAATCCTTGGCAGAGTGTTTCGAACCCTGATCACAAATTTCTCCTGGTAAAACCTTTTACATCAAAAATATATTATGATTAATACTTATTATTATACCTGATATTAAATATAAATCAGTTAAAAATAAATTTAAAATTGATACTTGCAGAATCTGTAAAAGCACTCGTCGTAATAAATTATCTTCTTATTTTAAATTGACCTCAAATCAGCATACAAGATTCTTCATTAAAAAAATTTCCCATTTCAAACAGCAAGTACCAAAGTACGTTTCTGGTTAAATCTTCTTTTCGATTATTTATTAAAATCTTTAATATAGCGTTATCTTAAAAAACTTTCTTTCTTGTAATTAATAATTTCCATTTTTCGTTGTAAGACGTTTTATAACATTGCTTCTTTATTCATTGCAACCTCGCCACTATTAAATTACAGTAAGCTTTATTGCATACTTCAAATAACATCTTTGCAACGCAACAGCTTTCGGTTAAATCAAAATAACATTTCACGATCTAATTCAAGAATCAAATGACTTCGAATCAAATTAATTAAGGAATCCATTAGTAGTGTGGTAAGGCCGGTCCTAATTCAAAACGTGTTCACACGTATTTTCCATATGTAAAATACACGTGCACCGTTTTGAATTAGGACCGGCTTTATATACTTTCAATGTAAAATAGTTGTGAAAACATGAATTCTTATATACTTTCAAATGTAAAATACTTGTGGGCACGTTTTGAATTAGGACCGGCTTTTTATTACTTTCAATGGAACATACATACTTAAAAACACACGTATGTTGAAAAATGTAATTGCAGAGAAAATGTGTGTAACTGTTTTGAATTTGGTTTTCTAGCGAGAAGTTACACGCGCACCGTTTTGAATTACGACCGACCTTATATACTTTTAATATAAAATAATTTCTCTTAATAAATAAGTAAATTATTTTCATAAAATGGCATAAATTGAGATAATTAAAAATCTGTACATACATAAGAACAAAAAGTTTTTTCTTACTAGCTAGTATCAATAAACTTGTAAAAAGAATCAATTGGTTTAATAAAATAAACTTAAATTATTTCCATCGTCGTTTCCATTTGTTTAGGCTTGCTCGATTCTTGTACCTTGTCCACGTTTGTTTCTTTGGGCTCTGTCTATTTTGGACCTCATCCAAATTTGTTTGGTTGGGTTCGGTCGATTCTTGTCCAACTTTGTTTGGTTGGGTTCTTCGAGATTGGGAGTTAAAATTGTTGGTCACCATTTCCCGATTTTTGGATTCGAAGTGCCTTTTTGGATCCGTACGACTGTGCCAGTTATGTTTCGGGCCTTGGGAGCGGTCTTTTTAAAAATTTCTTCTAAAACTTGTAACAATTTATTTGGTTAAACAAAAATTACAATTGAATTTTGACAAACTGGATTGATTTATACTAAGTCGAAAATTAAATGATAATTGGAGTTTAATAAAGGTGAGTAGCCTAAGCAAACGGCAATGTTAAAGCTGAAATACTCAAGACTGACTGATGGTTTTGGGGCTCCCGTGGTATTTATGTTGTGCCTACTCTTCAAATATCTGTAGGAACTTGCAGAGCTCATGTCTGCTTATTTCTTAATTCTATTTATTATACAATGTAACAATCCTAATTTCTAAGTAATCGCGCTTTCTTAACCGTCTATGACCTGCACCTGCAGTATCACTTAGTGTCTGGAATACAATGTATTACATCCGTTCTCACAACTTGCTTGTGAACTTTTAATAACCTTTCTGATTTGTCCTTGAATTTAAAATGTTACATCTATCTTAAGTTTCTTAATAATTTTCCAATAGTTCCTATTAAATTCAGCGCGCATAATCACGAAGCCAAGGGGTTCAGGAAGATAAAGCATTTTCAACGGAGATGGAGTCTTGAAGCTTTTTTCAGGTAATTCATTTGAATTTGCTGTTTTTTTGTTGATAAACTGTTGAAATTATTTGTGATGTGTGAGTAAACTTTGATGGTTATTTTTGGTAATTTAACGTATTGAAAGAGATACGTATAACTGACTATTATTATGGTATTTTGAATATAAAACAAAAGGTGTACGTAAAGCTTATTAAGTTTTATGATGAATTAAATTTAATTGTTAAGAGTTCATGGGTTTATTAAGTTTGTAGTAATAGTATGGCATGTGGAAAGCATACATTAATAAACAGGGTTATCATGAGCTCACCGTACACCAGTGTGCAGTAATAAATAAAGATAAGGTATTATTTGGGGCCCATTTACTCCCGTTTGTATTAAATGTGTTTGAAATTACAATTTTAAAAACAAGAACGTTACAAAGATAGCATTTATTGAGGTGTAACTAGAGCACCGAACTGTACATAACTTTGAATTATTGTTTGTAAATAGCGGTAAATAAATATTGTATGATTGTTGTATTATTGAATGGTGTGTGAATGGTAAAGAGAATGATAGTAAATTTAGGTATCCTAGAAGAGGCACAGCTGAGCTAGCCAGGGAAGCTGCTGAAGAAATTAGTTTGATGAAGCAGAATCCGGGTAAGAAATTTTGGAAAGTATTTCTTTTTGAAAAGTTTTTTTTACACTGGCGATGTTAAAAGATTTTAAAAGCTAAGACCCACGGTCTAAGACCCTATATTTTCCATCTTTCACTTACTGGCTATATTTGAAATGATCATTTGGGCTTTGCATAAAAGTCTAGGCTATTATTTCATCTTATCCACTGTAATATGTATATATATATATATATATATATATATATATATATATATATATATATATATATGAAATAATAGCCTAGACTTTTACGCAAAGCCCAAATGGGTCTTAGACAGGATTTGAATCTGTATCTTGGTTTTGCCGGAACCACGTGTTTACCAATTACGCCACCGAGACCGATGACGACAATTGCGAAATTTACAAATTTAAATCGTGTACACAACTATACATAAACCTAACTTTCAATTACGTTTAGCATTTTTGTCAATCATATCTGACATTGTCATGTTTTTGACTTATGTCAGTTATGGATAGAAAACTACGCTCAAAATTACGGCTATAAGCCAGTATTAATATATAATATTTTAGTTAATTCACAAGGTAAGTTGATAAATACCATCGTATTACAGTGGATAAGATGAAATAATAACTTAGACCTTTATACAAAGCCTAAATGATCATTTCAAATCGAGCTAGTAATTGAAAGATGGAAAATATATGGTCTTAGACAGGACTTGAACCTGTATCTTAATTTTGGAACCATGCGTTTCAATTAGCCACCGAAACCAATGACGACAATTGGAAATTTACATAATCTATATACATAAACCTAACTTTCGATTACGTTTGGCATTTCTGTCAATAATATCTGACATTGTCTATAACTGACATAAGTCAAAAACTTGACAATGTCAGATATGATTGACAAAACTGCCAAACGTAATTGAAAGTTAGGTTTATGTATAGTTGTGTACACGATTTAAATTTGTAAATTTCCCAATTGTCGTCATCGGTCTCGGTGGCGTAATTGGTAAACGCATGGTTCCGGCAAAACCAAAATAAAGGTTGAAGTCCTGTCCAAAACCTTATATTTTCGCTCTTTCAATTACTAACTCAATTTGAAATGATCATTTAGGCTTTGCATAAAAGTCTAAGTTATTATTTCATCTTATCCACTGTAATACGATAGTATTTATCAACTTACCTTGTGGAATTTACTACCTAAAATATTTATATATACATACATAGATATATGTATATATGTACATATATACATAAATGTATAGATACATATATATATATATATATATATATATATATATATATATATACTTTTACTAGTCTAGTACTAGTGGTTATCATCTTATGGCGTTCCTATGTTAGGTTTCTTATCTTACAGAAGTCCTTTCGAAGTTATTATTGTCAATTGTTTTTGGTTGTTTCATAAGGGTTATGAACCACTTCATCCTGATGATGTCTAGAGAAGCTGAAACTAGTCAATGAATGTTTATTCCCTTTATGAAACAATCAAAATCTTTCATTTATGGCTATGCAAATATTAGCTTGATTGGTATAGTTGAAAACTCTCTTTCGATTTATATATATATATATATATATATATATATATATATATATATTACTCAAATTTAGACCAGGGTAGAAAATTAATTAACGACAGCAAATATTTTTAATCACCGTGTATAAGGAAGCTTTGGGTACTAATACGCGTCATTTAAAGGCATATTGGGTAAACTCGTCATTTACTTCTAAACATAGGGTTTATATTGTTTAGATAATGATAAACACCGTGTATAAGGAAGCTTTGGAAAATAGTACGCTTAATTAAAGGCCTACTGTGTAGATTTAAATCATTCAATTAAAATGTAGGGTTTGTATATAATCATAATCAACGTGTAGAAGGAAGTAATGTAGAATTTCATTAGGTAATACGCATTATTAAAACCATGGAGCATAAAAATTTATTTGTTTAGTTAAAAATAAGGGGTTAAATTATTCGCTGGACGCTTTCTATAGAAAGACGCAGAGTTAAAATGTTCAATTTGTATTTAATTTAATTTTTCCAAGTACTAAAACTATCGAGAAATTATAAAAGACGTGGGGAAGTCACGTATGAACCTTCGGCGTATTGGAACTCAGAACACTTGCAAAGATAACGATGTATATGATAGTCGATAAGCTTCAAGCTATATGAGTGCAAGTAAGAAAGCGAATTTGTGGTACAAAGACAAACGAGAGGAATGCATTGGTAGTTAAATGAGGTGAAATATGTAGAACAAGAGCACAGGTTTTAGATAGAGCGAACAGACTAGATTGGCGATTAAGGTTGAAATAAGATGCAAACATGAGAGGTGGAAGCATAACAATTTCTATGTTAAATTAATTAGTTGTTCTCGGACGTGTTGCGAGGCGTGCGGAAATTTCTTAGATTTCAACTTGGACGAGTGCAAATTTCAGTAGAATCATTGTGCCGAGCCATCGGAAGGGAAAATAGAATGCGAATTTTTGAAAATCGTCCGTCGCGGGACAAATTTGGCTTGCAAGCGAGCCATTATATAAACCCGTGCTGATAGGAGTTTAAGTCTCTTTTATTTTTGATTTTATTCGATACTTCAAGCAGTTTTGCTCTTTTTATTTTTGATTTTATTCGATACTTCAAGCAGTTTTGCGCTTTATTACGTGCTACGATAAAAGTTATTATGCATTAGTGCTCTTAGAGAAGATAAATAAAGGTAATAAAGTCTAGTTATATTTGCGGGTATTAATTACTGTACCAATTATCCAAATTAGTAACGATAAATAAATAAATAGAAGTATGCAGTTTTAGTATAGCGTGAAAGAATTATGAATTTCATTGCTATTTTTTGGGAGTGTTAGTGATCAAATGTTATTCGTAAACGTGATTGGATCCACAAAACAAGATTTTGATATACCTAGATGAGTTCCTGAGAAGCCCTGAAATCTTTTAGACGAATGGTGGTGTAGAAAAATTTTAAAGGCGGCCAGAAATCCAAAGACGTAAACATAAACCAGCTGGAATGGTGGGATCAGCAGGGACGATGTACATTGTAGCCACGAGTGCATTAACCTTCAGGTAACTTATGCATTGTTGTTCGATCTTAGATGTTTTGGTGTGTGTTGAATATCTTTATAATTTGTTTGATAAAAATGGACAGTAGTAAATTTGTATAAACAACAAATTTTGAATTTTAAGGTAGAATTTTCTTGTATAAGTAGAAAGGAGTATTTATCAGGTTTATGTTTTTGATTATGATGAAAATTTGGGTCTGTCTTTGAGTTCAATTAGACTAACCTATTAAATTAACGTAAAGGGGTGGGAGATGCTCCCTTTTAGTCAGACTCAGGTCTGCAAATATTGTTTACTTAATTAGTATGCATTCTACAAGGACTCTAATTCTGGATGCAAATTAAAATGATGATAGAATTTGAACTTGAAATTTTATGATGCTGAAATTTATGCTAAAATTTAATTTTGAAATTTTAATGTATTGTGAATATTGGCGTAAATAGAGTTAACGTTGATGTTTGTGGTAGGAATGTGTTTTTTTTTATGAATGAGGATGAAAGTTCTATCTAGGTGAGCAGCCGAGGCGGAAGGAGTCAAGACGCGATATTCAGGTAAGAAATCGATTATCAGAGGAGATTTCACCGTAGTAACGAGAATCACAGCAAATCTTGGCGCCCAATTCGTGAGGCTCGATTCTTATAAGGAATCACAGCAAATCTTGGCGACCCGAACGCGAGGGCTTGAAATTTCAGATAGTGTGTAACTGTTTCAGGAAACTGACGACCCTGAAATTAGGAGCTGAGTGTGAATATTTTTTGTAGGTGTGTGAAATAAGTGTGTAGGCGTGTGTGGGGGTGAAAAGTGTGACGTATGCAGAGAAAAGAGTGGCTTCGAAGTCAAGGGGTGGAAATAGGAAGCAGTGATAGTGCTTTATTTAAAGTAGGGTTGATAGAAATGAGAAAAACATTACAGGTCTTCGACAGGAAATGGGACATTTAAGGTCCGAAGTACGTATTTTTTGTGAAAAAGAGATAAATATAAAATTGACTGAAGTAACGGACTCATGTAGGGATCAGTTAGGCAGGGTAGAACGCGAAGTTGGTAGTATTAAATACAACATGTCAAGTTTAACGGGCGATGGTCCCAGATTTTATACAGGTGGCGTATCATTGGACCAACATATGAAATTTTATGGCGATAACAGTGTAAATCCACAAATTTTTATTAATAGCGTAAGAAATCTAGTGGGAAATTTATTCGACGAACAGACTAAACTAAATACAATAAAAGCTTTATTGAAGGACAATGGGGAAGCATGGTATAACTTAGTAGGACAGGACATAGACACATATCAGGACTTTGAAAACAAATTTTTACAGCATTACTGGAGTTATCACAAACAGGATCAGATTAGGGACGACTTGATTACAGGAAAATTTAAGGGAGAGTTTGCAGGTTCTAGGGAACAATATGCCATCCGCAAATACAGTGTGGCCAAACAACTTAATCCACCATTGACGGACAGACAAATAATCAAGTACTTATCACGACATTTTGAACTCGAAATCAGACAACACGTGGCCTTACAAAACATTACAGAACGTGAGACATTTTTGGAATATTTACAGAGATATGACGATATATGTGTAGGACGGACAAGAGAGGTACGTGAACGAAACATCAACACGGTTAGGTTTGACAGCAGGACACAGAATTTTGCGAGACGGCCTGACTACAATAGGAATTTTCGACCAAATTGAGAACGACGAGGACAGGAATACAGAAGCAATAGTGCGACTAGGGGACCAACGCCAAGACCTAGTTACACGAGACAGAACAGTTTACCGGAAGTAAACAGGACAGTGACGAGCACGCCGAATAGAGACAGGGACACGGATATTAATACGAGGAGGACGTACGCACAGGTTGTAGAAGGACAACCAGGACCAAGCACGGAAAACAGGACGAGACAGGATTTTTAGAACGCGACAGACCACTAGATTTCTGTGTAAATGTGTATGAACATCCACGTGAACTTTTCAAAATTGAGGAGGAAATAGAGCCAGAAACTGTAGAAAAATTATGTTTGCCAATTATTAATATAGGAATTTTTGAGAATAATGTAGAAGTATTACTTGATACAGGAGCAGAGGCGAGTTTAATATCGGAGGAATTCGTCAGCAAAATTAACGATAAGGTTTGTGATAGAATTATGTCTATAAAGCGTAGCCATTTAGTAGCTCCAAATAAAAAGAAGTTTGCTGTAGTAAATAGTGTTGTGGTGCTTAGGATAAATATAGGAGGTTTAAGCTGTGAACAGGAGTTTGTAATTGTACCTGGACTGAAGTTTCAGAGCATTTTAGGTGTTGACTGTATGATGCAGTTAGGGGTTTTGATAGATACAGAAAGGAAGGTAGTAAGGATTAAGGATAGGGTAATGCCATGGAAGGGCAGTTATGAAGTCTCAGAGGATGACACGGGGTTGAGTGTTAATGTAGTAGAGGTAGAGGATGATGGAGTTAAACAGATCAACACAATAAGATGTCCAGAGGATAGGATAGTAGAGGTTCAAGCTTTATTACAAAAACATGCAGAATTAGTGGGGGTAGAAGCAAGCACATTTTTTTATAATTTGAATTAGGGCCGCTATACTTGCGGCCACGTCCCCAATGCTCCACCCGGAGGTACTACATTGGGTTTAAACGCGAAAAATAGTCGTGCTCCTAATTTATTCTTACTTCATAGTTGATTCACCCTAAATAAAAACTAAATAAAAATCTAACAAACCTAAAAATCTAACAAACCTAACAAACTCTAACAATCTAACAAACCTAAAAATCTGACAAAAACTGGAACAAAAACAAAACAAAAACTAAAAACAGGGTTGTAAATAATGGTATCCCTAGCGCCGACTTTCGAGTGTACCCGACCAACAAGCAAAAATGAGAGGGGGAGGAATCCGTAATACCGGATAGCAGACGCCGGTTCTGCTTACCAGTGGACCTGAAGGGTCGTCTTAAAACTATCCAAATCTAGCTAACTAATTTAAATCCATCCCTAGCTTTCCCTATCGTTCCCTAACTGATTTACATTATGATTACAATCTTCGCAATTCTGCTCGTCCTTCCCAAATATATACTGCAACCAAAATGGCGACAGAACGTCAAACAAAACAAATAAGCCACATAATACATGCTATATATAAATAAATATAAAGTGTAAATATAAAATATAAATAAATATAATTATGTAAATATATAAATAAATGTTTAATAAGCGTTAAGCATATAGCAGTGCACAAAATAGCGAAAGCATCACCCTATTTATCAGGTGCACTCGCACAAGCATTATGTCGGCTAGCGCCTTTACACACCAAACGTGCTTCTTAAATTATTTCAAAAACTACTAATTAATGTAAATCAATGCTTGTGCGAGTACAGCCGCCACAATTTAAGTCCTACCTCGATAATAAAATTCTCCAGCATCCGAAGATCTGGTCGTCTGTAACTTACTTCTAAAGGTGAGACGGGGTGCACTGCTAAAGTCCTGGTGGGTATGCACTAAATGTTCTTGGGGGGATCACAATCACTATCACTATCACTTCACTTTCAAGTCCTGGGGGGATGCGCGGTTGCGCTCTGTTTTATTATCCTTGTTTACTTTATTGATTTAATTTAATGAGGGTTTATGATTTATTTGTTATTGTTTATTTGGTATTATTTATTCCCGATTTTCCGCACATAATTATGAAGATAGGCAGTGATTGTATTAATGGAGTGGGGGTTTCTCGTGCATCGTGCATATTGGACATTTTGGTATAATTATCTTTTTTTTTTTTTTTTTAATATTTAATATCAGGTTTTGGTTATGCTCGTATCCTTACTCACGCCAAGTCAATCTAAAATTTTTCAATCCTCCCACCAACTCCACCGAATTTTTACACGCGGTCGTCATTGATTGTCTAATCTCGCGACCCTTCCCGCGAATTCTTTTAAGGCTGTCCAGAACGCCTTCTGGTTTACCACTTCCCCGACTTCCTCTAGGCTCTTTGGCCATGCCAGACCTAGGATAGCTAGTTTGCTATCAGCCAACCCTCGATTTCCCGCCTCAAACGGGCAGTCGAAGAGCACGTGCTCTGCGCTTTCCGCGCCCTCACCGCATTCGCAGCGGTCGCTGTTGGTTAGACCGAACCTTTGTAAATACGCCTTCAGGGCGCCGTGCCCTGTTATCAACTGCACTATTTTGTGATCGAGCTTAACCTCGATCTTACCTCTGGCTTCTATGCTCGGTATGAATTTGTGGGTCAACCTGCCCGTGGCAGCGTTGTTCCACCTCTCTTCCCATTGTTGAATTGATTTTTCGCGCAGCTTTCTTTTGATTAAAGACCTCGGTATCGACGAATGTGATATTCGAAAGTCGCCCGTCGCGGCCTCTTTAGCTAATTCGTCAGCCCTATCGTTTCCTACGTTACCATTGTGCGACCTAGAAGCAAGTACAGCGTTAGGCTATGAGCACGTGTTGGAAGTGGATAATTCAGAACCGTTCAACGCCAAGGTTTATCCTATTCCAGCAGCATATCGGGAGCAGGTGAAGGCAGAATTAAATAAAATGTTGGAAGATATGGCATAATAGAGGTCTCAAACACTCATTTCATAAATTCGTTGGTAGTAGTTAAGAAAAAAGATGATAGTATTCGTTTATGTTTAGATGCACGAAAA
Source organism: Platerodrilus igneus (assembly GCA_036346225.1). Lineage (NCBI taxonomy): Eukaryota > Metazoa > Arthropoda > Insecta > Coleoptera > Lycidae > Platerodrilus > Platerodrilus igneus. The sequence continues at coordinate 2,425,582 of JARFIW010001208.1, read as the reverse complement.
ATTAACCAACGGACCAAACCGCAATTCCATTGTCCACCATCCATGGACACACTTTTGACGAGGTTAAGTGGCAGGTTTGTTTTTAGTAAATTAGATTTAAGGAATTCATTCTGGCTGATTTCATTACACAAGGATTCTAAAAGGTACACAGGATTTTCCGTAAAGGAAAAAATCTATAAGTTTAAGGTAGTATCGTTTGGTTTGTCCGCAGAAAGGGAAATAATAATAAATGAGAAACAGACAAGTGTAGGGACTGAAGAAGAAGCAATATTTAAGAGTCAGGATAATAGGGATGATAAGTTTATTTTATGTGAGATAACGGGGATGATAAGTATAGATATAGAAGGAGCAGAAATAGGAATGAAGAGTATTAGGATGGTGAGAAGAAAGACTTGGAGGATCAAGAAAAGAGTCAGATTTAAATAAGAAATGAAGATTAAATAAACAAAATATAGGGATAGAGTAGGTGTATATAGAAGAGTAGAAGTAAGTGTTTATAGAAAGTAAAGCTAGGTATAGGATAAATATGGGAGATAGTTAGATATAGGTATATAGGAGGTATATAGGATTAGGTAGGTATAGTGAAGATTGGTTAAAAGTTAAGAATAGGATAGGTATATAGGATGTATATAGGATTAGATGGGTAAGTAGGATGAAGCTAGGGATAATTTCAGTTTATAAAATTAGGTGAGAGTTAGGAATAGGATAGGGATATAGGATAGGTGTAAATATTTTTAGGATTGGATGTAAGTTAGGTAAGTTAGAAAGATAAGTGTATAGTGAGATAGACAATTTTTTTTTGTAATTTTTTTGCAGTCTAGATGTTTCATATTCGAATTCAAATAAGTGGGATTATTTGTATTCAAATAGGGGAAAAATACTCAAATTTAGACCAGGATAGAAAATTAATTATCGAGAGCAAATAATTTTAATCACCGTGTATAAGGAAGCTTTGGGTACTAATACGCGTCATTTAAAGGCATATTGGATAAACTCGTCATTTACTTCTAAACATAGGGTTTATATTGTTTAGATTATGATAAACACCGTGTATAAGAAAGCTTTGGAAAATAGTACGCTTAATTAAAGGCCTACTGTGTAGATTTAAATCATTCAATTAGAATGTAGGGTTTGTATATAATCATAATCAACGTGTAAAAGGAAGTAATGTAGAATTTCATTAGATAATTAAAACCGTGGAGTATAAAAATTTATTCGTTTTGTTAAAAATAAGGAGTTAAATTATTCACTGGACGCTTTCTATAAAAAGAAGCAGAGTTAAAATGTTCAATTTGTATTTAATTTAATCTTTCCAAGTACTAAAACTATCGAGAAATTATAAAAGACGTGGGGAAGTCACGTAGGAACTTTCGGCGTATTGGAACTCAGAACACCTGCAAAGATAACGATGTATATGATAGTCGATAAGCTTCAAGCTATATGAGTGCAAGTAAGAAAGCGAATTTGTGGTACAAAGACAAGCGAGATAGAATGCATTGGTAGTTAAATGAGGGGAAATATGTAAAACAAGAGCGCAGGTTTTAGATAGAGCGAACAGACTAGATTGGCGATTAAGGTTGAAATAAGATGCAAACATGAGAGGTGGAAGCATAACAATTTCTATGTTAAATTAATTAGTTGTTCTCGGACGTGTTGCGAGGCGTGCGGAAATTTCTTAGATTTCAACTTGGACGAGTGCAAATTTCAGTAGAATCATTGTGCCGAGCCATCGGAAGGAAAATAGAATGCGAATTTCTGAAAATCGTCCGTCGCGGGACAAATTTGACTTGCAAGCGAGCCATTATATAAACCCGTGCTGATAGGAGTTTAAGTCTCTTTATTTTTGATTTTATTCGATACTTTAAGCAGTTTTGCTCTTTTCATTTTGATTTTATTTGATACTTCAAGAAGTTTTGCGCTTTATTACGTGCTACGACAAAAGTTATTATGCATTAGTGCACTTAGAGAAGATAAATAAAGGTAATAAAGTCTAGTTATATTTGCGGGTATTACTGTACCAATTATCCAAATTAGTAACAATAAATAAATAAATAGAAGTATGCAGTTTTAGTATAGCGTGAAAGAATTATGAATTTTATTGCTATTTTTCGGGAGTGTTAGTGATCAAATGTTATTCGTAAACGTGATTGGATCCACAAAACAAGATTTTGATATACCTAGATGAGTTCCTGAGAAGCCCTGAAACCTTTTAGACGAATGGTAGTGTAGAAAAATTTTAAAGGCGGCCAGAAATCCAAAGACGTAAATATAAACCAGCTGGAATGGTGGGATCAGCAGGGACGATGTACATTGTAGCCACGAGTGCATTAACCTTCAGGTAACTTATGCATTGTTGTTCGATCTTAGATGTTTTGGTGTGTGTTGAATATCTTTATAATTTGTTTGATAAAAATGGACAGTAGTAAATTTGTATAAACAACAAATTTTGAATTTTAAGGTAGAATTTTCCTGTATAAGTAGAAAGGAGTATTTATCAGGTTTATGTTTTTGATTATGATGAAAATTTGGGTTTGTCTTTGAGCTCAATTAGACTAACCTATTAAATTAACGTAAAGGGGTGGGAGATGCTCCTTTTTATTCAGACTCAGGTCTGCAAATATTGTTTACTTAATTAGTATGCATCCTACAAGGACTCTAATTCTAGATGCAAATTAAAATGATGATAAAATTTGAACTTGAAATTTTATGATGCTGAAATTTATGCTGAAATTTAATTTTGAAATTTTAGTGTATTGTGAATATTGGTGTAAATAGAGTTAACGTTGATGTTTGTGGTAGGAATGTGTTTTTTTTTATAAATGAGGATGAAAGTTTTATCTAGGTGAGTAGCCGAGGCGGAAGGAGTCAAGAGGCGATATTCAGGTAAGAAATCGATTATCAGAGGAGATTTTACAGCAATATATATATATATATATATATATATATATATATATATAAATATATATATATATAAATATATATATATATATATATTGCCGTGGAACTCGGGTAAGATGCTTACCAACCATAAATTATTTTTGAAATTTTTATAAAATTTCGGATTTGACAATAAACAAATTTTCAAAAATTAACTAATCCAAAAAAAATTATTCTTACCCGTTTTCCTTTCTTCCTCGGTTGAACGGCCTTCTTCAACTGCTTCCGGCATAAATTGTACCCGGAGTAAATGGGTCTTGAATAATACCTTCTCTAAAATTCCTTCTTTATAATTTATTTATTCATTTTACTCTAACTAAACTCTGGGGTAGGGTGAGCTCAGAATAACCCAGCTAATTATGCATTAGCATACTTTTAAAACAAATAACAAAGCAAAGCCATGTACTCTTCACAAAAATTTCACGTTCTGATGGAACGTTTAAAAGCTTTATAGACACCTTCAACTTTCTAGTTAAATACCATAATAAAGTTATTTACACGTATTAAGTTCAATACGTAAATAATACACACTCTCATGCGTTCTCCCAATATTCACAGTTTATAAAGTCCCAATTCAAATCGTTACCTGGAAATTTATGGTAGATCTCTGCTTTGTGGACGATGCCATGCCTTTCTCCTATCTGCTCTGCAGGTCGTTTCCAGCTGTTACCAGAAAAACTCCCTCCAAATTTAACTGCTAACGCAGCCTCCCCGATGCAACCAAATTCCATTTAAAATTATTTCTTTATTAATTAGATGCTTCAAACCACGTTACTTAATGTCCCGACACGAGTTGATTACAATTATAGATGATATCTCTATTAAAATGTAATTTCGGCACACTTAACCGCGTATTTAATTACGAGACTACCACCTTGTAATATAATTTAACTGATTTAGTAATACTTACAACTTGTGATACTTAGATACGTTGTTTGGAGCGATCGAAAACCTAAGGGCCTTCACCACGTTCTCTAAAAGCATTTATACACTTTACATGTAACCTCTCCATACCTGCTTAACGCGAAATCCCCTGTTAACACCATTTTTCTTGTAATTTTGCACTCCACCAATATTAAATCCCGCGAAATTCCGCCCGCCGTTATCATAATTTCTAGAAAAATACGCTACCCTAACCTCGTGTTCGTTTCAAACCAGACTAAACATATCGACCAATCGTAGACCTAGTGACGCTTCACAAATCCCTCCTATTCTATTGTGGTCTCTTGCCTACGCGTTTTCTCCGTCCCTTTCTAACCTAGTCTGAGTGGTACAAAATCGATATTCTTGACCATCTGCTGTCTAAACACACGTGGATTGCGACGTGACTTTAAATAACCCCTGTTTAGTATTTCACGCTAAAACATTTAACCGTTTCCAATATACGTAGAAGCTGCAAGTTTATCTACTCAAATTTATTAGAACATGACATTTAAAAGTCTGCAGGTGTTCGATCGTAACAAACGTTTTAAATACAATTCTCCGAACTTCGTTTCATGATATTTCAACCCTCCTGATATATCCGTTTGTTAGCAACGCGTCTTCACCTTGGGTTTTTACAGGCTTTTATGCTTATTATATATCAATAATTGTTCAATTAACTCCAATTAAATTAATAAATGCATGGCATTGACTTCTACCATTTAATTCTTTGCAAAGCTATTAAATTTTTAATTATTATTTGTACAATTTGATTAATCCCCGTTACTTAAAATTGAATTAATTAATATAAATTTTGCACGTAATTTCTGTTTGTTTTTTTATACAGGGTGTTTTGAAATTGCTTCGTTTGTATTTATTTTTAACCCTTTAAAACCACTACAATATATATATATATATATATATATATATATATGTATATATGTATATATATATATATTGATATGATAACGCCGTACTCGGTGTAATGAACGTTCTACTTAACGCCACCGTTCTGTGTTCTCACTTCAATTTTATTAATTTTATTATAATGCCACGGCTAGCCCTTTTTAATCTACACAGAGTGTACAACGTTACGATGATCAATTTTCTCTTTTCACCCCTTTATGATTTCCTATTTAAATTGATAAAACGAAGTCAATTGATTTCATATAATGAAACGAAATATTATTTACCATTTTTGAAATTCTTTAAATACACCCTTCAATCAATTAATATCATATGTATTATTTATCCCACAATTTATGTACTTTGCATTCAATATAAAGTTGCCAAAAACTACCTCTTTACTAAAAAAAATCTGGAACGTTCTAGACCTCTTTATGATTTATTACGTAAGCTTAACGTATGCAATGTTACTTGTTGACTTCATTACAAGTTTGGATAAATTGAATAAATTCAGTATTGAAATTTAAATTGAAAAATATCTTAAACTTAAGTAGATCTGACCTGTGATACGTTGTTCGTGTTGTGGATCAACACCCCTTTACTGTCTTCAATCGTATACCAATGCTCTGCTTATTTGAACCAATATTTGAGTACAGTTACCCCTTGTTTTTCAAAAATTACCTGGTGCTTCCTTATTTTAAGTAGGTAGGCTAAGCCGCTTTGAGAACAAAAATCCACAGCAAGATATGTATACGCCGATTCAAGAACAAAATAAATAGCTAAGCCGCTTTGGGAAACAAAACGTGCAGCAGGATATGTATACGCCGCTGTGAGAACAGAATTGTCTTTGTATGTAAATTTGGTGCGTCGGGGGGTCGTTAGGTCTTTGGGGTGTGCGTTCGGGGGGGGGGGTCGTTAAGTTTTTTTTTGGGTGGTGCGCGTGCGCTAGGGTGGAGATATTTTTTTAAGAAATTTTTTTAGCAGCGTTCCCGTGTTAAATATTAAATAAGATTGGGAAAGGTGTTATACATTTTTTTAAAATGTTGTGTGTAGAATGGAGTCCACGTGTTAGTTCTTGCCCGCTTCGGAGATTTTTCTGGGTAGGTTAAGCTAAAAATTAAAACGCCGCGGTGAAGAATTTTTTTATATTAAGCAAACGCGTGCAAGTGGTAAAGAGTTTTTTTAGTTCTCCTCATAAGCTGCGTTTTGTATGAAATAGCAAATAAAATTGAGAAAATATACGAAATGTTATATAATGGGGGTCAAATTTTTAAACGTTTGCAGGTAAAATCTTGTAAAAAGAAGTCGTTCACTTCTCACGATTTCAATGTCAAGATAAAATAACAAGAATTCGCAGTCGAATATAACCTCGTGTTTTTTTATTGGGATTATAGATTTCTGGTAATATATATGCAAATCATGCCGACATTCAACTTTTAATATAATGTATTTAATTAACATAAGGTGTGTTGCAAAAACTTGTTAAGAGAGGTATGCCGTATATTTCCTTCTTGGTTACTTTACCCCAAAATAATTTATACAATTTTATTAAACTTGCAGTCGGATCTAACATATAATCTTTTAATTATACCCGTATGAATTTAAAATATATGCAAATTATACCGCCTTTCATCACGATTTATTTGACTCTCAAATTATTTGATTTGATTTTATATCAAGGCTTTCTTGCTTATGTATTAACTTTTACAACTCAAGGTGTAGTATCAAGGTTTTTACGTCACTCTCAAACTATAGAACTTAATAATAATAGCTTTCCTTAGCACCAATATCATTTAGAAAATATGTGTTTCATTAACATATATTTATTTATTAAATATTTCCTACCAAAATTTATTCAAAAAATTTAAAAGTTTTTCATTTTCATTTTCATATAGGTTAAATCACCACTTTGCTATGCTCTCGGCTACCTAGTTCCGGCTACTTTTCTTAGGTTGTTGTGACGTCATAGCCTTTTATAATTATAGAGCAATGTGATACTATTCTAAAATTCTAAAGAGTCTTTCTTACTAACCACAAATACATACAGCTTGCAGAACGCGGATGTATCTAAGTCAGTCCATCGGCACATAAAATAATCTTTTAATCCTTTCCTCTTTCTCTAATAAGATGTTCTTTGTTTAACACATCTTTGTATTGTTCGCGTATTGTCGCAGTGTCTTCCATTTAGTTCAACTTTCGCCTTTTTGCATCCATTTCCTCTAATTCCAGCTGTCATTTTTTTCCACTTACAGCGTATGGCGTGCATAATGGGGCAATTTCCTGCAGCGTCAACGGAGAGAGTTTATCTGCCAATATTTACGCGTTGTCGTGCAACTTCTGGGCGAATGTTAGGCGTACTTATCAACTCCGAAACCTAAATGATTATTTCTTTTGGAATTGCAGAATATGGTGTTACAGATTGTGTAAAATATGTTACCTGTTTTAATGTAGCACTTGTGTAAGATTTTTATTTTATCTTGGCTGTTTTCCTACTCTACTATTCTTCTTAATCTTCTTTGAATGAAACCACTCATAGTTTATAAAATCTATTTTATTTACGTTTCGATCCATGACCTAGGATCGTTGTCAAAATAATAAAACTTCAAGTTTGACGTTTATGACATAAATTGAAGGTTACTTTGATTTATTTCATAAACGTCAAACTTGAAGTTTTTATTATTTTGACAACGATCCTAGGTCATGGATCGAAACGTAAATAAAATAGATTTTATAAACTATGAGTGGTTTCATTCCCAAAGAAGATTAAGAAGAATGCTAAACAAACCACAACAATCATACAGGGAGTATCTACTCTACTATCTCCAAATGATTTACAGGTTAATAGTTAAAACTAAAAACTGAAAGCACATACTTTATCAATTTTTCCCTTTTCTATGGTTTTTCTGACAACTTAATTTGCAAGCGCCTCAATTTCTTTGTATTGCCGTTTCCCCAATACATGTACTGTACCAGGTATTATACACTAAACAGCAGCTATTTTGTAGCTTGTCCGATAACTTACTCCACATTTTGGCAAGTGGTACCGAGTACATTGGCGCCTTTAGGAAGTATAACTTACTATCTTCCAATAAGGTTAAACAGTCTTTTAAGGGATTATACACCCGTTCCGTACTGGCATAGCTTCCAATTGTACAATTGTATATTGTCGCTTCCAATTGAGTAATACCATGTTCTTTGGTCAAAGTAGACGCTAATGTGTCTCTTAAACGTGCATCTGGACAACGTAAAAAATCTAGTACATAATTTCCAAGTTGTTTATTAACACCAGGACTTGTTATTTGTCACACAAATTTGTTGTATATCTTAATTCTTGCATTGGTTGTTAGCCATGTTAAACAATCGAATTTATATTAAAATTAAGTTTAAATGGCTTCATGCTTGGCATTAAATATTTTTAAATTTTGTTATGTATAATGCCAGAATAAAAATTTTATAATAGTATTACATTGTTCTTTATTTATAAAAGGCTATGACGTCACAACAAACTTGGAAAAGTAGCCGAAACTAGGTAGCCGAGAGCATAGCGAAGTGGTGATTTTACCTATATGAAGAATTTTGTTATGCTAAGTAAAAACGTGCAAGTGGTAAAGAATTTTTTAGCTTTCCTCAAAAGCTGTATTTTGTATGAAGTAGCGATTAACATTTAGAAAATATACGAAATGTGATATAATGGATCTAATTATAAAGTCTGCATGTAAAATCTTGTAAAAACAAGTTGTTCATTTCTCACGATTTCATTACCAAGATAAAATAACAAGAATTCGCAGTCGAATATAACCTCGTGTTTTTTTATTGGAATTATAGCTCTCTGGTAATATATATGCAAATCATGCCGACATTCAACTTTTAATATAATGGATTTAATTAGCATAAGGTGTGTTGCAAAAACATGTTAAGACAGGTATGTCGTATATTTTGTTCTTGATTACATCACCCCAAAATAATTTATGCAATTACATTGAACTTGCAGTCGGATCTAACATATAATCTTTAACTTTTATTATATTTAATTATACCCGTATGAATTTAAAATATATGCAAATTATATCACCTTTCATCGCGATTTATTTGCCTCTCAAATAAAAAAATTAATTTGATCTTATATCAAGGTGTTCTTGCTTACATTTAGCAATTTCAATATATTTAAATATTTAATGTGTGTGTGTATATGTAAAAAACATGTTAAGACAGGTCACTCGTTATTTTATTCATGATTGTATCACCAAAATAATTTATACAACTACATTAAACTCGTACCCGGGTCTAAAATATAACCTTTAAATGTATGCAAATAATGTCGTTATTAAAAACGTGATGAAGAATTTGGATGGCGATGTAATCATTCTCAAATGCGGAATGGGATTCCATAAGGTGTTCTGAACGGGGGCTTTGCACCCATTAGGTGATTGAATACTTCAGAGATTTTTAGGTTAAGCAAAAACATGCACGTGCTGAAGAATCTCCCGAGAATTTCAAAAAATTATTTTTGTATTAAATATATAATGTTAAAAAGAAACACAATATTTTAATGTTGTATTTACAAAAAATTACATTCTTTAAGTGTCTCTATCTTTTTGTGGGTGACGGTAGCAGATTCTTATTTGAATAAAATATAGATAAGACTTCCACATTAAGAAAAATGTATCTTAGTTAAATGTACGGGGATTTTATTAATTATAGTTTAGTAAAGTGCATGGTAGTTAATGACCTCAAGGTTGTGATATTTATAACAACATACCGATATATGTAAATTATATATGGCAACTGCATAACTTCAAATCATTTTAGCATAATTGTTAATTACCAAAATTCACAATTTCTACTTCCGTTAAAACACATTAAGTAAGTAAATCTTGGAGATTTTAATAACTATAGTAAGTAAGTTTATTCATACCGATAATACAATGGTAAAAATTTTTCTACAACACATTAAACAGTTTATTTATATTTGCTACCTTAAACAACTATGCGGAGTGCATATAAATGTCAGAGGAAGATTTCTTATCTTCCCCTTCCAATCCTAAAATTTATATCGTCAATAAAATAATAAACAAATTATTAATAATAGGTCGTCAATGGAACTAAAACAACATATACAAAATGTGTACAAATCAAAAGACCACTTATTAATTAATTAATCACAATAAGATGTCCAGAGGATAGGATAGTAGAGGTTCAAGCTTTATTACAAAAACATGCAGAATTAGTGGGGGTAGAAGCAAGCACATTTTTTTATAATTTGAATTAGGGCCGCTATACTTGCGGCAACGTCCCCAATGCTCCACCCGGAGGTACTACATTGGGTTTAAACGCGAAAAATAGTCGTGCTACTAATTTATTCTTACTTCATAGTTGATTCACCCTAAATAAAAACTAAATAAAAATCTAACAAACCTAAAAATCTAACAAACCTAACAAACTCTAACAATCTAACAAACCTAAAAATCTGACAAAACTGGAACAAAACAAAACAAAACTAAAACAGGGTTGTAAATAATGGTATCCCTAGCGCCGACTTTCGAGTGTACCCGATCAACAAGCAAAAATGAGAGGGGGAGGATTCCGTAATACCGGATAGCAGACGCCGGTTCTGCTTACCAGTGGACCTGAAGGGTCGTCTTAAAACTATCCAAATCTAGCTAACTAATTTAAATCCATCCCTAGCTTTCCCTATCGTTCCCTAACTGATTTACATTATGATTACAATCTTCGCAATTCTGCTCGTCCTTCCCAAATATATACTGCAACCAAAATGGCGACAGAACGTCAAACAAAACAAATAAGCCACATAATACATGCTATATATAAATAAATATAAAGTGTAAATATAAAATATAAATAAATATAATTATGTAAATATATAAATAAATGTTTAATAAGCGTTAAGCATATAGCAGTGCACAAAATAGCGAAAGCATCACCCTATTTATCAGGTGCACTCGCACAAGCATTATGTCGGCTAGCGCCTTTACACACCAAACGTGCTTCTTAAATTATTTCAAAACTACTAATTAATGTAAATCAATGCTTGTGCGAGTACAGCCGCCACAATTTAAGTCCTACCTCGATAATAAAATTCTCCAGCATCCGAAGATCTGGTCGTCTGTAACTTACTTCTAAAGGTGAGACGGGTGCACTGCTAAAGTCCTGGTGGGTATGCACTAAATGTTCTTGGGGATCACAATCACTATCACTATCACTTCACTTTCAAGTCCTGGGGATGCGCGGTTGCGCTCTGTTTTATTATCCTTGTTTACTTTATTGATTTAATTTAATGAGGGTTTATGATTTATTTGTTATTGTTTATTTGGTATTATTTATTCCCGATTTTCCGCACATAATTATGAAGATAGGCAGTGATTGTATTAATGGAGTGGGGGTTTCTCGTGCATCGTGCATATTGGACATTTTGGTATAATTATCTATTTTTTTTTTTTTTTTTTTTTTAATATTTAATATCAGGTTTTGGTTATGCTCGTATCCTTACTCACGCCAAGTCAATCTAAAATTTTTTAATCCTCCCACCAACTCCACCGAATTTTTACACGCGGTCGTCATTGATTGTCTAATCTCGCGACCCTTCCCGCGAATTCTTTTAAGGCTGTCCAGAACGCCTTCTGGTTTACCACTTCCCCGACTTCCTCTAGGCTCTTTGGCCATGTCAGACTTAGGATAGCTAGTTTGCTATCAGCCAACCCTCGATTTCCCGCCTCAAACGGGCAGTCGAAGAGCACGTGCTCTGCGCTTTCCGCGCCCTCACCGCATTCGCAGCGGTCGCTGTTGGTTAGACCGAACCTTTGTAAATACGCCTTCAGGGCGCCGTGCCCTGTTATCAACTGCACTATTTTGTGATCGAGCTTAACTTCGATCTTACCTCTGGCTTCTATGCTCGGTATGAATTTGTGGGTCAACCTGCCCGTGGCAGCGTTGTTCCACCTCTTTTCCCATTGTCGAATTGATTTTTCGCGCAGCTTTCTTTTGATTAAAGACCTCGGTATCGACGAATGTGATATTCGAAAGTCGCCCGTCGCGGCCTCTTTAGCTAATTCGTCAGCCCTATCGTTTCCTACGTTACCATTGTGCGACCTAGAAGCAAGCACAGCGTTAGGCTATGAGCACGTGTTGGTAGTGGATAATTTAGAACCGTTCAACGCCAAGGTTTATCCTATTCCAGCAGCATATCGGGAGCAGGTGAAGGCAGAATTAAATAAAATGTTGGAAGATATGGCATAATAGAGGTCTCAAACACTCACTTCATAAATCCGTTGGTAGTAGTTAAGAAAAAAGATGATAGTATTCGTTTATGTTTAGATGCACGAAAAATTAACCAACGGACCAAACCGCAATTCCATTGTCCACCATCCATGGACACACTTTTGACGAGGTTAAGTGGCAAGTTTGTTTTTAGTAAATTAGATTTAAGGAATTCATTCTGGCTGATTTCATTACACAAGGATTCTAAAAGGTACACAGAATTTTCCGTAAAGGAAAAAATCTATAAGTTTAAGGTAGTATCGTTTGGTTTGTCCGCAGAAAGGGAAATAATAATAAATGAGAAACAGACAAGTGTAGGGACTGAAGAAGAAGCTATATTTAAGAGTCAGGATAATAGGGATGATAAGTTTATTTTATGTGAGATAACGGGGATGATAAGTATAGATATAGAAGGAGCAGAAATAAGAATGAAGAGTATTAGGATGGTGAGAAGAAAGACTTGGAGGATTAAGAAAAGAGTCAGATTTAAATAAGAAATGAAGATTAAATAAACAAAATATAGGGATAGAATAGGTGTATATAGAAGAGTAGAAGTAAGTGTTTATAGAAAGTAAAGCTAGGTATAGGATAAATATGGGAGATAGTAAGATATAGGTATATAGGAGGTATATAGGATTAGGTAGGTATAGTGAAGATTGGTTAAAAGTTAAGAATAGGATAGGTATATAGGATGTATATAGGATTAGATGGGTAAGTAGGATGAAGCTAGGGATAATTTCAGTTTATAAAATTAGGTGAGAGTTAGGAATAGGATAGGGATATAGGATAGGTGTAAATATTTTTAGGATTGGATGTAAGTTAGGTAAGTTAGAAAGATAAGTGTATAGTGAGATAGACAATTTTTTTTTGTAATTTTTTTGCAGTCTAGATGTTTCATATTCGAATTCAAATAAGTGGGATTATTTGTATTCAAATAGGGGAAAATACTCAAATTTAGACCAGGATAGAAAATTAATTATCGAGAGCAAATAATTTTAATCACCGTGTATAAGGAAGCTTTGGGTACTAATACGCGTCATTTAAAGGCATATTGGATAAACTCGTCATTTACTTCTAAACATAGGGTTTATATTGTTTAGATTATGATAAACACCGTGTATAAGAAAGCTTTGGAAAATAGTACGCTTAATTAAAGGCCTACTGTGTAGATTTAAATCATTCAATTAGAATGTAGGGTTTGTATATAATCATAATCAACGTGTAAAAGGAAGTAATGTAGAATTTCATTAGATAATTAAAACCGTGGAGTATAAAAATTTATTCGTTTTGTTAAAAATAAGGGGTTAAATTATTCACTGGACGCTTTCTATAAAAAGAAGCAGAGTTAAAATGTTCAATTTGTATTTAATTTAATCTTTCCAAGTACTAAAACTATCGAGAAATTATAAAAGACGTGGGGAAGTCACGTAGGAACTTTCGGCGTATTGGAACTCAGAACACCTGCAAAGATAACGATGTATATGATAGTCGATAAGCTTCAAGCTATATGAGTGCAAGTAAGAAAGCGAATTTGTGGTACAAAGACAAGCGAGATAGAATGCATTGGTAGTTAAATGAGGGGAAATATGTAAAACAAGAGCGCAGGTTTTAGATAGAGCGAACAGACTAGATTGGCGATTAAGGTTGAAATAAGATGCAAACATGAGAGGTGGAAGCATAACAATTTCTATGTTAAATTAATTAGTTGTTCTCGGACGTGTTGCGAGGCGTGCGGAAATTTCTTAGATTTCAACTTGGACGAGTGCAAATTTCAGTAGAATCATTGTGCCGAGCCATCGGAAGGGAAAATAGAATGCGAATTTCTGAAAATCGTCCGTCGCGGGACAAATTCGACTTGCAAGCGAGCCATTATATAAACCCGTGCTGATAGGAGTTTAAGTCTCTTTTATTTTTGATTTTATTCGATACTTTAAGCAGTTTTGCTCTTTTCATTTTTGATTTTATTTGATACTTCAAGAAGTTTTGCGCTTTATTACGTGCTACGATAAAAGTTATTATGCATTAGTGCACTTAGAGAAGATAAATAAAGGTAATAAAGTCTAGTTATATTTGCGGGTATTACTGTACCAATTATCCAAATTAGTAACAATAAATAAATAAATAGAAGTATGCAGTTTTAGTATAGCGTGAAAGAATTATGAATTTTATTGCTATTTTTCGGGAGTGTTAGTGATCAAATGTTATTCGTAAACGTGATTGGATCCACAAAACAAGATTTTGATATACCTAGATGAGTTCCTGAGAAGCCCTGAAACCTTTTAGACAAATGGTAGTGTAGAAAAATTTTAAAGGCGGCCAGAAATCCAAAGACGTAAATATAAACCAGCTGGAATGGTGGGATCAGCAAGGACGATGTACATTGGAGCCACGAGTGTATTAACCTTCAGGTAACTTATGCATTGTTGTTCGATCTTAGATGTTTTGGTGTATGTTGAATATCTTTATAATTTGTTTGATAAAAATGGACAGTAGTAAATTTGTATAAACAACAAATTTTGAATTTTGAGGTAGAATTTTCTTGTATAAGTAGAAAGGAGTATTTATCAGGTTTATGTTTTTGATTATGATGAAAATTTGGGTTTGTCTTTGAGCTCAATTAGACTAACCTATTAAATTAACGTAAAGGGGTGGGAGATGCTCCCTTTTATTCAGACTCAGGTCTGCAAATATTGTTTACTTAATTAGTATGCATCCTACAAGGACTCTAATTCTAGATGCAAATTAAAATGATGATAAAATTTGAACTTGAAATTTTATGATGCTGAAATTTATGCTGAAATTTAATTTTGAAATTTTAGTGTATTGTGAATATTGGTGTAAATAGAGTTAACGTTGATGTTTGTGGTAGGAATGTGTTTTTTTTATGAATGAGGATGAAAGTTTTATCTAGGTGAGCAGCCGTGGCGGAAGGAGTCAAGAGGCGATATTCAGGTAAGAAATCGATTATCAGAGGAGATTTCACAGCAATATATATATATATATAAATATATATATATAAATATATATATATATATATATATATTGCCGTGGAACTCGGGTAAGATGCTTACCAACCATAAATTATTTTTGAAATTTTTATAAAATTTCGGATTTGACAATAAAAAAATTTTCAAAAATTAACTAATCCAAAAAAAATTATTCTTACCCGTTTTCCTTTCTTCCTCGGTTGAACGGCCTTCTTCAACTGCTTCCGGCATAAATTGTACCCGGAGTAAATGGGTCTTGAATAATACCTTCTCTAAAATTCCTTCTTTATAATTTATTTATTCATTTTACTCTAACTAAACTCTGGGGTAGGGTGAGCTCAGAATAACCCAGCTAATTATGCATTAGCATACTTTTAAAACAAATAACAAAGCAAAGCCATGTACTCTTCACAAAAATTTCACGTTCTGATGGAACGTTTAAAAGCTTTATAGACACCTTCAACTTTCTAGTTAAATACCATAATAAAGTTATTTACACGTATTAAGTTCAATACGTAAATAATACACACTCTCATACGTTCTCCCAATATTCACAGTTTATAAAGTCACAATTCAAATCGTTACCTGGAAATTTATGGTAGATCTCTGCTTTGTGGACGATGCCATGCCTTTCTCCTATCTGCTCTGCAGGTCGTTTCCAGCTGTTACCAGAAAAACCCCCTCCAAATTTAACTGCTAACGCAGCCTCCCCGATGCAACCAAATTCCATTTAAAATTATTTCTTCATTAATTAGATGCTTCAAACCACGTTACTTAATGTCCCGACACGAGTTGATTACAATTATAGATGATATCTCTATTAAAATGTAATTTCGGCACACTTAACCGCGTATTTAATTACGAGACTACCACCTTGTAATATAATTTAACTGATTTAGTAATACTTACAACTTGTGATACTTAGATACGTTGTTTGGAGCGATCGAAAACCTAAGGGCCTTCACCACGTTCTCTAAAAGCATTTATACACTTTACATGTAACCTCTCCATACCTGCTTAACGCGAAATCCCCTGTTAACACCATTTTTCTTGTAATTTTGCACTCCACCAATATTAAATCCCGCGAAATCGTGTAGCTTGTTATTCATTATTACGATGGTTATCGACAAGTTTGGACATGCGTCTGACTGTGCTTCATATATTTCTTATGATGATTACTACGATTTTGACAACATGAGATTAGCGCGCGTCGCTACACCACAAAAAGATGATGATACAGTTACGAAAGCGTACTTAGAATCGCGGTTAGCAACGTATCACCAGCAAGAGGGCGAACCAACGCTTGGAAGTGGTTCCACTATTGAGCAGTATATAGACACGCTTGTGAAGGAGACAACAAACAGTATGATTACACAATTCTCGCGCGAGTATGTTACAAGAGCAGACTTTAACCATTTTGAAGAGATGATGAGTAACCTTGTTCCAGTCACTGTGAACGCTAATGTTGCACAAATCGTAACCAAACGGATAGATGATTCTATAAATAGCATATATAAGACATTAGACGCTGCTATTCAACAAGTGAAAGCACAATTTAGAATAGACATTGCACGAATTCAAGCAGATATTCAACAGTTGCAAGAGAAACTTAAAAACGCACGCATATAGCCGTCAACCATACACACACACATATATTAGCAATATGTCTGTAAAGGAGCAAATCGTCCACGAGTTACATAAGCCTGCTCGCATTAACTTTCCTAGAAGACATGTAATCACAAAAGGATTAAACGAGCTATTTCAAGCCGATTTGGTGGAAATGGTCCCATATACAAAGATGAATAAAGGATTTAGATACATTCTAGTTGTTATCGATGTATTTCCTAAATACTTATGGGCCGTACCGGTTAAGCGCAAGACGGGTAAGGCTGTTTCAAACGCTTTTCAATCAATTTTTAACAAAAACCATCGCATTCCACGGTACATTCAAACGGATTTGGGAAAAGAACTTTATATTTTAACATTTAAGGCTTTAATGGAAAAATATGAGATTATACATTACAGTGTGTACAGCAATAAAAAAGCTTGCGTAGTAGAACGCGTTAATCGTACCTTAAAGTCAAAAATGTGGAAACAATTCAGTTTGAATGGTTCGTATCGATGGCTGAATATACTATCCTCACTCGTGACTGCATATAACAACACCAAACATCGAACAATCGACATGCGACCTGTAGATGTGTCAAAACGCAATGAACGCAAACTTTTCAATACAGTGTACAGTACGATCAAAACAGTTAACTTAAAGAGTAAAAAAATTTCTGTTGGGGAGCGTGTTCGCATTAGTAAACATAGAGGTCAATTTACTAAGGGATACACACCAAATTGGTCTAACGAAATTTTTACGGTGTACAAAGTGCATTTGACTAATCCTTTAACGTACCTATTGCGCGATAGTCAAGGACAACCAATATTAGGCGGCTTCTATGCAGAAGAACTTCAACGAACACACTATCCGAATGTATATTTAGTGGAAAAAGTATTGAAGAGAGTTAAAAATCAAGTATATGTGAAATGGTTAAATTTAGATTCTAGCCGTAATAGTTGGATATCCAAAAATCATATTTTGTAGATCTGCTGTTACGTGTTTGTTTACCATTATATGTCATTCATCAATAAAACAATTTTTACTGTTATATGCTTTATTATAGACACACACACACGCACGCACGCACGCACGCACGCACGCATGCACGCACGTACGCACGCACGCACGCACGCACGCACACACCTACACACACACACGCACACGCACACGCACACGCGCCACACGCACACACGCACACGCACACACGCACACACGCACACGCGCACCGCACACGCGCACACGCGCACACGCGCACACGCGCACGCGCACACGCGCACACGCGCACACGCGCACACGCGCACACGCGCACACGCGACACGCGCACCGCGCACGCGCACACGCGCACACGCGCACGCGACAGCACGCGACACGCGCACACGCGACACGCGCACACGCGCACGCGCACACGCGCACACGCGACACGCACACACGCAGCACACGCACACACGCACACGCACACGCACACGCACACCGCACACGCCACACGACACCGCACACACGCACACGCACACACGCACACGCACCACGACACACGCACACACGACACACGCACACACGCACACACACGCACACACGCACACACGCACACAGCACACACGCACACACACACACACAAATTACATCTATGTACTACTAATTACTACACTAGTTCTACTTCAAGAAAGTTGTTTTTAATTCCTCATGCCCGAAGCGCAAAACGTTGATTTAGGTTGATTTTTGCTGTTTTGGTTGAACTCAAGTATTTCAATGTCCATGAATATGTGTAAATAACAAGCAGGTAAAAACACATTACCTTCTCAGCTAACAATTTCTCCCCGTACTTGACCAACACTCGAGGTATATATATTTATTATAAAAGGTATGCGACACGTACAATAGCATCCTCCATTATATCTAATAAGTGCTATCTACAGCGCATCAGCTACGACTACCAAGATGACATGATTTACATACAAAAAATAGTATTAAACTAAAACAATAACTTTAATAGCATATACACTTTTTTATAATCATCTATACTATTTGATGGCTATTTTTCCGAATCCGGACCACACGTCCATCCTGGTTGCTGTTTTGAACCGTACATTGCCAAATTCTTGAGGAGCCAGTTATACGTTGTTCTATGAGGGCCAACTACATTAGGTTGGTACTTATAATTTACCTTATACTTTAAAATTAACTTCAATATTTTTTCTAATACCATAGGTTGTGCAAAATATACAACATCTACAATCATATCGTCAATCGCTGTTACCAGTGATTTATAGTTGCATTTTATATTCACGATAGGATATGCCTTCGTACTCAATACAGCTCGGTTGGTTAGTAATTCTTCAAGGAAATATACATCACTCAAACTATAATTACTATCTATTGCGACTAGTACACCGCGCATTTGATGACATTTTAACTCTGTTTTGCCGTTGCAAGCATCAATGAAGTTTGATACAAATTGATCACATCTACTCTGTTGATTAAACAGCATGTCCATTACATCAATTGATGTATCATTGGTCAGCGTTAGCCATTTGAAGGCTTTAAAGAGAACATGAACACCTACTCTGAACAGTATACGTTTGATTATGTCCACATCATTCAATACTATGGCATGTTTCAGATGTTGGTGTAAAATGCGTTGTTCTTTCTCGAACAAATCGTACAGTACATTGTCCATGTTAACTTGAAAACTTCGCACCACTACCGTCACTATCGTTGTTGTTCCACTCACTGCGAGAACTATCCAAGTACCTAGCTTTTATGGCACATTCATCAAAATAGGTAATGCTAAAGTGTTGTGATACTGAGCATCACCTAGTTATTTGTTTGATAAACCCTTCACTAGTTTTTGTAACAGCATCAACAAATCAACAACCTCGAGATGATCTCTGGCAAGGCGACTCTATTGAATTTGACCAATATATTTAAGGAAAATCCAATTAGAGGTGTGTGTGTTGGTGGTGATAGATTGTTATTCAAATTATCTATGGGAATATCTTTCACTTTTAACGAAGGATGCATGCCCGGTAAATTGCAAATTAATCAAAAGAACATAACGTTAATCATTACTCTACATACAGCACAAAAAGCTGTCATAGCCATGCGAGAAATATGTTGCCTGATAAATACTCCCTGTATGATTGTTGTGGTTTTGACAATTCTGACAACGATCCTAGGTCATGGATCGAAACGTAAAGAAAGATGATTATAAAAACTATGAGTGGTTTAATTCCCAACGAAGATTAAGAAAAATGTTGCCTGATGTCGCTAAATCTATATATATATATATATATATATATATATATATATATATATAAATTTTTAATACCTTGAAAGTAATAGGAAAAATAAAATTTAAAGTTGTCAACCATGTTCGGGTGGTAATGTTGATTCGGTCATTGATACCTACTGCAAGTTAAAACAAGTCGTATACAATGATGAAAAGTTTTTTGAAACTAACTAAATGTGATCTTAAATACATGCTTTGTAAAAGCGATATAGTTCAGATTCTGCTACGATTCTTCAACAGACGGCGATAACAATAAAAACTCTGTTTAAATTAATTTTTAATAACGACTTAACATTGCGTAATTTTATTAAAATGATTTGAAATATAACGGTATTATTTTTATTGTTTATCATCAATTTAATAACATTTGTTGATATAAGATGAAAATTGTGAATTTTGGTAATTGACAATTATGCTAAAATGTTTTGAAGTTACGCAGTTGCCATATGTTCCATTTAACAGAATTAAAACTCAGATATATTATAGACATTCTTGCAATTATTTACCATATGTATATATATTTCTCTTGACAATAATTATTAATTTAAGAATAACTTATTAAATTAAAGTAGGTTATTTATAAGCACTAAATTCTACAATAATTGAAACGAGTTTGAAAATAAAAATGTATTGACAATGTAGCTATACTTGTAATTTATTCTGCCAGGATCAACAAAATATAATGCAAAATAGTTGTTTTTAGGTATAAACCAGAACCATATAATTTACGCATAGCCATATGTTGTTATAATTATACTATAAATAGCACAATCGCCGAGGTCATTAACTACCATGCACTTTACTGAACGCGGTTGTTAAAGGGCGTTATATGAACGTCTTTTGCAAAGAAATAAGTAATATTTATCTCAGTTTGCGAGATGTTGAAACGTTTAGATCCGTAAGTTATGCATATCTTTTATAAAACATATTTGCTTTTATGGACAAATTTTTGCTTTACATTCCTTAATTTTAATAATTTCACTAATCATGTTTACAGAGTCTTTTTAAATAATAATATCCTTTGAACATACTATCATCTGGAATACAAATTTTGTTATACCTATATCTAGTACTAATAATAATTAGTGTCTCTAGCACTGTAAAATTTAACTAGAATAAATAATTTACAATCTTTTTATAGTGTTTAATTAAATCGGTCTTTTAACAACAAAAAGAGGTATTTTGCACATTGCAAATTATTATTACCATGCTTGTAGCAATAAATATTAGTAGATAGGTAGGGCCGGTCCTAATTCAAAACGTGTTCAGACGTATTTTCCATATGTAAAATACACGTGAATTAGGATCGGCCCTATATAATTTCAATGTAAAATAGTTGTGAAAACATTTCAATGTAAAATAGTTGTGAAAACATGAATTCTTAAATACTTTCAATGTAAAATACTTGTGGGCACGTTTTGAATTAGGATCGGCTTTATATTACTTTCAATGAAACATATTTCAAAACACACGTATGTTGAAAAATGTAAGTGCAGAGAAAAAATGTGTGTAGCTGTTTTGAATTCGGTTTTCTAGCGAGAAGTTAGTTACACGTGCACCGTTTTGAATTAGGATCGGCGTTATATACTTTTAATGTAAAATGTGAAAACATGAATTCTTATATACTTTCAAATGTAAAATACTTGTGGGCACGTTTTGAATTAGGATCGGCTTTATATTACTTTCAATGGAACATACATACTTCAAAACACACGTATGTTGAAAAATGTAAGTGCAGAGAAAATGTGTGTAGATGTTTTGAATTTGGTTTTCTAGCGAGAAGTTATAAAGTATGACAGATGCAAAATATCGCATTCAAGTCAATTGTGTTTAATTAAAGTGGATTCTGATTTATGTTTAGAGGCTGCAAATACACATGGGCCGGTTTCAATTCAAAATGTGTTCACTCTTGTGATAGGTTGAAAAGTGGGTTGGCAAAGTACGCAGATGGTGGTAATCTGCTATATAAGGAGATTGTTCCTAATATTAATTTAATTAGTCGAAGTTTATTGCATATATATACATACAAACATGTATATAATTGATATTCAGGGATTTAAATACAATAAAAACGAGTTTGTGTGCAAAGAAATTGCGGTTTTGGACTTGTTAGGTGTTGTTTGGCATCAAATTTTTAAACTGCCAATGCAGTCTAGTTGTTTGAGCCAAGATCATATAAAACATAACGACTGGGTGACAAGGAATATTCATGGTCTTTCTTGGGATGAATCTTCAACGGGTGGAATGGTGTCATCATATATAGCGCTTTATTTGAAGCAAATTATCCGACCCGGTGAAGAAGTATTTGTGAAGGGTCTAGAAAAGAAGAAATTGATTGAAACATATATAATGCAAAACTTTGTAACTGATATGCTTGCACTAGGTTGTCCTAAGCCATCGGAGTTAAAAATCACCAATTGTTTAAAATATAACATCCATTGTTGTAGACACAGTAATAATAATCTGCAATGCGCAAAACAAAATACCTTTTTATTAAAAGAATGGCTTGATAATAATAAAAAACAATAGAAAGATTGTGTCTGTATTATTTATTTTAATATAATTTTACAATGTTAGCCTTACAAAATTCCTTTATAATAATAAAAAAAAACAATAGAAAGATTTTGTCTGTATTATTTATTTTAATATAATTTTACAATGTTAGCTTTATTAACTATTATTATAACAACTTCTAGCAAACATTATTTTTATCGATCCAGCTATTGTGTACGTTAGAGAAACCTAACCATTTTACAAATACTTTATTTCCACTCTTTCTTAGGACTTTTTCTACCAGGTAAATTCCTGGATGTTTAACCTTTTACAACTCCGTTTCATAAAATGCACCTTTGATTTCTTTCTCGTCTTGATCTTCTAATATATATGTTGTCGGATTGGTTACGTTTACCTTTTTAATCTTAAAAATTTCATTTGACCAGTTTGGCGTGTAACCTTTCGTAAATGCTTCCCTGTGTTTACTAATCCTCGCACTGTCTTTAATTGAATATTTTGGTATTTTGGTTGCAAGTTTGATGTGGGTAAATGATGATTTAAGAATAGTTTTTTCATTTGATTTATCAACTTTTACAGGTTTGACTCCGATAGTATTGTGAACTGTATTGTTGTATTGTTTCACAATATCGCTTAAATTTATTATCCAATTGTAAGAACCGTTCAGGTTAAACAAACGCCACATTTTTCTCTTTAAAGTTCTAATTACACGTTCCACAATGCATGCCTTCTTTGTAGAAAAAACACTATAATGGTTTATGCCATATGTCTGCATTAAGGATTGAAAGTGTTTGTTATAATATTTTTTACCAAAATCAGACTGCATATTTCTTGGTGGATTTTTAAATTTATTTAAAATGGTTTTCATTGCAGCAGTAACATCAATACCCGTTTAACTTTTAAGTGGTACAGCCCATACGTATTTAGAGAAACAATCAATAACTACTAAAATGTATTTAAATCCTTTGTTTGTTTGCGAATATGGTAGCATTTCAATCAAATCGGTCTGAAGAAGGTCATTTAAACCTTTTACTATCACTTTGCGTCTCTTGAAATTTATTCTTGCTGGTTTATGAAGTTCATTTACTATATCCTCTTTCACTTTTGATTGAGCAACTATCATAATACTTTTTTCTAATCAGGATTTATTAAATACAATTAATAAATACTTCTATGTTTGAATGTTGTGGGCATCACTTGCTTTGAAAGGAACTTTTAATATAAAATCAAGAAACATTGTGGTATTGTTTATGATAGCACCGCTGTCACGAAAGCTGATTACATCCATACGTTTAAGCAAAAATCCTTGTAACTGTGCAATTACATAACTTTTTTCATTTATAAGAATTTCAATGTCTTGCGGGTATCCTTTAATATTCTCAATGACTGCTTCCTCATAAGGAAATTCATAATTATGTTTAATGTTGAAAATAAGGAATGTCTTGTCACCATCGAGGAATGCACTAGAGTAAAACGTTGCTACTACCGTGTAATGTAGCACATGTAACTTGTACTCAATCAAGGTTTCAAAACCTTCATTTTTGTTTTCATATTCCTGTTCACTTATATCTATTTTACGGTTATTTAAGTGCCTTCCAAATTTGTCAATTGTCATATCATCTAATCACTTTCGCCTCACGCAATTCTTTAATGATCGAATTTATTTCGTTGCCGTGACCTGTGTGTCCAGCAGTCTGGGATGAAACTAAAAGCCGTAATCTATCAACAAGTTCATTGGGATCATTCCAATATAAATAATCTATAGCGTTATTTGATACTTCCATTGTCATACCGTCTCCAAGACGCTTTCTATAGGGTAATGTTCTAGGTCTACGGGGTGTTTGGGGAAGTATGTTTAATGTAGATATTATATTTTTGTATTAATATAAATTATTACCCTGAATTTGTTCTGTTTCAGAATAATATCTTCTATTAGCATTTGTTCTTTTCACAATATCAAGGTACGACTTTAGATCTTGCGATCTGTACCCGACAGGATATTTTTTAAACAGTAGTTCGTATAATCCAAGAGTACCTTTATATTTCAAATCATTTATTAGAACATTTTTATCATCCAACACAAAATTCGAATTGTCTATCATAAGACCATTTGAATCAGGATTATTACCATATTTATGATCAAATTCGTTCTTAACATCTTTAAACATATTGTAAATATATTCTCGAGGTAGCGGATGTAGCTGTTCGAGATAATGTGTCATACCAGGTGAATCGGCAAAGCTTTGTATATATTCCTGGGCTTCTTGTGCATTTTGATTAACTTCTGCTTCGTATTCATTCTCAACATCATCATCATCATCTTCCTCTATGGCATCATTTTTTATATTCGGTATATGCTGAGCAATAACCGGCGAATCAATATAGTCAACGCTCCTTTCTAGCAATTTAGGTTTAATTTTTTTTACACTGCTATGAGGCAGTTCTTCTTCTTCTTTAAATTTTTCTTTCTTTACCACACTTTCCCCATCCAGTTTATTAGCAATAGTTTCTAATCGCGATGTTATGGGTAAGATTGATTCCACTTGGACGACTTCATTATCTTTTAACTGGCGCAATTTGTTTTTTACAATGTTTTTTTTCTTAATTAAAATTCTTTTAACTTTTATCGCCTCCTTGTTCATTGCGTAAAAGTTTATTGTAATAAAAAAAATTCTTCGATACTAACGATACTTGCGTCTCTCAAGGTTTAAATATGTATGAAGTGATCAAAACCTATTCGGTACCTTCCTTGACCTGGATCACTATATTTGTCTACAACTAAGAAACCGTATTTGTCTTGCCAACAAGCAGCACATATTTCACGGAATTTATCATACTTCATGTCAGTATTGACGTGATCGTCATATATGTGTTTTAAGTTTAAATCATCTTGTTTAAATAAAATTAAAAGATTAGCATTATCACGTAGTAAGTGCTTAGGTATACGAGTATAACTTTGACAAAGGTAAAAACTGTCTACTTGTTTATGACGCCCCATACTAAGGTATTCCCTAATGATACCTTGTTTATCGCAAGCTACATCATCAAAAACAAATATAGAATTATTTCGAGCATCAGATGGAGATATAATATTATCAGAACTGGAAAATGTATAATATTTTATTCCTTTTATTGATCGCAGTATACTTTCAAGGTATTGATACTTTGGTTGATAAAGTGATTTAGAATAAACATATACGTTTTCAAACTTTAAACCATTAGGATGTTCTATCAACCCAATCATAACGTTGGTTCTACCGCAATTTGATGGACCAACAACTAGACATCGAATAGATGAAGGCAGAGGAACGCTATGTTTTTTCTTCTTAGCTAAGGATTGCACGCCAATGTCATTATTGTTTATGGTTAAAGGTGTTGATTGTTTCACAACACGCATGTTTGCAAGTACTAAATTCGATTTGTAAAAAAAGTGGAATTATATATATATATATATATATATATATATATAAGAAACGGCAGTATATAAAGAATCATTAATTCACAATATTTTATTTATTTACTGCACAGCTTGAGAGGATAGTTGTCCGCTAATGATTACATATAATAATTCTAAAACTACTGGGAACGGACTATTAAATACTGTAATTAACAATTTACCATTTGAAGCGCATATTCCGGGTTACAAATTTTGCGGTCCGGATACAAAACTAATCGAACGGTTAGCTCGGGGAGACAAGGGAATAAACAAGTTAGACGAGGCTTGTAAGGAGCACGATATTACATACTCCAAAGAAAAGGATCTATCTAAACGCCATCAAGCAGATTCGAAGTTAGCTTAGTTAGCTACAGAAAGACTAAATTCTGGTGACTCGTCTTTAGGTGAAAAAGTAGCAGCATTTAGAGTAGCTACCGCAATGAAAGCTAAAGTAAAACTTGGTATGGGTGCCTGTGCATCACTGAGAACAAAAAATATCAATAAAATAAGAAAACTGATAAAGAAAAGTAAAATAAGAAGTACGCTAGGTATTAAAAGTATTATTAAACAAGCACGTACAGCTTTAAAAAAGACTAAAGGATCTAATATTATGGATGCAATCAACATAGCAATTAAGGCCGACAATACAGCAAAACAAAAGAAGCATATTAAATCAGCTCGTATTATATCAATTCCTAAAACAGGAGGTTTTCTACCACTAATACCAATTTTTGCAGGCCTAAACGCCCTTGGTACTCTTACCGGAGGTGCAGCTGCTGTTTGCAAAAGCAGTTTCAGATACTAAAATAGTTAAGGAACAACTAGCGGAAAAACAACGTCATAACAAGGCAATGGAGGACATTGCAGTCGGAAACGGCATGTACATCTAACCTTATAAAAAGGTTTTGGTCTTTTTTTAGCCTCTGCAAAACCTCAAAGGAACGCAACTTGATTTTACCTAATCGAGCACTAAGCAATGTAGAATTAATGAGTTTGTTAAGCAATTAGAAGTACCATATTTCCGTGGAGTGTTCATGAGAAACAATCTTCCCAAGAAAGTTAATTTAAAAGAATGTGGTATAATTAATTTAGATGGAATAGAAGGTTTAGGCACGCATTGGACCTCTTATAAAAAGTACGGTAGTAGCGCTATTTACTATGACAGCTACGGAAACCTGCGACCGCCAACAGAGTTGATAAGTTATTTGAATAGCGGAGGTAAATTTAAAATTCTTTATAACATTACCCAAGAACAATCGTACGGTACTGTGTTTTGCGGTCATTTATGCTTACAATCTCTAAGTAGTGCATAGAACTGCGTACGAAGTTGTCATGTCGTACACTTTTACTCTAACGGGAAACACTTCAGTTTTAACAAGCAATTTTAATCCGCCTATAAACTTGGATAATGATTCGGAGTACGTATTACGATTAACAAATTTTGAGTCTTATAACACAATTCCAAACATAGAAAAAGGAATAAATAATAAATTTTATTATGGATCTAACGGATAATTCATAGAAATACCTGAAGGTGCTTATGAGATTAGAGAAATTAATAAATATCTTTAAAAAGCTTTAGGTGATAAAAGATGGCGTGGTCGTATAGAACAATTACGAAGCGCTAGAAAGACGCCAGTGTATATAGAAATTACAGCTGACAATAATACACTTAAATGTAGTATTAAATGTAGTCTAGATGTGGATTTTACCAAAAAGGATTCAATTGGTTCTCTACTTGGTTTCAATCCGCGAAAATTGCTAGCATATGTCACGCATCAAGCAGACTACGCGATCAACATTTGTAAAGTGAATGCAGTTTTAATCGATTGTAATATTGCAAGTGCATCCCATTTAAATAGTAAACCAGGCCATGTAATACACGAATTTTTTCCTCAAGTACCTGCAGGTTTTAAAATTGTCGAGTGCCCACCTACGATTATATATCTACCAATCAGGTCACGTATAATAAATGAAATAATAGTTAAAGTGTTAGATCAAGATGGAAATTTAGTTAATTTCAGAGGAGAACTGCTAACTGTAAGGTTGCATTTAAAAAAAATCTGCAATAGCCATGGGTATTAAGTATAATGCACGCAACATGTCAAGAATTGCTATAAATGCTGGAAATTTCAAAGCAATCGACACTCGATTGATTGTTTCAAGACCGCTAACAACACAAAACCGGCAGTTTCTACAATCGTTAGGACTGCATTTATTTAATTAAAAAGTAGAATGAATAGTGAAATACTGAACGTGCGTGAAAAAGTTTACTTCGACAATGCAATTGTTAATATTGAAAAACATACTCCAACCTTATGCTAACACATCTTTAAACAATAATGATGAAATTCGAATCCCTATACAACAACAAGATGTATACACCTTACCATCGAAGAGCATGCTGTACATAGAAGGCAAATTAATTAGAACAGATGGAACGCCGTCTCAGACAGCAAAGTTTGTAAATAATGGGGTTTTGCTGCTTTTTGATGAAATTAGATATGAGATTGGTGGTATCATTGTAGATCGTGTTCGGAATCCTGGATTAACGTCTATAATAAAGGGATATGTTTCATATAATAGCAATCAAAGTAAACATTTACAAAGCGCTGGGTGGTTTCCTATGGATGATTCGCAAATAGTTGATGCCAATGGGAATTTTAATGTTGCAATAAACCTTTCAATGGTTCTCGGATTATGCGAAGATTTTAAAAAAATTATTTTAAACCTCCGTCACGATTTAGGTTTACTACGTTTTAGTTTTGATACTAATGCTATAATTAATCCTACACCCGATGAAAAAATAAAAGTTGTTTTAAACAAAGTTTTATGGAAAATGCCGCATGTAGCCGTTGATGATACTCAACAAATTAATTTAATAGAATGCGTTGCACAAAATCAGGATTTGCATATTCCGTTTAGAGGATGGGAGTTGCATGAATATCAACTTCTACAAAAACGCAACGTCATACATGGAACATTAAAACAACAACACAATTAGAAAAACCAAGATTTGTGATTGTTGGTTTTCAAACCAACCGAAAAAATAGATACATGAGCAACTACAGTCGTTTTGATCATTGCTATTTAACCAACATGAAACTATATTTAAATTCAGAAATTTTCCCGTACGATATCTTAAATTTGAAGTTCGAGAATAAACAGACTGCGTTGTTATATGAGATGTATGCTCAGTTTCAGCAATCATACTACGAAAAGGAAAATGAACCACTTTTAATCCTGAAGATTTACGAAGTATTGCGCCATTAGTAGTCATAGATTGTTCTAGACAAAACGAAGCGTTAAAATCTGGTACTGTCGATATTAGATTAGAATTTGAAACTAGCAGAAACGTTTTGCCAAATACATCTTGTCATTGCCTTATACTTCATGATAAGATAGTCAAATACAATCCACTCTCAAACAGCATAAGAATATTATAATTACTTTATTATTATTATTACTGTACCTTTACAAATTATGAAAAAACAATAAATCATTTAGCAATCACAGTCTATTTATTAATATTTTTACATGTTTTTACAATATCTTTTACATGTTTGAATTATTAAGTGATTTTAGTAAACAGCCATAAACATTGACAATTTTAAATAAAAGTTTTGTTATACATTTTCTCAAATAAAACTAACTGGTATGTTATTAACAAACTGGATTTTTTTTTAAACAGAAACGGTTACTACTACTATTTTTCTCAACAATACATTTATACTAATATAGTTCAAACTCGGGCAGATTGAAAGGTATCCTATTTTTTAGATACATCCAAAAACGAAAAACGGCGTACTTGTGCAGGTATAAACATAACACTGAAGTTTTATAACTAACAAATATTATATGTTAATCGAGATAAAATAAATTGCATTCTTTATTTGAGCCAGTGGTTGAAGCTTTACAAGTCATTTCTGAGTGTATAGTTATACCCCCAAGGTTTAGTATCAGTGGTTGAGGTACTAAGAATTCTTTTATCATCACTTGGATTAAGAACAATTTTGTTTTGTTTAATAGTAAAGACATCATGTTTGACTGATCTAATTAAACATTGCTGTTTCTGTACAGTCTGTTTATAAAACAAAGCATTCTTATAATCGTCAAAAGAAATTTGCTTAATACTTGCTAAGGAAGATCTCTTTGACTTTTTTATTATCCTATCCTGAACTCAGTAAGTGTACATTTTAGATCTAAGCCCTACAAACTCTAGCATGATATCACCATTGTTTTCATCTTTCATAATACCAGGAACCTTTTTATTTGATAATGGAATATGATATTTGTTATGAGGGTCGTAATCGGAAGTATCAAATCTATGAATATCTTGTTTGATATAAGAGTAAATATCTTCAACGCTAAACTCGTATATCAAACTATCCGTATCTGTGTACAGCAGCTTTGCTTTGTTAGCAAATTGCGATTTTATATAACTATAGTGAAATTCATATAAATAGGTTTTTGAAATACAGTATTGCCCGAAATAAACAGTACTGAAATTGTAATTGTTTTGTATATTTAAAAAATACATATTATTGACACTTTATTATATGTTCTAAATGTGCACCTCCTCGTTCGAGACAGACTTCATAACGATGTTCTAAGTTTCTGGTCATGTTATTGAATAAGGGTTGTCTCAGGGCT
Organism: Platerodrilus igneus; assembly: GCA_036346225.1. Classification (NCBI taxonomy): domain Eukaryota; kingdom Metazoa; phylum Arthropoda; class Insecta; order Coleoptera; family Lycidae; genus Platerodrilus; species Platerodrilus igneus. The sequence continues at coordinate 2,395,061 of JARFIW010001208.1, read as the reverse complement.
GCGAAGAAGACTCTAACGGCATCCTTTAATTCATCGATGGTTTGTGGTGCCCGTTTGAAAACGGCATTTTTAGCCATGCCCCAAATGTATGCGTCTGGAGGTGTGAGGTCTGGAGAATGTGAAGGATAAGGGAAGTCAGTAAATCGTGATATGAATTTGCTTGGAAAATGTTCTTGAAGAAATTGACGAATTGCGGCAGCAGTATGGCAAGTTGCCCCGTCCTGCTGAAAAATTGGTTTCGAAATGCCGTTACGTGCACGACAGAATTGACGTAGATCAGGATAAATCGTGTTAAAATTTGTCTGTACCTCTGTTGATTAAGTGTGACTTGCCTACCATTCTCTTCGATAAAGTACGGACCAATGATTCCGTGTCCGGAAACAGCACACCAGACACTCACTTTTTCACTATGTAAAGGAACCTCTTGAACCTCATCGGGTCTGGCAAAGCCCAGAAATCGATTTGTGCGACGATTCACATAGCCTGACAAGTGAAAACGTGCTTCGTCTGAAAGTTCTTTTTAAATCAAGTTGTAACGCTGTCCTTGCCTGGCTGACTTTCGGATTTTCTAAGATTTGCTCAAAAACACGTTCATGGTTATTGTTGTTGTTAACTGTCCTGGGACGCCCCGAGTTTCCTTTTCGTTGGCACAATACACTACCTGTATTTCTAAACTTTTTAATAACCTTCAAAATTACAGCATTACTTAGAGAACGTTTATTAAACCTTTGTGTGAATTGATCAGACACGTATAGCAAACTTGCACCATTACGTCGGCCGATTCCGTATGAACGAAAATAATGCTCTACCAGAAACACTTTCTCCTCTGTACTTAACACCATTTTTAACAATTAGGCCCTACTAATTACTTGTTTGAGGTTTACTTGACAGGTCTATACTAGCTAACTTGAGTGTGACAGCGCACGCATAAAAACACCGCCAACTTAGTTTCAGTACTGTTTATTTCGGGCAATACTGTATCTAGAATAGAGAAACCTACATCAATGGGTTTGTTTAAATAAACCTCTAATTTATTCATTTCTATTAAGACTAGATCTTTGTCTAACTAAGTGCAACTATGAAAATTAGGCTTCGCTATGTAACTACGAGCTCCAAACCGTCCTTCCCATTTGGTCACTAATTTCACATCTTTCCTTTTCCGTACGTTTTCCATCATCTTTTCATAAACCGAATTTATCATATTTTTATAAAAGCATATATCGAAACTGTTTTTGACTGTTGTCTTAATTTCGTATTCAAATCAATGTATTCTTTTAACCAAGGGGCTTGTTTAAACCGAAGAACCTTATGAATCTTTTTCAGTTCTAAACCGTAGCTTAAATACATTTTTAAATTCTTGTAGTGAATAATATAGTTGAGTTTTGGATATAAAGTTGTAAGTAATTTCTTTAAGTTTGATTTATTAGAAGGTAATGGTGGTATCATATGTTCAGACGCCAAAGGTAAGTCACTGTGAATTTCATGTAAAGATAATGGGTAGTGTAAATCGCATTCAAAAATATATCCTACATCAGAATCATCGGGAATATTAAGTATGTCTAAACGTACTATATCTGGACTGGTACCATCTAAAAATTCAAATTCTCCATATGGAAGATATTCAGACATTGCAGCCCCATATAAATTATTAACATCAAAATACATTAAATATTTAGAATCGAAATTTGGATCATAATCTGCATTCATATATTTGTTATTTGCTTTAGCATATCTATTCGAACATTGAGAAACACCGCCACGAATTCCCCGTTCTAAAAACATTATTTTTTCAATATCAGTAAGCAACTCGAGTTTAACGTTTGTCGTTTTTAACATTGCATCTAGAGCTAAACCAGGAGCCGTAAAGTATTGAAGCGGATCTAACTTATACGTGAACATACAAGTTTTTTTAAAGTTTTCAAATATATCAGTCAAGAGCAGTACATCTGTTTTTAAATATAGGTCTGAATAGTCCCCTAGTGTTTTTATATTAAATGTTTGCCAAACTTGTTTAGCATGATTGTAGTCTTCATCTGAGATTTCTTCATTGCGCAAACGAATAAAGAATGCTGTTTTACAGGGTAAATCGGTTTCATTGAGCCTATCCCAAGAGTTAATGTAATCATAGGGAAATATGCCTTTACGCGTAAGTAACTGAAACTCATTATCGGTGTTACAATTTTCCTTGGTGATGGATTTTTTATTATCATCTAAGTAGGAAGCTAATTTTTCGATGCTAGATGCCATAAACCTGAAAGAATCGATAAATCTAAAACTAACTTTCATACCTTTTACATATTTTGTAAAAGATATGTATTTTTCTTTATTTATTGGTAGAATGCTTAACGAACCTGCAAACTCTAACGAGATTTTTTTAATAATGAAATGCGAATCGTAGCTTGAAAGCTACTGGTATCATATAAGGATTATGATAATTGATGTTGCAATCTTGATGAGCCGCTCCTCGAAATTCACCTGTAAAGTGGCAGTGATCGCGAACTCTAATATCATCTATACTAAAAGGTTTATTGCAAATGTGACAGTAAAGGGCAAATTTAAATGCTGACTTTTGTTCTTCTGTTAAAGGATTCATAGGTTTTGGGTTACAGAAAATTTTATTAGTCGTTTCTGAAATCAGTTTCAATTGAGCAACAACAAAGCTTCCGTTCAGAACGCCTTATGGAGTACCATTTCGCAATTGAGAATGATTACATCACTATCCAAATTCTTCACCACGTTTTAAATAACGACATAATTTGCATACATTTAAAGGTTATATTTTAGACCCGGGTACGAGTTCAGTGTAGTTGTATAAATTATTTGGGTGGTGCAATCATGAACAAAATAACGAGTGACCTGTCTTAACATGTTTTTTTTTGTGCACACACACACCAATATTATAAATTAAAACCATTATAAAATACAAGTCAAATAATTTCTCCTATTCTTTTTGATATTTAATACAAAAATAATGGGGCACAGCCCCGTTTAGGACACGTTTAGAAGCTCCCCCCGCCATTCATCATTTTGAGAGTGATTATGTCATCCACCACATTTCTTATTTTTGCTTAACCTAAAAATCTCTCTTTAATTAACTAAAGCAACAAGAATAAAAACAAAGACGAAGCTCTAAAGATCACCGCTAAATTCTTCACTACATGCACGTTTTTGCATAACTTATAAATTTTTTATCACGTTTGTGAAATTAAACGAGTTATATATATATACAATGTCTAATACGTCATCTACATACAATCACCAAACCGCTAAACGTAAAAGAATTTTTATTGCCTCATAAATTAAATGTATAACTACATTTAAATACTTAAATATATTCAAATTTCTAAAATGTAAGTAAGAAATCCTTGATATAAGATCAAATTAATTCTTTTATTTGACAGTCAAATAAATCGTGATGAAAGGTAGTATAATTTGCATACCAAGAAAGAAATAGTCTTGACATGTTTTTGCAAACACACCTTATGTTAATTAAATACATTACATTAAAAGTTGAATGTCGGCATGATTTGCATATATATTACCAGAGATCTATAATCCCAATAAAAAAACACGAGGTTATATTCGACTGCGAATTCTTGTTATTTTATCTTGACATTGAAATCGTGAGAAGTGAACGACTTCTTTTTACAAGATTTTACCTGCAGACGTTTAAAAATTTGACCCCCATTATATAACATTTCGTATATTTTTTTAATTTTATTTGCTACTTTATACAAAACGCAGCTTATGAGGAGAGCTAAAAAAACTCTTTACCTCTTGCACGCGTTTGCTTAATATAAAAAAATTCTTCACCGCGGCGTTTTAATTTTTAGCTTAACCTACCAAGAAAAATCTCAGAAACGGCCAAGAACCAACACGTGGACTCCATTCTACACACAACATTTTGCAAAAATGTATAACACCTTTCCCCATCTTATTTAATATTTAACACGGGAACGCTGCTAAAAAAATTTCTTAAGAAAATATCTCCACCCCAGCGCACGCGCACCACCCTACGACAAAAATCTAACGCCCCCCCCCCCGAACGCAACACCCCAATGACCTAACGACCCCCCGACGCACCAAATTTACATACAAACACAATTCTGTTTTCAAAGCGACGTATACATATCTTGCTGCACGTTTTGTTTCCCAAAGCGACTTAGCTATTCATTTTGTTCTCGAATCGGCGTATACATATCTTGCTGTGGATTTTTGTTCTCAAAGCGGTTTAGCCTACCTACTATTTTATATTTGTCTGCCTATGCCTTGAATCTCCTTCCTTAAATACTTTCGACGCAGCATTGAAATGTTCAGAAATATACCAGAAATATTGTTGTCAACACAGACTTGAAGAGTCCAGAAATATACGCTAATTTGAAATATTATTGTCAACACAGACTTGAAGCCCTATCATTATAAATATTTAATTTAAATCAATTACCCAAATTCTACTCACGTTTTCTATTAAAAAAAACGGCAAAAACTCTTCGTAATTGTTGCACTATTTTCACTGTAACATAAACTTGATATTCTATTATACTTTATTTAAATTACGCGTGGATTTCTGGTTAACAGTGTCGCAGCTTCGACGTGCATCAGTGTGAACTGAGTCGTCTTATCACAGAATGGGTGTTAAATAGCGAAATACATTTCAAAGACCAAATCAAGATAATCAAAGAAATTTCTCAAATTACAGGACTTTTCCAAAACAACTTCACAACGTTGAACATCCTATTTGTTACAATGAAAATGACCCTGACTATTCCGACAGTCCAGATTATTCTGACAATCTTCAGTACCCTGAATCTCAATCTAATGAATCTCTGTACGAAAAACATTTTCGGTTACCGGTCTCGGAAAAACAACCATTGATTTAAACTCTATTGAAGATAAATCAAAGCTTCCCTTTATAACGATTCCCAACCTTGATTTAAAAATTCTTATAGATTTTGGCGCATCACACTCTATTATAAATCCAGGACCAACTTACAAATTCTTTGAAGATAAAATTTTTCATAAAACATTTTAGTCAGGAGTTTAAATAACGTCGTAACAGACAGCAAAAATGTAAAATACCCTTTATTACAAGATTTAGGAATTGCAAACGACATTAAGTTTCATATAATAAAATGGCATGACCGTTTTGATGCACTTATAAGTAGTCATGATTTTAAGAAAGGCGCAAAAATCGATTATGCAAACCAAAAATTAGAAATAAACAAAATACAAATCACTTTCTTTTTGGAGTTAAACCCAAAAAAAATTAAACCTTTAAGACAAAACGTAAATAATTACTTAAGAATTCCAGTTAATATAAATAACGTTTTAATTCCCGAAACAAAAATAAATTCCATTAATATCCTGGAATCAATTGCATTCGCAAATAATATTTTTTGTGTAATCCCTTTTGAGGAAGACCGTATTATAGAAATTAATTTTCAGCAACGATTAGACGTTGAACCCAAGTGTAATTTAAATTTAGAGGAACCAATGACTCAATTTAATGACTTAGATGTACTAACTATAATTCGAACAGAACATTTGAATTCAGAGGAAAATCTCAAATTATAAATATTTGTAGGAAATATAAAAATATATTTTATAAAGAAAGTTCCGATTTGACTTTTACTAACGCTGTCAAACATAGAATCCGCCCCACGGATAACAATCCTATTTTTTTGCAAATCATTCCGTTACCCTTATCACCTAAAGGAGGAAATAAAAAATCAAGTTCAAAAACTCCTAAAAAATAAAATAATTCGACCTAGCATATCCTCTTATAGTTTCCTAGTCTGGATAGTTCCAAAGAAAAACAATTTGAGCAAAAAGAAGAAATTTAGACTAGTTATAGATTACAAGAAATTGAATGAAAAAACAATAAAAGCCAAATATCCCTTTCCCAGAATTGACGAAATTTTAGACAATCTAGGAAGATGTTCATACTTTTCAATCCTCGATATAGCCCAAGAGTTTCACTAAATCAAACTAGATCAAGAATCTATAGAGAAAAAGGCATTCTCAGTAGATAACGGCCACTGTGAATATCTCAGACTCCTATTTGGTTTGGAAAACGCTCCGAGCACATCTCAATGCGTTATAGACAATGTTCTAAAAGAATATCTCTATAAATTTTGTTTTGTTTACATAGACGACGTGGTCATATTTTTAAAATCTCTACAAGAACACGTAATTCATCTTAAACAAATCTTCGAAAAATTAAAACAATATAATCTTAAAGTTCAATTAAACAAATCAGAATTTCTGCGAAAAGAAGTAGCATTTTTAGGCCATGTTATAACCCCAGAAAGTATAAAACCTAACCCTGAAAAATTAAGACTATTCAACAATATCAGTTACCAAAACCTACCAAGGAAATAAAACCATTTTTAGGCTTAATAGGTTTTTATAGGCGCTTTATTAAAAACTTTGCTAAAATAGTTCAACCCTTCACAAAATGTTTGAAAAAAAGAACTAAGATTTTAACGATTCCAATTATTTAACTAGCTTCAACCTATGCAAAGAATATATCACAAATTCCTCTGTACTAAAATATCCTGATTTTGGCAATGTCTTTCATTTAACAACTGACGCTTCAGGTGTTGCAATAGGCGGAGTACTCTCACAAAACTCTCAACCTATTTTATTTTACTCGCGAACATCCAATAGCGCAGACAAAAATTACTCTACTATAGAACGCGAACTCTTATAGCGATAATAGAAACCACAAAACACTATAGACCGTATTTATTTGGAAACAGTTTATTGTTAAAACGGACTACAAACCCTTAGTGTGGTTATTTTCAATTAAAAATCCGAATTCTCGACTTATAAAATGGCGACTGAGACTCGAAGAATTTGACTATAAAGTTTTATACAAGAAAGGCAAAGAAAATTACGTAGCCGACGCTTTTTCTCGAATCGAGATTAATAAAAAAGAAACAGAATGACGACGATTTAGATTTACTTTCGATATTACCACCAGTAGATTTAAAACAATACCTTTCTCTAGAAGAATTTGACCATATTTTAAACGATAACCCCTTACAGGAAAATGAAACAGATGACAATACAAGGCATACTGCGATAGAAGACCCCGTTTTCACAATTCCAATTTCTGACACACCTCTTAATCAATTTTCCTTTAGGATAATCTTCAAATCCAGAGACCAATTTAATACAGTTCATAAAACCCCTTATTCAAATCATACTTATACGGTTAGGTCAGAACAAAAAAACGAAAACGTTACCCGAGTTCTAAAACAAATCATTAACCCGAAAAATCTATACGGAGTTTATTTTAAAGACCACGAAATAGAACAAAGGTTTATTAGAATATCCCATCAGTTGATTAACAACACGTTTAAAATAATCAAATGTGATATTTTAGCTAAAGATGTAGTAGACTCTAATGAGCAATCAGAAATAATAGATAATTATCACTCTCGCAATCACAACAGCATTACTGAGACTTATAATAAATTGAAACTCAATATTTTCGGCCTGACATGAAAACGAAAATCAAGAAAATAATAAATGAATGTGAAACTTATTTGATCAACAAGTACAAAACAAATCCTTACAACATCGCACTTTCAGGACCATTATGGGGGCAAAAAGATTTTTTGAAGTAATCAATATAGACACTTTTAATTTTCAGAATAATAAATTTTTCACGATAATAGATCTATTTTCAAAATACACCCAAGCCTCTTACATTAATAATGCCTTTGGCATAAGCATACTTAATAAATTGAGACACTTTGTAGTATACCACGGCTATCCAAAACGAATAGTGTGACGATGGCAGTGATTTCAAAAACTCCACAGTCCAGGAATGTTGATCAATGTTGAAAATTGACTTAATTTCAACTGATGTCAGTTCATTATTTCCTAGTGTTCCAATACCACGTAGTTTAACATATTTAAAGGATGCTCTTATAGATAGTAATATTGATGATGATAAAGTCGAGAATTATATCAAGCTTGTTTCGCATTGCATATCCCATAACTGTTTTCAATTCAACAACAAGTTGTACCAACAACATGAAGGCACTGCAATGGGAAATAGCCTATCATCTTTCATAGCAAATTTATTTATGTCTCGCTTTGAGATCGAGTTAAAAAAAAACTCCAAATACTTCCCAAGAATATGGTTAAGGTACGTGGATAAAATTAAAGATTTGTTAGGTAATCTAAAAGACAAGATGGAAAAATTGCAAAAGTCGGGGATTTATGAAATTAGTTGTTCAGGCCGGGGTTTTTTTTAAAATATATTGGTCAGACCAAGAAGAATATAACAAGATTTAAAGAGCGCATTGCTCATTTCAAATATGGTAAATACGAAAAGTCTCAAGTCGTCAAACATATTTTTGAAACCAGCCTCCCCGTTAAACTAGAAAATGTTAAATTGTTAAAAGCGGTACCAACGTTTTCCTTCTTAAATGCCTATGAATTAATTAAAATTGTTAAACATAAAGGACCCCTTTTAAACACTGATAAAGGGCCCATAGAGTCATTTACCTTGCTTTCCCTATTGGTCAACAACCAATGAGAAAGCAAGATTAATTTGGTTCCGCCTCAGCGGATTTAGAATTAGTATAAATTAAGTAGATTTTAGTTATAACATCACAATTCACTTGTTTGTTGTGGAGAACACCAGCATGCGGGCGAGAAAAATATCCTCGATAGTGTTTAAAGCAACATTCTAGTAAATTGTATGTTGGGAAGGTTCACTTCAGCCTAAGTGGTGAAGAGAATATCCTCTGAAGTGTTCCGGAGCAACAACTAATTATTATTTAAAATTCCTACTGATAATGACCACACAGTGGTGGTCGAAATACGTATCTAGTATTTTAAATATTTTTTGTAATTAAGGGTTTTTTCGTATAGTAAAAATATAAGAGACGCGGGAGGAAATGTCATTACAGAAAATGTAGAGAAAGTGGGTAGATGGCAAGAATATATAGAGAATTTATATGCAGGAGAAGAACTAACTGCATTAGAAAAGGAATCAGACATTGAAAAGGATGACTTGGGATATCCTACACCTAGAGATGAATTTGAAATCGCATTAAAGGGTCTGAAAAATGGTAAGGCGCCGAGTACAGATAAGGTGCAAGCGGAGACTCTAAAAGCCGCTTGTCAAGCAGTAACAGAACGTCTCTTCCAACTTGTAAGCTATATGTATGAGACAGGCAAGATACCCAAAGATTTCAAACGTAACATCATAGTAACTATACCATAAAAGAAAGGCGCAGATAGATGTGAAAATTTTCGAACAATAAGCTTGACAGCACACATATTATAAATATTAACTAGAATTGTACAAAGACGAATGGAAAAACGGGCTGAAGAAATACTAGGAGAAGACCAATTTGGGTTTAGGCGAAACAGGGGAACACGGGAGGCTATCTTAGCTCTGAAGGTGATAATGGAGAAAACAATAGAAAAAGGGGAAAGCGTGTATATAGGCTTTGTAGATCTGGAAAAAGCATTTGACAATGTAAAATGGAAAAAAATGTTCGAAATACTCAAAAAGATTGGAATGAGTTATAGGGATAGACGGATAGTACATAGCTTATACAAAGAGCAAACAGGAGTAATAGAATTAGAGCAGGAACGTAGAGAAGTAAACATCAGGAAAGAGGTAAGACAGGGATGTTCCCTATTCCCACTAATTTTTAACTTGTACATTGAGGAGGCAATGAATACTGTCAAATGCAGGAAGACATTTGGAATTACCATGCAGGGACAAAAAATTGATATGCTTAAATTTGCAGATGATATAGCGGTATTAGCATCTAGCAAGGAAGAGTTAGAAGCTGCTCTTAATGAAATGGAAACGGTTCTAACAGAGAGATACGATATGAAAATTAACAAAAGTAAAACTAAAGTACTAGTATGTAAAGGAGGGAAAAATAAATCAAAAACAAGAATACAAATATGTAACACAAACTTACAAGAGGTTAAGGATTTCTGCACCTAGGAAGCCAAATAACGCAAGATGGGAAAAGCACAAAAGATATAAAACTAAGATTAGCACAAGGTCGTGCTACATTTAACAAGAAAAAGCAACTACTGTGCTCAAAGACCACAAACATAGAAACAAGGAAAAGATTGCTCAAAACATATGTGTGGAGCACAGCACTGTACGGCTGTGAAGCCTGGACAGAGGGAGAAGCGGACAAGAAAAAAGTAGAAGCCTTTGAAATGTGGTGCTACAGACGTATAATGAAGATATCATGGACAGACAAAGTTAAGAACGAAGATGTACCAAAAATGGTAGGGGAAGAAAGAAATATGTGGAAAACGGTAAAAAATAGGAGAGATAGGATGATAGGCCACATACTACGGCATGAAGGAATAGTGCGGAATATACTAGAAGCAGAGATAGGAAAAAAGAGAAGAAGAGGTAGACCTAGGTTAGACTACTGCACACAGATAGTGAAAGATGTAGGCTGTAGGAGTTTCAGGGAAATGTGTAGGCTAGCTCAGAAGAGAAATCAATGGAGGTACGCATCCAACCAGTCCCAAGATGGATAAATTATTGATAAAGAAAGTAGCTGCACTTAAACATGATATTTATTATAAGCAACTACAAGCATTGGAGGGGCAATATTCTCGAATAATGGTAATTGCGTGAAAGCATTTACTGGAAAACCATTATTTCGGCAAATGTCTAAGTGTTGGGGGATCTTGTCAGCCACAGGTTGCTTAACCCCCTTCAATAAATCTCAGTGAAAAAGGGCATAATATTAGAAAAGAATAGAAGAAACATGATATTTATTATAAGCAACCACAAGCATTGGATGGGCAATTTTCTCGAATTATGGTAATTGCGTGAATGCATTTACTGGAAAACTATTATTTCAGCAAATGTCTAAGTGTTGGGGGATCTTGGCAGCCACAGGTTGCTTAACCCCCTTCGATAAATCTCTGTGAAATAGGGCATAATATTAGAAAACAATATAAGGGGAACCGAGCTGTATTGCTGTGTGAGAATTTCAGGGAACCATGTAGGTTAGTTTAGAAAAGAAATAAGTACAGGTACATGTGTCCAACCAGTTTTGAGACGGGAAACCCAATGACAAAAAAATAAGCGCAGACAAATCTGATGATTATTATAAACAACTATAGGTGTTGGTTGTGAAATATCTGCAACTAATGTGACTGTGCGAAAAGACATATTGGAAAAATATTAAATCAGTAAATGTTCAAGTGCTGGGGGAACTTGGCAACCACAGGCTGCTTACCCCCCTTCGCAACCACTGAATGTCGGAGAAATAGGGTATATAATTGTAAAACAATAGAAGGTGACCGAACTGCATCTAACAAGATAGAACGGCGCCTATGATGAAAGACAACAAACATAGAACAAAAAGTTGTTGAAAGCGTATGTGTGGAGCACAGCACAGACAATATGCCTACGAAATACGAGCAGTCTGAAAAGCAGACAGAAGAACAGTAGCGGCCTTTGAAATGCCGTGCTTCAGATGTTTGAGGATGGACAGACAAAGGTAATAACAAATAGGTTATAGAAACAGTAAGGGAACAAGGATATCTTTGGGAAAAAAATATGAGAAATAGAAGGGCAGAATACGTTCTAAGGCACTTTTGGGGAATAGTATGGAATATATGACAAGCAGAGATAGGAAAAAAGAGGTGGATGTAGACCTAGATCAGATAGTGATAGATGCAGACTGTGCAAATTTCGGGGAAATCTGTAGGTTAGTTCAGAATAGGAAACAATGATGGTACGCGTCTGACCAGTTTCAGGACTGAAGACCCAATGATGATGAAGGGTTTTTTATTCATTTTTATTTCACCTGTATTAATGTAACTTTTAGGAACTTATAGAAATAAGAGATTATAAAGTTAATCATATTGTAGATTTAAAATTAAAGCACTTAGATAATGTTAAGCAGCTTAAATAAGAAGCAGCCACAATGGACATGCACCGTACATATATCGATTACCCAAGTTACACAAAGTAAACATCTCACTACGACCCATTGTGAGCACAAGAAACACGCCCACTTACAATCTAGCAAAATTTTTAACAGCAACACTCAAAAATATCGTAGAAAACACAAATTATTTCATAAAAGATAGTTGGGAATTCTAAAAATTTATAACCAAACAAACAGTACCAAGTGACCACATCATAATTTCAATTGACGTATAAATCATTATTTACCAACGTTGCGACAGACCTTGTAATAAATATAATAAAAAATAAATGGACCATAATAACACCGTTTACAAATTTGCCGATGGAAGAATTCATAAAAGGGATTACAACGTGTCTAGATGCTTCATACTTCAAATTTGAGAACAATATCTATGTGCAAATATTTGGTACAGCGATGGGCTTTCTAATATTATCTACCATCGCAAATATAGTGCTAGAAGGACTTGAAAACAATGCTATCAACCAATTAAAATTGAAGCCTGTCTTCTACAAAAGATTCGTTGACAACTGTATTATATGTCTACCTGAAAATAAAATTGATGAAACAATGAATGCATTTAATGGATTTTATCCACGCCTACAATTCACATATGAAAGAGAAATAAACAAATCTATACCATTCCTAGACACACTTGTCAAATACAACACAGCAGGCAAAATAACAACAGACTGGTATAGGAAACCCACATGGACTGGCAGATACTTAAATTTCCAATGAAATGTACCAATACAATATAAGAAAAATGACGTAAACAACCTTGTCGAACGTGCCATAATACTATCACATAATGATTTCAGACCTAAAAATATAAAGATAGTTAAAAAAATACTTAAAAATAACCGTTATCCTACATCATTCGCAAAACAAACCATTAAAGTAAAAGTAGATAAAATTTATAACAATGAAGGCACTAAAAAATTACAAACAAATGAAAATCGGATGGCAATGGAGTATACACCCGGGCTTTCAGAACAAATAAAAAAATGTCTAATGGCATATGATATTCACGTCGCACACAAACCAAACAATTCGACAAAAAAATTTTATACCCAACTTAAACCTATAGCAGACCAAAAAACAGAGCACACACAATTTATAAGATTAATTGCTCTGATTGCCCGGGGTTATACAATAATTACATAAACGCATATATGAACATAAATATACAATAAAAACTTCTAATAAAAAGAGCACTGCCCTTGCAGCACACGCCATTGAAAAAGTTCACCAGTTTGACTTCGAAAGTGTCTGTATTCTGAGTACCGCAGTTAATGATAAGGAAAAAAACCTTTTAGAAACAATACAAATCCAAAAAAACCCAAATGCCATAAATTCAAAAAATGACCAAGACGATTTTGGCAATATACCACAACTTAATTCACCACAAATAAACCAACAAAAACCCAGTAGAAATATTCTCATGTACCATCCTGCTACATATTATAATTTATCGTATCTAGTTTAATTTCTACTCAGTGATAATTAAAATATTTAAAGGGTTGAATGACAAATGTAGTCAGATAAGTTAAAGTTATGTGTTAGTGAAGATGTATAATAACATAGTTTTTAAAAACATTTTTATATTGTTAACTTAAGGTATATATAAATCTAGATTTTTATTAATAGTAATTTGTGTAATAATATTTTTAGAAACATATTTGAAAATGGAAAACCGAAACGCGTCATATGTATTAAATTAAAATGATAGATTGAGTAGTTTCATTTCATTACTATAACAAACATCACATAACTAAGATAGTGCAAATGACCAAATTCTAAGAATTTAAATTAAAATATAAAGAAAATGGTCAAGAAAGGATGAATATAATGTACATATGTATGGATTAAACCAAGTACTTCTGAAATAATATAATTACAGAGGAATTTATAAAGAGAATTGGTTTTAGTTTAACTTAGAATAGTTTTTGAGTTGAATCACGTAGACTAGGTAATAATAAGAAAATGAATACACATAATAGACTAGGAATAGGTGGAAATAGAAAACAAGTTGTACTAAAGGAATATCAATATGGATTATTAAAACTAGCTAAAGAAACAAGCAAGACGATATTTCTACTAAGATACAAAAATTTAAGAATAATACCTACCTTTTTAAACATTAAACCGAAAACACTAATCTTTGACAGGAAATTTAAACATCATTACCTTAGGTACCTAAACGTATTTTACATGCATTGCATAAATTTATGTATAGCACAATGTTGTGCAAGAATAAGTAAAATCAATTACAAACTAATGGAGACTAAAGCTAAAATATCGCAAAACACGCATATTGAATTTCACAATAAGTTCTTTGATGAACAAGCAATAACATATGCAGCCTTGGCATGATGGCCCAAGGCTGAACAATCACACACCAAAATAAAGTTGGGCAGGATTTAGAGACTAGTTTGTCTAAGTATTACAGGGGCAATGTGTTCCACGCTCACTGCTGCTATGGAGACTCTCCTTGGCCTTCCACCACTACACTTGTTGGTGGTGGGGGAGGCAAGGTTTGTACTTTACAGATTTAAGAACCTTTATCTTAGGATTGTTAAAGGGTAACTGGTAACGAATAAGAAGAACGAGATTACTAGATATAAACGCCGCGATTTTGAACGCTAATGATTTTTTCTGAAACACGTTGCATCATAATGTAACCCCTTTTTTATATCTTTTTTTGTTTTGTTTATTTTACATTTATATATATATATATATATATATATATGTAGGAATAACCCTTAATATTAATTTAGTAGAAGTAAGCTAAACTTTTAAGATACACCTATGCGTAATAAGAATACATGATAAGGTTGAGCAAACACCACTGCTATAATATTTACCTGACCTTAAGAACACAAATGGAAGGGAGGCTCATAGCAGGGGATCGTTCATTCTAAGTTGAGCTAAGACAAGATTAAGACGTGTGTCTTAGAGAAAGACGACCCTAGAACATATCTTAAAGACGAATACTAGATTGAGCCGCGATCAATTTAGGTGTTTATTAGCTACCTGTATTTATTAATCAAGTGTTTTCAATTCCCCATGTTATGGTTAATTTCGGTGTAGTAAAATTACATAGTTCTAAACATTAATTGTGTTTATACGTTCACGGAAACTGTATTATACCTGTTTATCTTATTAAATGCTTTATATGATTACGCGAGTGAATTATCTCAAGAAAGTATAAAAGTAATAAACCCCTAGGCAACGTAAAAACAGTCTAATTTGAGGGCTCGGCCGCGGGATAATTAAAAAGGCTAATACAGCTTTGAAAGACGGAAGACGCTAAACCTGCAGTCGAATAAAGTGGGAAAACCGGTTTATTATCGTCTTCATAATTTAGTGGTCGAACAGCGTACATCTACACATTTTAAGAAAAGCTCCAGGTAATAAACCGTTATTGAAAAGAAGTAAGCAAGGACAACCATACAACATAAACAAGGTAGGATGCATGTTGCTAAATTTATTGGTAGCTGTTCAAGAGCGTGCTAATTTAAAGGGTGGTGTTGTTCCAGTAATAGACCAAAAGACGTACAAACATTTTTATCACTGTTTTGGCATAGCATTTTTGTGCCTATATGTTTTGTTTCTAAGTTATCTGATTTTTAAGTATAACTTAAGATAATATTTGATATTTTACTTAATTTAGGGCCACGATAGGTTTATAAAAAGTTCTCAACCTTGGCTACTGTCTTTAGACGCGCAATTTTTAAAATTTTTAAGTATTTGTCCCAGATTTCTTTAAGGAAATTATCTGCATTGAGACTCGCTTTCTTTTGATTAAATTTCTGCAAACTAGATATCGTAATTGCTAATTTAATTAATTAATAAAAATAATAGACAGATTAAGAAAATTTTTAATAACCTTGACAGATTAAGAAAATTTTTAATAACCTTGACGCATTGTTCAGCGCTTGTCCTGTATCTTAGCGGCGTGTGTGAAATTAATTTTTTTAAGTTTGAGGTAATCATAATTAACCATGTCTACGTTAGGGGATATTCCCACAATCAAAAATTCTATTTCACGCGCTAAGGTATCCGCTGTTAAAGCACTACATGTAATCTGTTTTGGAAATGAAGGTATACCTAGAAAAAAACGAAAAGCATTACGTGAATTTACAGGTTTCGAATTCTACAGCAATTCCAAAGAGTACGACGAAAAAATCAAAAATATTACCGAACGATTGAAAATCGCTGATCTAATTGCTATATGTAAAATTCTCGACTTGGACTATGACGGCTCGCTTCAAGAAGTTACCCACAGAATATGCACTTTCTTAATTGATTTGAAATCTGAAAATGTCGAGTCAGAAGACGAAGACGAAAACGCCGATAATGAAAATTTAGACGATAACAGTTCTAAAGAAGAAAGGCGGGGACGGACATAGAATTGAGAAAATCTGTAGAATTCCAGAGACGTGAAAAGCAAGAAGGCTTTTCTTTAACCTTTCGAGATGTAGAGGACAGTATAAGGCCGTTCTCGGGAAAGGACGAATATCCAATCAAAAGATGGATTAAAGACTTTAAGGAAACTGCAGAAGTCACTGGTTGGAATGAATTGCAAAAATTTATCTTTGCCAAAAAATCATTAAAAGACCTTGCGAAATTATATATTCAATCACAGAAAGGCATTAAAACGTGGTCTGTATTGAAGCATAAATTAATTAAAAAGTTTGCTACGAAAGTAAGCAGTGCGCAGGTTCATAAGAAGTTGATGAATATAGGAAGCCGTTCCAACATAGAACCTGAGGTCATCATCGAGTACATTATAGACGGGATACAAGACGATTTGTCCAACAAAATTGTTCTATATGGCGATCGTAACTTTGTTGAATTTAAAGAAAAGGTCAAAATCTATTAAAGTATTGTTAGGAAACGTTCATTAACAGGGCCTATTAATTCAAAACCAAGAGGAAAATTTGTAAAAGAAGAAGCGAAAAGCGACGCGAATCAAAAAGGAAGAAATCGCCTTGTAGTATCCTATAGGAAAGGGAAAGGGAAACCTCCTAATTGTTTCAACTGCGGTGAAATGGGGCACATATCTATAGAGTGTCCTGATAAAGGTAAAGACGCCAAATGCTTTAAATGTAACACTTTTGGACACCTAGGTACACAATACCACAGAACCAACAACATTTCTAGCCCAAGTTCTTCGACGAATGTCACCACAGTAAATGTTATTCCAAAAAATGCTATAGCTTTAAAATTTGATAAATTTACATTGACAGCTTTATTAGATACAGGCAGCGATATAAGTATCATAAGGCAAGACGTATATGAAGGTTACTTCAACGAGGAACAGTTATCATCGAATATTATCACTTTACGTGGATTGGGGATTAATACAGTACAGACGTTGGGGTCATTCAACAAATGTGTCGAAATAAACTCTGAGAATTTTGATATTTTATTTCATGTCGTACATAAAAATCAGTCTAATTTTCAAGTCATAGTTGGAAGCAATTTGCTCGAACAAGCCGATGTTCAGATTGGAAGTCATGGAATAGTAGTCCACAAGAAAGCAGAAGAAAACTTCTTAATGCGAATTACTATAGAAAAAGATATGTCGAAAGTTAGGGACGAAGTGGGGGTTAGTCATCTAAAAAGCTCTAAACATAAGTCGATAGTTAAAAGTCTAATGGAAGAATATGAACCACAGAAAACTGTTACTACAGATATTAAAATGAAAATCTTACTTACATCAGATGCGCCGATATATCAACGACCGCGCAGATTGTCCCCTCCAGAAAAAGAAGAGGTAGATAAACAAGTTGGCGAATGGCCGAAGAAGGGAATTATAAGAGAAAGTTGTTCTAATTTTGCTAGCCCTATCGTTCTAGTCAAGAAAAAAGATGGATCTACTAGGATATGCTGCGACTACCGTAAACTAAACAAAAATATTATTAAAGACCGTTTTCCATTGCCTTTGATTGAAGACGTTTTAGATTCATTACAAGGAGCCAAGATATTTTCCACAATAGATTTGAAAAATGGATTCTTTCATGTAAACGTAGAAAAAAGTAGTGTGAAGTATACGTCCTTTATTACCCCCACAGGCCAATATGAATTTCATAGGTGCCCTTTTGGTCTCTGTAACAGCCCTGCAGTGTTTCAAAGATTTATTAGTCACACATTTAGGCCACTTACGATACGAAATATTGTGATATATTATATGAATGACTTGGTAATCCCTAGCAATTCAATAGAGGACATCAGATGAAAAAACAGGTGCAATAAGAAATTTTAGCGAACCGATTACTAGTCGACAACTTCAGTCTTATCTTGGATTAACGGGATACTTTAGAAAATTTATCCCTGGTTATTCCATAATTGCGAAACCATTGAGTGATTTACTCAAAAAAGACGTTCCATTTAAATTTGGACCTATGCAAGTGGAGGTGTTTCTTAAATTGAGAGAGCTATTAACAACATACCCTGTATTGCACATTTTTGAAAGAGGACTTACCACTGAACTACACACAGATGCTAGCAAAAATGGTTATGGAGCATGTTTACTACAGATATCGAACGAAAATTCAAAACTACGCCCAGTTTATTTTTTAAGTAAAAAAACTACACCAGTCGAAGAGAAATACACGTCATATGAATTGGATGTTCTACCTATCGTTGTTGCTCTGAAGAAGTTTAGAATTTATTTACTAGGAACTAAATTCAAAATTGTTACTGATTGTTCAGCGTTTCAAAAGACTATGCAGAAAAAGGATTTAAATACCAGAGTAGCTAGATGGGCCATTTTATTGGAGGATTATGACTATGAAATAGAACATAGAAAAGGCGATAGACTTCCTCATGTAGATGAATTGAGCCGTAACCCCGTACTAATGACGATCATAGAGGAAAACGGTATCGTACAACGAATAAAAGCCGCCCAAGAAAAAGACAAAAACCTAATGACGATTAGAAAGATTTTAGATTCAGGAAGGACATATGAAAGTTATTCTATGAAACATAATATCGTGTATAAATATGTTGACGGAAGGGAATTATTGGTTGTACCAAGAGCAATGCAATCAGAAATAATAAAAATGGCTCACGAAGAAAGGCATTTTGCCATAAAGAAAACAGAAATTAATACGAAGAGAATTTTTTATTAATAAGTTGACGGAAAAGATTCAAAAAGTTATGGCAAATTGTGTTCCATGTATCTTAGGAAGCAGGAAAGAAGGGAAGCAAGAAGGATTTCTTCACGCAATATTGAAACAAGAAGGGCCACTACATACCTATCATGCAGATCACATGGGACCACTATCATCGACAAACAAGAAGTATTAATATATTTTCGCTGTAATAAACGACTTTTCTAAATTTACATGGCTCTATCCAACCAAATCTACCACAGCCAAAGAAACGATTAGCTGTATGGTAAAACAACAAAAAAATTTTGGTAACCCGTGTAGAATCATTACAGATAAAGGAACTAGTTTCACTGCTAAAGAGTTTGAAGACTACTGTGATGAAGAGGGAATTTTTC
This sequence comes from Platerodrilus igneus, assembly GCA_036346225.1. Classification (NCBI taxonomy): domain Eukaryota; kingdom Metazoa; phylum Arthropoda; class Insecta; order Coleoptera; family Lycidae; genus Platerodrilus; species Platerodrilus igneus. Next base: position 2,375,591 of record JARFIW010001208.1, on the reverse strand, counting down.
ATGTTTCAATTACAACAGGTGTACCACGTGGGAATGGACAGATTGAAAGAATTCATAGGACAGTCATACCAGTACTTACTAAGCTAAGTATCAATGACCCAACACAATGGTATAAGTATATAGACAGAGTGCAGAGAGCGATTAACAGTACCTATCAACGTAGTATCAACACTACACCATTTGAAGTACCGATAGGAGTTCGAATGAAACGTAAAGAAGACACTATAATCATCGGTTTGATTGAAGAAGAAGCGCGAAAGAAATTGGTTGAAGAGAGAGAAGCTTTAAGGAAGCAATGTAAAGAGCATTTGCTCAAAACACAAGAAGAGAATCGGAAATGTACAATCGGAGAAGAAAAAAAGCTAACACATATACAACAGGAGAGTTTGTAGCCATTAAGCGCACCCAATTTGGGACAGGGATAAAAGTTCACAGAAATTTTTTAGGACCGTACGAAGTAGTAAAGATAAAAGGCAATGATAGATATGATGTAGTAAAAGTCGGAAACCACGAAAGTTCTTTACGCACATCCACATGCTCAGAATTTATGAAGCGATGGATTCAGAATGATACCGATTCCGGGTCGGAATCATAATCAGAATGGCCGAAATGTAGGAATAACCCTTAATATTAATTTAGTAGAAGTAAGTTAAACTTTTAAGATACACCCATGCGTAATAAGAATACAGGATAAGGTTGAGCAAACACCACTGCTATAATATTTACCTGACCTTAAGAACACAAATGGAAAGGAGGCTCATAGCAGGGGATCGTTCATTCGAAGTTGAGCTAAGACGAGATTAAGACGTGTGTCCTAGAGAAAGACGATCCTAGAACATATCTTAAAGACGAATGCTAGATTGAGCCGCGATCTATTTACGTGTTTATTAGCTACCTGTATTTATTAACCAAGTGTTTTCAATTCTTCATGTTATGGTTAATTTCGGTGTAGTAAAATTACATAGTTCTAAACATTAATTGTGTTTATACGTTCACGGAAATTGTATTATACCTGTTTATTTTATTAAATGCTTTATATGATTACGCGAGTGAATTATCTCAAGAAAGTATAAAAGTAATAAAGACAATGGTAAAACAGTCTACATATATTCAATTGTTGATAACACAGATTCCAATTAAATCTCTATTACAACACACATACACAATTACACACACACATTCAGCCTTACACGCACACACACCTACATGCACATACACTCACAAACCAACACTGTCGTTAAAAACAAATAACAAACTTTTACCAGAAATGACACAGCCATTTTACTTTCACTATTTATATGAATATTTATTCTATAACAAACATTAACTCAGTCCAAACACTGATGTCAATTTCAACCCATCCTCACTATAACTTCTTCTTATCTTTGTTCATCCTTTGTAAAGCGTTAATGCAGTTGTAGCCTGTGATCAAGCATAAAAAATTTATGCGAAAATTTAGGACATAAAAAAAGAGTATTTATTTAAATCCAGCAGACCTAAAAAAAACCTACAAAGAAAAAGTGTATATATATATATATATATATATATATATATATATATATATTGCTGTGATAAGGGTTTGTTTAGAGGTGTATTGAGTAGCAAGGGTCATGTAGTAACCATAAATTGCAATAGGAAGCAGAAAACTGCATTCATTTAGCAAAAAATTAAATAATTCATACATTATGTAAATAGTAAACATTTAACACCCTGTATATAGATCATAGTTAGCTTTAAACAATGCGAATAAGCATATCTTATAACAATAGTACTCGTATTTAGCAGGAAAATAGGTAATTCATACATTAGGTAAATAACAAGTATTCAACACTCTGTATATAGACCATAATTAATTTTAAGTAATGCAAAGTAAGAATATCTTTCAGTAAAGTACGCTTATTTATAAGAAGTGATAGTACATGTAATTAAACACTCATTAAAAAGGGTTCTAATTAATTATAAAACAAAAGTAGATATAATAGGTATGTTCTGGGCCACTTTGATCCTCACCGATCGATTCCCCACCCTTCCGACCAAGCCCCACCCCCTGTTTTCTGAATGGTTGATGGCTCCGCCCAAGCCCCACCCCCTGTTTTCTAATTGGTCTGTAGCCTCACCCCCTGTTTACTGATTGATCAATGACTCCGCCCAAGCCCCACCACCTGTTTTCTGATTGGTCTGTAACCCCACCCCAACAACCTGATTGGTTGAAGACTCCGCCCATTTACCCTACCATTTTTCAGACGTCAAACCCCCACCTTCACTCTGACCTCACATCGCATAACTCCGCCTCCTGACGTAGCAATTGCCACTTTTGACGCATCCGCCATTTTCAAGTACGTCACAATTTTTACTCACCCCCTCAGAAAATATTTCCGGACCATTTAACAAGAGGGTTATAGTAGATAGAGGAAGTCGGTCTTGTATCCTCCACCACCACCACCACCAAATAGTTTTATTCGACTAACCATTGTATCTTTCGAGATAAACCTATCTTGTTTGGTATCAATTAATATTAGATTTTTCTTCACTACCCGAATCTCTAGGAATTTTTCAGATAGCATCATCCCCCAGAGAACTACCCCAATTTTAAGATTTTTTTACCGCTAACATTCTGAACCAAATAGCTTTCTTCGACTAGCCATTGCATCTTTCGAGATATACCTACCTTGTTTGGTATCAATTAATATTAGAATTTTCTCAGCTACCCGAATCTATAGGAATTTTTTAGATTGCGCCATTTCCCAGAGAGCTACTCTCATTTTTAGATTTTTTGCTGGTAGTGATTTTTTGGCCGTCCGCATAAATTTTTAACCATGCGGGACATCTAATTAGTCTAGAATTTTATGCATAATCCGAATCTGCAAACAGATTTAAAATATGACCACCCCTTACAAAGTTACACACATATCTTATAGCGAGCATACTGCCACCGTATACTACTCGCTTTTAATGTCATACCATACTTTCTATTTTGTTTAGCTCATCTTTCGAGATAAATGTACCTTGTTTGGTATCAATTAATATTAGAATTTTCTCAGCTACCCGATGGGGTTATTAAAAATCAACTCAAAATTATATGGCATAGGTATGGGTAATTAAAACTGTAAAGGGTAATTGTTTCCGTTCTCTGGAATCGGTGATTGAGCACATAAACAAAAATAAGCTGCAATATACAGTGTGTACAGTATAAAATGCAGTACATGGGGATCTTGGAAACTGTAGCAGATACGATCTTAGTTAAATGGGACAAAAGTTGCATAATCATGAGGGTATCTCAGGTCGGTTTTCAAATTTCAAAAATTTTTCATAGGTTACTAGATAGAGGCAAAAAACACAAAATTGACGATTTCTTTATTTGCTCGTAGTTAGTCTACTAATTGAAATAGAATGCTCAAATTTGGTACAACATAGTAATTCCTCATTGCGCTTCACATTTTCAATTTAGATTTTGTCTAGGGCATCTAGATTTTGCGTGACGATGTTCAACTTTTTATTTTTAAATAGCCGCCATATTGGATTTTTACATTTTTGAAATGCTGACAAAAACCCTTTCCAAAGAGGTATAACATGGCTATGTTTGATTGAAACAAAACACTAAAAGTCACATAATTATGTTTTGGTCGTAGTAGGCTTTAATTTCTATTATGACAAAGAGAAACAATTGCTCAACATCTGAGAAACGTCAAAATTTGTCCTTTATTTTATGTTTCAAGTAGTGCAGTTTAAAAAAACAGTTAATTAATTTACATAGAAATTTAAGCAAAGCATTTGCGCTTGAAATGGATCGCTTTACTAACCGTGATAAATATCAAATGTTAGAATGTTTTATTCTTTCTGGAAGAATGATGTTAAAGCCGCTGAATTGTATTTAAATAAATACCCAGAAAAACATAAACCAAACAAATGTATGTTTCGGGGATTACAAAATAATTTAATAAATTATGGTAGTTTTGGCTTGTCTAAGAGAAATAGGCAAATTAAAAAAGATAATGAAAACAGCGTTTTACAAACAGTTGTCGAAAATCCTCGTACTTCTCTTAGACAAATTCAGAATTTAACAGGTGTTGCTCATTCTACGGCAAGAGCTATTTTAAAACGTTTCAAGTACCATCCATATCATGAACGACCATGTCATTGATTGAGTACTGAAGATCAAATTCGAAGAATGGAATTTTGTGCTTGGTACATCAGAAAGTGCAACGCAAATTCAAATTTTGCATATACAATTTTGTGGTCTGACGAAAGTCGATTTACGAATTGTTGTATGTTCAACCGCAAAAATACAATTTTTTGGTCAGATGAAAATCGACATTTGAACCGCCAAGTTAGACATCAAGTTAAATAGGGATTCAACGTCTGGATTGGTATTATTGGAAGGTACATTATAGGTCCGTTTTTTTATGATGCAAATTTAAACTCTGCGAGATACTTAGAATTATTGCAGGGAAATGTGGAAGATAGACTAATGGACTCGCTACTTTGCAAAATATAATTTTCAAAATGATGGCGCTCCACCCCACAATGCTCTGATTATTAGAAATTTTTTTAATTCTGAGTATAATGAAAACTGGATTGGAAATCGGGGACCAATTAAGTGGCCGACGAGATCACCAGATTTAACTCCTCTAGATTTCTTTATATGGGGCCATTTAGAAAGTCGTGTGTACTCAAAAACGTATGATAATGTAGGCCAATTACAACAAGCAGTCCAAGACGCCGTAAAAAAAATAACTCCAACTATGATAAGATGATCTAGTAAAGATGTTTATGAAAGGTGTCGGTTGTGTGTTCAACAAAATGGGGGGTTATTTGAACATTTAAAATAAATAATGAATTCATGTGGCTGACTATTGTTATATTTTTTTTCCTTGATTGTTAATTTGCAATTGTATGAACATGAATGACAACTAAAAACAGCTTAAATAATATTTTGTATTGAATAGATGCTAGTTTGTATTTATTCTTTGTTAATGCATAGTTATGTTAGTTCTGATTAATACAGATTTATTTTCAATTTTCTACGTTTTATACTGTTTTATTACCACTGAAAATTGAGTTTAAAATTTTTTAGAGCAATTGTTTCTCTTTGTCATAATGGAAATTAAAGCCTACTACGACCAAAACATAATTATGTGATTTTTAGTATTTTGATTCAATCAAACATAGCCATGTTATACCTCTTTGAAAGGGGTTTTTTCTCAGCATTTCAAAAATGTAAAAATCCAATATGGCGGCTAATTAAAAATAAAAAGTTGTACATCGTCACGCAAAATCTAGATGCCCTAGACAAAATCTAAGTTGAAAATGTGAAGCGCAATGGGGAATTACCATGATGTACCAAATTTGAACATTCTATTTCAATTAGTAGACTAACTACGAGCAAATAAAGAAATCGTCAATTTTGTGTTTTTTGCCTCTATCTAGTAACCTATAAAAAATTTTTGAAATTTGAAAACCGACCTGAGATACCCTCATGATTATGCAACTTTTGTCCCATTTAACCAAGATCGTATCTCCTACAGTTTCCAAGATCCCCATGTACTGCATTTTATACTGTACACACTGTATATTGCAGCTTATTTTTGTTTATGTGCTCAATCACCGATTCCAGAGAACGGAAACAATTACCCTTTACAGTTTTAATTACCCATACCTATGCCATATAATTTTGAGTTGATTTTTAATAACCCCAGAATGAATCCTTTCGCAGAGTCCTTAGGAACAGTTAATATGGTGGCTTGGAGATCGGCTGCATCGGTAGGGGACAGCCATCGGAATCCTCCAAGAGGGAGAGCCTGGCTCATGGCCCAGCCATATAAGTTATTGGCATCGTAGTACGCCAAATACTTGGACGGAGCCGTAGGATCGTACTCTTTCATGTACTTATTATTAGCAGCAGCGTAACGTCCGCTACACTGGGTCAGACCCTCTCTGATTCCAGACTTTATACAATGATACATATCAATATCCGTGAGGAGCTCCAGGTTCACGCCGGTGTATTTTAACATAGCATCCCAGGTTAATGAGGGCGCTGTCACATACTGGCACGGATCGAGTTCATAGGTCAACATGCACACTCGGCGAAAGTTCTCAAAGACGTCTGCCAACAACAGCACATCTGTCTTCAAATAGAGGTCGCTATATTCTCCGAGCGTGTTGAGACCAAAGTCGCGCCACATCTTCTGAGCCCTCTCGTATTCGTCGGTGGTAATGGATGTAGAGGCGAGATCATTGTAGAAGACAGCCTGTGGTAAGAGAGCTGTTTCCTCCAATACATCCATACTTTGTATGTAAGTGTATGGAAACACTCCATTCTAGGTAACCAGTTGGAACTTGGAGTCCTCGGGGAAGTGACGTCTGACCTGAGTCAAATTCTTCGCCAGTGTATCCAACCCGGACGCCATAAATCGGAGAGAGTCGATAAACCGAAGTTGGACATAAGACCTGACGGCAGTCTTTTCTTCATCGGGTAAGACCACTTCTGTATCGTATAGCCGTACAGTTTTCGAAAACGAGATGAACCGTTCTTTATTGTTCGGTATAACGCTAATCTTCTCATTATCATACCCCAGTTCTTTTATGATGAAGTGAGCATCGTATCCACTAACGTTGTGGAACACTACTGGAATAAACTGCGGAACTCGATAGAGGATGTTACACTTGGAGTGTGCAGGAAAGCGGTACGCCCCATTCATGTGATTATGATCCCGCACACGGTCTGTTCCAAGCGGTTTCGTACATATCCCACAGTCTTTGGTAGTGTGGAACAAAAGCTCATTCTGGGCATCTAAAGGAATCATGGGCACATTCGTCGTCAATATCTTACCCAGACGTCTAGCTTCCTCTCTAAGTTTGGTAATAAATTTACGTGCTGCGTCTGGTCTCCGGTAGATCTCAAATTTATTGAGGGAGTCGTCATAGCAGCATTTGATGTAATATGCCCAGCTATAAGGGGTATGCAGCTGGAGCGGTTTTGTAGATGATGTAAAAGGGTCGGGCGTTGCAAAACTGTACGGCTGTAGGAGCGACTCAAAGTCGGCATAAATAACGAATGGGACCTGCATTTGTTTTTGGAGGCTCGAAAATTCCAAAACGTTGTTGAAGACGGCGGGCATTTGAGTTACGACATGGTTACAGTCCTGCTCAGTATGCCTGGTCAAGGCTGCTTCAGTTGGAAAAAAGATTAAACAGCCATCGCAGATCCATTTATGTAAGCATTTTTTTGATAACTGTTTACCGACCAGACGACCCAAATCCTTGATCCAATAGAAACGAGCTTTTTCTTCGTGCTGGATGTAGAGCAAGTTAACGTGCCAAGCTCTCCTGCGTTTAGTAAAATGCAAAGGACCAACCAATAGACATTCCTTCCACTCCGAATACGTTGATACTAAGATCGTTCAAAGCCTCGAACTTGGCAATCTTGTCAAAGGCCATAGGGAACTCTATACCACCCATATTTAAGCAGCTTGAGTAATGGGGGTACTTGCTAAGACGTTGGGGGTGATGCTCAGCAGGATAAATTATAATTTGAATAACGGCCGCTATACTTGCGGCCACATCCCCAATGCTCCACCCGGAGGTACTACATTGGGTTTAAACGCGAAAAATAATCGTGCTTTTAATTCATTCTAACTTCATAGTTAATCCACCCTAAACAAAAAACTAAATAAAAATCTAACAAACCTAAAAATCTAACATACCTAACAAACTCTAACAATCTAACAAACCTAAAAATCTGACAAACTGAAACAAAAACTAAAAACAAAAACTAAAAACAGGATTGGAAATAATGGTATCCCTAGCGCTGACTTTGGAGTGTACCCGATCAACAAGACACAAGCAAAAATGAGAGGGGGAGGGATCCGTAATACCGGATAGCAGACGCCGGCTCTGCTTACCAGTGCGACCTGAAGGGTCGTCTTAAAACTATCCAAATCTAGCTAACTAATTTAAATCCATCCCTAGCTTTCCCTATCATTCCCTAACTGATTTATATTATGATTACAATCTTCACAATTTACTTTTCCTTCCCAAATATATACTGCAACCAAAATGGCGACAGAACGTCAAACAAAACAAATATGCCACAAAATACTGCAATACACAAGGCCGCCCAAAGATTAATTTGTAGAGGGGGTCAAGACTACTTTCAAAAATATTAGTTATGTTACACAAAGGATGAACACTGTTAATGCAACCCCGTTACCGGACGTATTGGAAAGTAATGTAAGGCATAAAATCTTATTTCCTTAGAGTAGCTCAAAAGCAGTTAGGACCATCGATAATGCAGCGTTTTTTAATATTATAGTTGAAATCACGAAAGAATGCATTCACGCCATAGGTTACTGAATTTAAAAGCGATATACATTAAAAGTATGTCGGTGTTTAATTCAGAAACCTATGACACGAATGCATTCTTTCGAGATTTCGGCTATAGTATTTGAAATTGAAAGAAAAACGTAGGATTGATAGTTTCTTAATAAATGCAGCATTCTGTGATTAATCGAATTTTTATAAAGTGTAAAGTTACTTACCAATCTGGTAAATTGCTGGTGCAGCAGGCTATCAATTCTTTTGGCTTGATGATGCACAGGGTAGCAAATGGAAAAGATTGGATTTTACATTAACACACACTAATTGAAAATTGAATGGACTTATTCCAATACACGTAATAAGCCGCCCGTAAGAAAATGTAAAAATACAGACACGACACAACCATATTTAACGGAAACAGAAAAGCCACATTGTCAATCAAATGGCCACAAACTACAGATATTAATTAATAGTAAATAAATATCCGCCCGGCACTTTAAATAGTGTCTTTAATATTTGTTGCACAAACAAACATGACTAAGAACAAAGAAGGGTACAACAAACTATTATAACTGGCACTGCTGAATAGGACTGTTCTCGCGTTTTATTAATCATCATCATTTTTGAATAAAAATATCAATCTTCTTCGGTCTTGACCAAATCTATTTAGGACTTCATTTATAAATGCTTGTTTCTCCCTACCTACCATGTCCTTATGTACACTAAGCATGCATAAACCTGATAATCTATCCCCTGACATACTTGATCTAAGCCACGATTTTACCCGCTTTAGCGTACTAAATGACCTTTCTATTGTTGCAGTAGTTGGTGGTAATGCCAAAAAAATATTCAGCGCAGTTTTGATGGCCGGAAAAAAAGAAACTTCATTATCAAGCAAATGTACAAAGTCTGTATCTTGTCGAATCTCTCTATTTTGCCAAAGTTCAACTCACGTTTGCAACTGTTCTGAAAAGTTATCAATGTTGTAACTTCTGGCTATTTCTTCTTTTTTATTTAACAATGCTCTTTTTATATTGTTGTCTTTTAAGTTATTTGGATGTAATCCAGAGAGTAAAAAACAAGTCGTAGCATCTTCAGACAACCTTGTGGAAATAGACTGTATAACAGAATCCAAATAAGGAATAAAAAGGCTTACTCGAAAGTAATCTTCAACACTACTCATATGATAATTAGACCTATGAGTTTGTCTTGGTGCAATACGTGGTAATGTAATTTCCAATCCAAAACCATGGGCATGTTTAACACTTTTTATAAACCTCTTTAAAATATTGTTCAGGATCACTACGGTGTGTCTTAAAAGTTTGAGTAGTTCATCTATGTGCTGTTTAACGGAAAATAAGTTTATACTTTTAGACTGCAGTGCATTACAAACAGGTTCCAATTTGCTAGAATATTTGGCCATAATATGCAGACAAAGAATAAATTTCGACGAAGAAACGCAATTTAAAAGTTGACTGGCCCTATTTCTTGTCTGAGCATTTATTTCACGGTTATGAGCTAAATTTTCCAGAGCATTCATAGTATCTGCAAAATGTTCCGCAAACAACCTCATTGATTTATATTTGGCGGACCAGCGTGTTTCACATAATAGTGGAATATTAGAAACATATCTACGTCTTAATGGAATATCTCGAAAGAAAGTAATTACTTCTTTAATGGTACCTACTGAATTTTAAATATCCGGAATCTTGTTCAAATCATTTATCACTAAATTTAATCTATGGGACGCGCAGTGAAAAATATATCGCTTTTGGATATTTATTTTTAATAAGTTTTTGGACTCCCTGCTCATGACCTGCCATCGTCGAGCAACCATCAAACCCTAATCCAACTAATTTATCCATACAAAGACCATATTCATTACAAGCCTTTAAAATTGCAGCAGTTATACCTTCTGCGTTCATCGATGTAAGAACTACAAAGCCTAAAAATTCTTCTCTGACCGAATTGTCATTACTAACAAATCTTACTCCAAGTGATAACTGTTCTACCCCAGCAATATCTGCACTTTCGTCAGCCAGAATTGAAAATGCTTCACTCAAATTCACATCTTTCACAATTTTTTCGCTAATTAATGTTCCACAAATTGAAATTATTTGATTTTGAGTTCTGTGAGAGGTGTATTTTCAGTTCTTCTTGCAAAACTTTAAGTGCTCGTTTAGAATATGATCCCCACTTTCTATTCTGAATTGTAAAAGATCCTCAAAATTATTTTTTTTATCACCTCGTAATGGCAAATCATGAATACCACAAAAAATGACGGTGGATATTATTGGTATAAGTTTTTGCGATTCGATTCAATCAAATCCCGCTCAGCTTCATTTATTTGAGAAGTAATTGATAGACGTTTTCCTTCAATAATTTTTGTAAAACTAGAAGCTTTTATAGTTGAATCACGATGCCATTCGGTTGTAGCATGTGCTTTTGCAGAAGCGACAAAGTCATGATATTTTGTGAAGGGCTTCACAATGAAAGAACCAAGAACCCCTCTTTTAACAGTTGGCCGAAAAACTACGCAATATTTGCAAAGTGCGCCTTTGAGTTTTGGAGAATACGCAAGCCAATCGTATTGTTGAAGCCAGTCATATCTAAAAGCACGTCTTCTTTCTTCGGAATCGTTCTTGAAATTATATTTAGGATCTGGTTTGTAAGGATTTGTTAATAATGAAAAGCGAACATAGTCGGAAAGTGTTTCATTCGAGTTAACAAAATTGCCCAAATCGAGCATGTACTCATTCTTATCAGTTGAAAGATTGGTGTCATATTCACATGTGAGAGATTTTAAAGTATTAGGTGACGAACTACCAGCTTTACTTAGATCATTTACACTATTATGTACTATACTATTACACTCAAAAATAGCATTAGCACCAGCACCGCTACTACTACAGCCTATGCTAGATGATTCTTTTAGTTCATTTCGTTTGAAAAATTTTCTAATATCCATTGTTAGTATTGTTACTGATCTTAGATCTGAATTTCTGAAAAAAAAATAACACGCTTTACTTTTCTGATACTTCAAAAGAAGAGATTTGTTAATCAAATAGACTTTAAAGAAAAAAAATAAGAATCTCCCAATTGCAAATAAATATTATTTCTAAATATGTATTCTCACGCATTAGGTACATTAGTACTTACGTATTTATTTACGTATTTATTTTAGTACTTACTTTAAAAACAAAAACCAGTAACTACACTACTTATCAACACTGATAACAATAACTACAAGAAACATGACCAATCAATATCTATCAACATACACGTCTTCTACTAATTCAACAGTCAGATAAAGTTTCCTAAGTCACAAATTAAAAGTACACCGCATTCGAAAAACACTGAATACAAACTGAAGTCACTGAAAATATAGACGTACTTTACTGTTTTAGATAAAGAATATATTTTTTCTCAGAATTGAACACAATGAGACATTTGTAGAACATTCCAAAGTTTTAGTTGTAGAGTACCTGAACCTGTACAATAAGAAAGAAACCATTATGAAAGCCTTTATTTATATTTCGTTTGAATAGAAACTTTCAGGGTAAAGATATTTAGATATTAAAGAATGAAAATAACAGTTTTGTTATTGGCGGTTAGGGTTACTATTGTAAGGTAATCGCATTAATTTGCATTTCCTGCTTAAAATGACATACAAAGTCGGTCTATTTATAGCTAGACAATAGGCATACCTGTAGTGTAATCTCAACATTTAGGTTTACTTTATTTTTAAACAATAGTATAACCGATAGTGACATCGTAATCTTCTTCAACCTCTAGTGAAGGTGCACTTCGTGTTGCGATTTCTAACGAAAAAAAACCAAAGGAACATATTGAGGGGGGGGTCAGGCGACCCCCATTGACCCCCTTTGTGGGCGCCCTAGGCAATACATGCTAATAATTATAAAGTGTAAATATAAAATATAAATAAATATAATTATATAAATATATAAATAAATGTCTAATAAGCGTTAAGCAGATAGCAGTGCACAAAATAGCAAAAGCATCACCCTATTTATCAGGTGCACTCGCACACGCATTATGTCGGCTAGCGCCATTACGCACAAAACGTGCTTGTTAAATTATTTCAAAAACTACTAATTATTGTAAATCGATGCTTGTGCGAGTACAGCCGCCACAATTTAAGTCTTACCTCGATAATAAAATTCTCCAGCATCCGAAGATCTGGTCGTCTGCCTACATCTAACTGTAACTTACTTCTAAGGGGAAGATGGAGGTGCACTGTTAAAGTCCTGGTGGGTATGCACTAAATGTTCTTGGGGGGGATCACTATAACTATCACTTCACTTTCAAGTCCTGGGGGGCATGCGCGGTTTCACTCTATTTTATTATCTTTGTTTATTTTATTGATTTAATTTAATGAGGGTTTCTGATTTATTTGTTATTGTTTATCTGTTATTATTTATTCCCGATTTCCCGAATATCCGCACATAATTATGAAGATAGGCAGTGACTGTATTAATGGTGTGTGGGGTTTCTTGTCCACATTGGACATTTGGGTATAATTATCACGTTATTTTTTTTAATTTTTTTTTATTTTTTTTTTTTATTTTATTTTTATATCAGGTTTTGGTTATATCTATGCTCGTATCCTTACTCACGCCAAGTCAATCTAAAATTTTCCAATCCTCCCACCAACCCCACCGAATTTTACACGCGGTTGTCATTGTCCATTCTCGCGAACCTTCCCGCGAATTCTTTTAAGGCTGTCCAGAACGCCTTCTGGTTAACCACTTCCCCGACTTCCTCTAGGTTTTTTGGCCATGCCAAACCTAAGATAGCTAGTTTGCTATCAGCCAACCCTCGATTTCCCGCCTCAAGCGGGCAGTCGAAGAGCATGTGCTCTGCGCTTTCCGAACCCTCACCGCATTCGCAGCGGCCGCTGTTGGTTAGACCGAACCTTTGTAAATACGCCTTCAGGGCGCCGTGCCCTGTTATCAACTGCACCATTTTGTGATCGAGCTTAACCTCGATCCTACCTCTAGCTTCTATGCTCGGTATGAATTTGTGGGTCAACCTGCCTGTGGCAGCGTTGTTCCACCTCTCTTCCCATTGTCGAATTGATTTTTCGCGCAGCTTTCTTTTGATTAAAGACCTTGGTATTGACGAATGTGATATCCGAAAGTCGCCCGTCGCGGCCTCTTTAGCTAATTTGTCAGCCCTATCATTTCCTACGTTACCATCGTGCGACCAAACCCAACAGAACTTTAAACGTCGAAACTCGAGCGCTGTATGCGCTATTCTCCAGACGTCCGCCTGGAGGTCTGTCGAGGTGTTCATGTTAGTTAATGCCGTCAGCGCTGATTTACTGTCGCTGATTATATAATAATCGTTTCTGCCCGTGTGATTTATTACGTAATCGATAGCCTCTTGTATGGCTACCAATTCGCACTGGAAGATAGCGCTCCAGTTCGCGAGTTTGGTTTGAAACCAAAACATCTCCCTTTCCTGCTTAAACACGACAAACGCCGCGCCTTCTTGCCCGTCATCCATACGTGAACCGTCCGTGTAAATTCTGATACCCGTCGCGTCCCGATCTCCTTCGACAAACTCGATTCCTCTAATATCGGCCGGGTTCCCCAACTCTGATACCACGATCTTTCTTGCAACGTCTCTATTACCAAGATTAATATCTTCGATAATTTCGCGCCCTTTCCCTATATCTATAAGTCTCCTATCTCTAATCTCCATAACGACATATTCGTTAGGGAGAGTCCTACTGATCACCAGGACAGCCTCTGTGGAGGTGGTCCTGTATGCCCTCGCCGTCTTTAACGCGGTTATACGTTGCACGCTCGTTAATTGACGTATCTCCCGGACTTCACAACCTTCCGCCCATACGGAAGCTGCGTACAGCATTGCCGGTTCAATTGCTCCGGCATAGACCGTCCTCAGCGATTCGCCCCTGAAACCCCACTTTATTTTAGCCGCCGCCATCATTCTATTTGATATTTCGCCGCCCTTACTTTTAACGTATTGTACGTGTGCTTTCCAATTTAATTTATCGTCGATCTTGACGCCGAGGTAGGTAATACAATCTTTAAACGGGATTTTCTCCCCTCCTAGCTCTAGCCTAGGAGATCTCTGTCCTGGTTTCGTGCCGAAATAAAGCACCTCTGACTTTGCCGTGTTAAATTTTAATTTTACCGCCTGCGACCATTCGTGTAATTTTTTAAGCGCCTCGTTCGGTTTTGTGCGCATATCCATTAACAATCTCGATCTTACAATTAAAAGCGTGTCATCCGCAAACCCAACGATTGAGCATCGTGCGGGCAACTTGACCCTAAAGATGCTCTCATGCAACAACTTCCAAAATGTGGGACCAGAACATGACCCCTGCGGGCATCCACTTTCCACGTCACGCGCCAGAACTTCACCCGGAATTTCAACTTGGGCCAATCGCCCCGAGAAATAACTCTTGACCAAAGACATCAAGTTTCGCGGACAACCCCTACGATCTAACTCGCAAACGATTAATGGCCACCAGGCAGAATCAAATGCTCCTGAAATGTCCAAAGCAATAACGACACAGTACTCTTTAGCATCTTTCGCCTGCTTAATTTCCCCGACAACGAACTTTAACGCGTCGATAGTCGACTTGCCCTCAACGAAACCAAATTGTCGGTTATTAAAACCGCCGCTGTCTCGCACTAGGTGCTCAACACGCGTAGTCATAACGCGATCTAAAACTTTTCCCAGCACCGGTAGCAAGCTAATTGGACGATAGCTGACCGGATCTGACGCATCCGCCTTTTTAGGTTTAGGTATAAATTTCACGTTCTGGATCTTCCAGCAACGCGGAAAAACTCTCCTTTCTAAACAAAGATTAAACAACCCGACAAAGACACACGGGGCTAACAGGCACGCCTCCAGAGCTGCGTTTGAAGTGATTCCATCATGCCCCGGTGCCTTCTTAGGGTTCATCCTCCTAAGAGCCCTGACGACCTCGTGAACTAGGATTGCCTTATCGGCACCTGTTCCTTGCGCCTCTGCAGCTTCCCGACGTACTAAATCGTGCGACCCTTTATCCTCCTCGGGATTATTCGATGGGAAAAATTTCTCTAGTAAATATTCCGCTGTGGCTTTAAAACCTTCCGTGTATTCGCCATTTGTTTTCTTTATATTACTGAGCGCGATTTTTTGTTGTTTTCCTCTAATTACGCGGTATGCGGTTCCCCAGGGTTCTTTCTCCGAGTTTTGCGTGCAGAATTCTTTAAATTTATTCGTTCGCGTTTCTTCTATTCTTCGTTGTTCTCTTATTTCTCCCGAGACGCGTTGATAGCGGCGCCTTAGGTTACGCGTTTCTGCCCGCTTGGTGGTTAGTTCTCGGGACCACCATGGTACGCTGTCTTTAAATGTCTTCTTTCGCGGCATGGAGTACAACGACGCGTCTACTACCGCGTCGTTTAATTTTTTCGCGAGTGTTTCTACTTCGTCTGCCTCTCGGCAGTTAAATAGCTCATTTTCGAGCACAGGGATACTTTCGCCAAATTTTTGTTTAAATCGCTCCCAATTTGCTTTTTTATTACAGAACCGCGGAAATATAGTTAGCTGCTCGTTTGCGCTTGTTTTGATTTCAACGTCCCATGTTATTAGTTTATGGTCGGAGAGCGTTTCCTCGTCCGACCTTAATTTCCAATTACAAATCGTTTCTAACATTTCGTGCGAGACTGCAGTAATATCTATAAAACTGCTGCCTCTATTCCCCTCAAACGTAGGTGAATCATTAGTGTTTATCACACTAAGGTCCCATTCCGTAAAAAAATCAGCAACCTGCGAGCCTCTATTGTCTTCGATAGGGCTGCCCCCTAGTGGCGACTTGGCATTAAAATCTCCCCCGATGATTAGGTTTCTATTTCTGCCAATTTTACGAATAATATTATCTACTTGAATTATCAAGTCTTCGGTTTAGGGATTTTCCCGCCGGGAATCGACCGGCGGGAGGTACGCGCTTATTACGTAGAACGTTCGATAAATTATTTAATATAATTTCGGCGCACGTCCCATTATTTATCGTTATCCCTCTACGCGGTCGTTCACCATTCGCATTTAATACGGTAACCCCCTTCGCAAAACCTGTTATTTTGTGGCTATACAGGTGCGGTTCCTGTATAAACCCAATGTCGATATTATTTTCGATGAATAACTTTACGAAGTTATTTGTTGCCCCTCTACCTTTCCCGAGATTTAGTTGCTTGAATTTAATCTTTTTGCTTCTTATGGACTTTGTTTTATCTTCACAGTCCATAATCGATGTTTCGTGTGATTGCGTTCTTCAGACGCTGCATCGTGGGGCATCTGCTCGACTTGGCGTCGTGGCGCGTATCGACCATCGCGCCACCGCCAGTTCTGTCGTTTGCCCTAGCGCAAACCACACAGCAGGGGACTGCCTTCCGGCAATTCTTGAATTTATGCCCGACCTCGGCACAGTTACCGCACCACTGTACCTTCTCCCTGCATTCCATCGATCGATGGCCGTACTCGTAGCACCGGTAACACTGGGCCATCGAGAAGTGGTCCGGGCCCATACTCTTTGCCACCTGAGGTTTATAGCATACGCCCTCGAAGTGTGGGGGTCACTTCGAAGACTACGTTGGCGAAGGGATCCCTAGGGCCCTTTCCGCCAAACCTGAACTTCTCTCTCAGGTGGTCTTCTAGCTTCAAATCGCCGAAGCGGGGATTCTGGCTCGCAATCAACCGCACGAGCTCTTCAGTCTTTATCCCCGCTTCGTCACCCGGAAGAACGACCCGTGGACGTTTCTTCTCGATGGTCTTCGCCACGAGTTCTTTGCAGTTACCGCCGACCTTCAACTGCAGCTTCTTGGCATCGTCGCGACCTGCGCACTCCACAACGACACCGCCCCGGCGCGTCCTACGAGCTCCGACCACAACAAACCCATCTCGAGCGGGATCGACCTTCTGCTTGGCTTGGCGTCAACCCTGACAGCAAACGTAGGGTAGAACCTGAAGCTGCAGCGGCGTAGGAAACCTTGCACTGCACCGACGCACCCTGACTCTGGCCTCCTGAAACGATACAATTCGCCGCCGGACTTCCCCCGACAACACCAGCTCTCCCTGAACCATCTAGGCAAAGACGAAGCGCCCTAACCATACTTATAAGTTGGTTCGTAACGTCGCGGATATCATCCACGGCGTGCCGAACCATCTTCCTGTCCTCCACGACTATAGTGGCGGAAGTCGTCGGCACCTTCCCATAGACGGCAGCGTGCGCCTTCCTCACCCTAAACTTCAAGAGCTCCAGCTCATCGAGGTCGCTAGCATGCACGCTAACGTTGCTGCTAGTCGCCATCGTGCGCTGGGCTCTCGAAGTAGAGGGCAATTCTGGCGCCGCAACCACCACAAGAGGCCCCGACTTTTTCGACACGACCGCCGCAGACACAGACTCCTCTACCTTCTCCTAAATCCCTAACATAACATCCTTTAACACTACCTTCAGCTGTTTCCCCCCAACAGCGCCCTCAGCCTCCGACCGATTTTCCCTTTTCTTCCTGGGCAACGGCTCCTCGTCGCGGTGGACCACCATGCTGACAAAACTAACAACAAAGAATGTCGCCTAAAACGCAGCGCTAGAAGAGCGCTAGAAGAGCGCAAAACGTTGGTCCAATAAAAATGTTTTGTTTAAAGGTGAACCGTAAGCAACCTTGTATTTATTTAAACTTCGAACCGCCCAATTAAGCGTCAAAAAACAACTAGAACCAAATAAATTCCCTAACGCAATAAAAATATCTCGATTTAAAATGTACCGTAAAAAACACTATTTATTTATTTTAAATTTTTAAAACCGCCAAATCAAATTTAAATAAATTAATTACTTGTTAATTACTTAATGGACTTGGGTGATACCAAAGCAACTAAATCTTTCAATACCAAGAATCAAATTATAACCCGATCGAGCGATTTGAACAAAGTGCATACGGCGTTTTCTCGGGAGATGCTCGATAAATCTCAAGAATTTAAACATCAGCAGTCCGGTTGGGCCTTACAACGTGTCCTGCATTTAGAACTAAACATCAACAAATACCAGCCACTTAGGGGATCCTCTTACATTGACCCTCCACGCTAGATAAAAGCTAAAAAAGCGGTGGTGAATGTTAAA
Source organism: Platerodrilus igneus (assembly GCA_036346225.1). NCBI lineage: Eukaryota > Metazoa > Arthropoda > Insecta > Coleoptera > Lycidae > Platerodrilus > Platerodrilus igneus. The sequence goes on along the minus strand of JARFIW010001208.1, from coordinate 2,357,122 downwards.
AACCGAGACGCAGCCTGTTTTGCATACTCCATTGTAGCAGCGCTGTATCCTGCTTAACTTTCTAGTTGCCGCTTGAAGCGAGCGGACGTGTTTAGCAGAGCTTCCGCTTCAGCAATAACAGTAAGTTTTTATCTAGGGTTTACATTATTTATTGTTGTATTATTTTATTTGAAGCTTTGCTTTTTATTGTGTTTTATTTTTAAAATTGTGTGGCTTTAAATTTTAAATACAGGGCAGTAAAATAAAATTTAAAAACAGAATTTAAACCTAATATATACTAAATAAATCGCGTTTTCTTTGCAATTTAAATTAAAATCCGCGTTTTAAAATAACCAAACTAAAATTCGGGAAAAAAAAAACCACTAAACAAATACTCAAGAATAGTTTCGAATAACTTAAAAAGGCGTTTTTAATAAATTTTAAAAAAAACCGCGTAAATCGAGTTAAAAAGCCGGGTAAAACAAATAAAAAGTGTGTGAAATTTTTATAGTGCGCGTATAATCAAATAATAACCTAAAAACAAAATTCTAGCCCTTTTTAAATCAAATAAATAACTCAAAAACTGTACATTTTAAAACAATTTTAATATAAATTTTCCGTAATTTAAGTACACGCGTACTTAAAAGTTCCTTTAAATCGATTTTTGGCTTAATTAAGTGGTGCAACAGTTACAGGTTGTGTTAGTTACCAAGTGATTAAGTGAAAGGTCATTTCCAGTCACCGCATTCCGATTGCGCTCGGCTTTATTTGTTAATTACATTTAAAAATAAAGTGTTGTTATTTATAAATTAGATATTTTGATAATTTAAATTAATTAATTTCTTTAAATTTGATTTGGCGGTTTTAAAAATTTAAAATAAATAAATAGTGTTCTTTACGGTACATTTTAAATCGAGATACTTTAATTGCGTTAGGGAATTTATTTGGTTCTAGTTGTTTTTTGACGCTTAATTGGGCGGTTCGAAGTTTAAATAAATACAAGGTTGCTTACGGTTCACCTTTAAACAAAACATTTTTATTGGACCAACGTTTTGCGCTCTTCTAGCGTCGTTCTTTTAGCGTCGTAACGGTTAAGTCGTTTTTTGAGCTGCGTTTTAGGCGACATTCTTTGTTGTTAGTTTTGTCAGCATGGTGGTCCACCGCGACGAAGAGCCGTTACCCAGGAAGAAAAGAATTGCCGGAGGACAGTCCCCTGCTGTGTGGTTTGCGCTAGGGCAAACGACAGAACTGGCGGTGGCGCGAAGGTCGATACGCGCCACGACGCCAAGTTGAGTAGATGCCCCACGATGCTGAGATTGAAGAACGCAATCACACGGAACATCGATTATGGACCGTGAAGAAAAAGAAAGATTTAAAAGAAGCAAGAAGATTAAATTCGCGCAATTAAATCTCGGGAAAGGAAAAGGGGCTACAAATAACTTCGTAAAGTTATTCAGCGAAAATAATATCGACATCGGGCTTATACAGGAACCGCACTTGTATAGCCACAAAATAACAGGTTTTGGGAAGGGGGTTACCGTTTTAAACGCAAACAGCGAATGACCGCGTAGCGGGATAATAATAAATAACGGGACGTGCGCCGGAATAATCCTAAACAATCTGTCGAATGAGTTCATAACCACCGCAGAAATAAAAACGGGATTGCATACGTTTTACGTGATAAGCGCTTACCTTCCGCCGATCGATTCCCGGCGGGAGAATCCTCAAACAGAGGATTTAATAAATCAAATTGAAGGAATTCTTCGTAAAATCGGTAGAAATAGGAATTTAATTATCGCAGGAGACTTTAATGCTAAGTCGCCATTATGGGGTAGCCCTATCGAAGACGATAGAGGCTCGCAGGTTGCTGATCTTTTTACGGGATGGGACCTTAGTGTGATAAACACTAATGATTCACCTACGTTTGAGACGCATAGAGGCAGCAGTTTTATAGATATTACTGCAGTCTCGCACGAAATGTTAGAAACGATTTGTAATTGGAAACTAAGGTCGGACGAGGAAACGCTCTCTGACCATAAATTAATAACATGGGACGTTGAGACCAAAACAATCGCAAACGAGCAGCTAACTATATTTCCGCGGTTCTGTAATAAAAAAGCAAATTGGGAGCGGTTTAAAGAAAAATTTGGCGAAAGTATCCCTGCGCTCGAAAATGAGCTATTTAACTGCCGAGAGGCAGACGAAGTAGAAACACTCGCGAAAAAATTGAACGACGCGGTGGTAGACGCGTCGTCGTATTCCATGCCGCAAAAGAAAACATTTAAAGACAGCGTACCCTGGTGGACCCGGGAACTAACCACCAAGCGGCAGAAACGCGTAACCTAAAGCGCCGCTATCAACGCGCCTCGGGAGAAATAAGAGAACAACGGAGAATAGAATATAATCAAAGTTACCGCGAATATAAAATATTAATAGAAGAAACGCGAACGAATAAATTTAAAGAATTCTGCACGCAAAACTCGGAGATAGAACCCTGGGGAACCGCATACCGCGTAATTAGAGGAAAACAACAAAAAATCGCGCTCAGTAATATAAAGAAAACAAATGGCGAATACACGGAAGGTTTTAAAACCACAGCGGAATATTTACTAGAGAAATTTTTCCCATCGGATAATCCCGAGGGGGATGAAGGGTTGCACAATTTAGTACGTCGGGAAGCTGCAGAGGGGCAAGGAACAGGTGCCGATAAGGCAATCCTAGTTCACGAGGTCGTCAGGGCTCTTAGGAGGATGAACCCTAAGAAGGCACCGGGGCATGATGGAATCACCTCAGACGCAGCTCTGCAGGCGTGCCTGTTAGCCCCGTGTATCTTTGTTGGGTTGTTTAATCTTTGTTTAGAAAGGGGCGTTTTTCGCAGTTGCTGGAAAATCCAGAACGTGAAATTTATACCCAAACCTAAAAAGACGGATACGTCAGATCCGGGCAGCTATCGTCCAATTAGCTTGCTACCGGTGCTGGGGAAGTTTTAGATCGCGTTATGACTACACGTGTTGAGCACCTAGTGCGAGACAGCGGCGGTTTTAATAACCGACAGTTTGGTTTCGTGGAGGGCAAGTCGACTATCGACGCGTTAGAGTTCGTTGGCGGGGAAATTAAGCAGGCAAGAGATGCTAAAGAGTACTGTGTCGTTGTTGCTTTGGACATTTCAGGAGCATTTGATGCTGCCTAGTGGCCATTAATCGTTTGCGAGTTAGATCATAGGGGTTGTCCGCGAAACTTGATGTCTTTGGTCAAGAGCTATTTCTCGAGGCGTTTGGCACAGGTTGAAATTCCGGGTGAAGTTCTGTCGCGTGAGGTGGAAAGGGGATGCCCGCAGGGGTCATGTTCTGGTCCCACATTTTGGAAGTTGTTGTATGAGAGCATCTTTAGGGTCAAGTTGCCCGCAGGATGCTCAATCGTTGGGTTTGCAGATGACACGCTTTTAATTGTAAGATCGAGATTGCTAATGGATGTGCGCATAAAACCGAACGAGGCGCTTAAGAAATTACACGAATGGTCGCAGGCGGTAAAATTAAAATTTAACACGGCGAAGTCAGAGGCGCTTTATTTCGGCACGAAACCAGGACAGAGACCTCCTAGGTTAGAGCTAGGAGGGGAGAAAATCCCGTTTAAAGATTGTATTACCTACCTCGGCGTCAAGATCGACAATAAATTAAATTGGAAAGCACACGTACAATACGTAAAAAGTAAGGGCGGCGAAATATCAAATAAAATTATGGCGGCGGCTAAAATAAAGTGGGGTTTTAGGGGCGAATCGCTGAGGACGGTTTATACCGGAGCAATTGAGCCGGCAATACTGTACGCAGCTTCTGTATGGGCAGAAGGTTGTAAAGTCCGGGAGATGCGTCAATTAACGAGCGTACAACGCATAACCGCGGTAAAAGCGGCGAGGGCGTACAAGACCACCTCCACGGAGGCTGTCCTGGTGATCAGTAGGACTCTCCCTATCGAATATGTCGTTAGGGAGATTAGAGATAGGCGATTAATAAATATAGAAAAAGGGCGCGAAATTATCGAAGATCTTAATCTTGGTAATAGGGAAATTGCAAGAAAGATCGTTGTATCTGAGTTGGGGCACCCGGCCGATATTAGAGGAATCGAGTTTGTCGAAGGAGATGAGGACGCGATGAGTATCAGAATTTATACGGACGGTTTACGTATGGACGATGGGCAAGCAGGCGCGGCGTTTATCGTGTATAAGCAGGAAAGGGAGGTGTTTCGGTTTCAAACCAAACTCGCGAACTGGTGCACTATCTTCCAGTGCGAATTGGTAGCCATACGAGAGGCTATCGATTACTTAATAAACCATACGGGCAGAGACGAGTATTATATAATCAGTGATAGTAAATCGGCGCTGACGGCTTTAACAAACATGAACACCTCGACAGACCTCCAAGCGGACGTCTGGAGGATAGCGCGTACGGCGCTCGAGTTTCGACGTTTAAAGTTCTGTTGGGTCAGGTCGCACAATGGTAACGTAGGAAACGATCGGGCTGATGAATTAGCTAAAGAAGCCGCGACGGGAGACTTTCGAATATCACATTCGTCAATACCGAAGTCTTTGATTAAAAGAAAGCTGCGCGAAAAATCAATTCGACAATGGGAAGAGAGGTGGAACAACGCTGTCACGGGCAGGTTGACCCACAAATTCATACCGAGCATAGAAGCTAGAGGTAGAATCGAGGTTAAGCTCGATCACAAAATGGTGCAGTTGATAACAGGGCACGGCGCCCTGAAGGCGTATCTACAAAGGTTCGGAGTAACCAACAGCGACCGCTGCGAATGCGGTGAGGGCGCGGAAAGCGCAGAGCACGTGCTCTTCGACTGCCCGCTTGAGGCGGGAAATCGTGGGTTGGCTGATAGCAAACTAGCTATCTTAGGTCTGGCATGGCCAAAAAGCCTAGAGGAAGTCGGGGAAGTGGTTAACCAGAAGGCGTTCTGGACAGCCTTAAAAGAATTCGCGGGAAGGGTCGCGAGATTAGACAATGATAACCGCGTGTAAAATTCGGTGGGGTTGGTGGGAGGATTGAAAAATTTTAGATTGACTTGGCGTGAGTAAGGATACGAGCATAGATATAACCAAAACCTGATATAAAAATTAAAAAAAAAAATAATAAAAAAAATAATAATAAAATAACATGATAATTATACCCAAATGTCCAATATGCGCAAGAAACCCCCACACCATTAATACAATCACTGCCTATCTTCATAATTATGTGCGGAAAATCGGGAAATCGGGAATAAATAATAACAAATAAACAATAACAAATAAATCAGAAACCCTCATTAAATTAAATCAATAAAATAAACAAAGATAATAAAATAGAGTGAAACCGTGCATCCCCCCAGGACTTGAAAGTGAAGTGATAGTGATAGTTATTGTGATTTCCCCCAAGAACATTTAGTGCATACCCACCAGGACTTTAGCAGTGCACCCCATCTTACCCTTAGAAGTAAGTTACAGTTAGATGTAAGCAGACGACCAGATCTTCGGATGCTGGAGAATTTTATCATGGAGGTAAGACTTAAATTGTTGCGGCTGTACTCGCACAAGCTTTGATTTACATTAATTAGTAGTTTTTGAAATAATTTAACAAGCACGTTTTGTGTGTAATGGCACTAGCCGACATAATGCTTGTGCGAGTGCACCTGATAAATAGGGTGATGCTTTTGCTTTTTTGTGCACTGCTATATGCTTAACGCTTATTAGACATTTATTTATATATTTATTTTATATTTACACTTTATATTTATTTATTTATTTATTAGCATGCATTGTAGCATTTTGTGGCATATTTATTTTGTTTAACGTTCTGTCGCCATATTGGTTGCAGTATATATTTGGGAAGGAAGAGTAGAATAGTGAAGATTGCAATCATAATATAAATCAGTTAGGGAATGATGGGGAAAGCTAGGGATGAATTTAAATTAGTTAACTAGATTTGGATAGTTTTAAGACGACCCTTCACGTCGCACTGGTAAGCAGAGCCGGCGTCTGCTATCCGGTATTACGGATCCCTCCCCCTCTTATTTTTGCTTGTGTCTTGTTGATCGGGTACACTCCAAAGTCAGCGCTTGGGATACCATTATTTACAACCCTGTTTTTAGTTTTGTTTCAGTTGGTCAGATTTTCATGTTTGTTAGATTGTTAGGGCTTGTTAGGTTTGTTAGATTTTTAGGTTTGTTAGATTTATATTTAGTTTTTTATTTAGGGTGGATTAACTATGAAGTCAGAATTAATCAGAAGCACGATTATTTTCGCGTTTAAATCCAATGTAGTACCTCCGGGTGGAGCATTGGGGACGTGGTCGCAAGTATAGCGGCCCAAATTCAAATTATAATGCCCAGGAAGAAGAGGGGAGATCGGTCGGAGGTTGAAGGCGCTGTTGGGGGGAAACAGCTGAAGGTAGTGTTAAAGGATGTTATGTTAGGGATTCAGGAGGAGGTAGAGGAGCCTGTGTCTGCGACGGACGTGTCGGGAGAATCGGGGCCTCCCGTGGTGGTTGCGGCGCCAGAATTGCCCTTTACTTCGAGAGCCCAGCGCATGATGTCGACTAGCAGCAACGTTAGCGTTGATGCTAGCGACCGCGATGAGCTGGAGCTCTTGAAGTTTAGGGTGAGGAAGGCGCACGCTGCCGTCTATGGGAAGGTGCCGACGACTTCCGCCACTATAGTCCTGGAGGACAGGAGGATGGTTCGGCACGCCGTGGATGATATCCGCGACGTTACGAACCAACTTATAGATATGGTTAGGGCGCTTCGTCTTTGCCTAGATGGTTCAGGGAGAGCTGGTGTTGTCGGGGGAAGTCCGGCGGCGAATTCTATCGTTTCAGGAAGCCAGAGTCAAGGTGCGTGGGTGCAGCGCAAGGTTTCCTACGCCGCTGCAACTTCAGGTTCTACACCTACGTTTGCTGTCAGGGTCGACGCCAAGCCAGGCCAGAAGGACGACGTGATGACGACCCTAAAGCAGAAGGTCGATCCCGCTCGAGATGGGTTTGTTGTGGTCGGAGCTCGTAGGACGCGCCGGGGCGGTGTCGTTGTGAAGTGCGCAAGTCGCGACGACGCCAAGAAGCTGCAGTTGAAGGTCGGCGGTAACTGCAAAGAACTCGTGGGGAAGACCATCGAGAAGAAACGTCTACGGGTCGTTCTTCCGGGGGGTTGAAGCGGGGATGAAGACTGAAGAGCTCGTTCGGTTGATTGCGAGCCAGAATCCCCGCTTTGACGATTTGAAGCTAGAAGACCACCTGAGAGAGAAGTTCAGGTTTGGCGGAAAGGGCCCTAGGGATCCCTTCGCCAACGTAGTCTTCGAAGTGACCCCCACACTTCGAAGGCGTATATTAGCCGATGCTATAAACCTCAGGTGGCGAAGAGTTTGGGCCCGGGACCACTTCTCGATGACCCAGTGTTACCGGTGCTACGAGTACGGCCATCGAACGATGGAATGCCGGGAGAAGGTACAGTGGGCCTGTAACTGTGCCGAGGTCGGGCATGAATTCAAGAATTGCCGGAGGGCAGTCCCCTGCTGCGTGGTTTGCGCTAGGGCAAACGATAGAACTGGTGGTGGCGCGAAGGTCGATACGCGCCACGACGCCAAGTCGAGCAGATGCCCCACGATGCAGCGTCTGAAGAACGCAATCATACGAAACATCGATTATGGACTGTGAAGATAAAACAAAGTTCATAAGAAGCAAAAAGATTAAATTCAAGCAACTAAATCTCGGGAAAGGTAGAGGGGCAACAAATAACTACGTAAATTTATTCATCGAAAATAATATCGACATCGGGTTTATACAGGAACCGCAACTGTATAGCCACAAAATAACAGGTTTTGGGAAGGAGGTTACCGTATTAAATGCGAATGGTGAACGACCGCGTACCGGGATAATACGAAATAATGGGACGTGCGCCGGAATTAAATAATTTATCGAACGAATTTTTAACGACGACCGAAATCAAATCAGGAGGAAATGCGTTCTACGTAATAAGCGCGTACCTCCCGCCGGTCGATTCCCGGCGGAAAAATCCCCAAACCGAAGACTTGATTTCCGAAGAAAGAAAGACGAACTAAAAAGCACCTACCACAGGAGCGGATAGACGAAACACAATCGGTATAGGGACCGACGGCAAAGAAGACCAGCAAAAGGATAGGGGAAGGAAAATAGAATGAAAGGAACGAGAAAAAAAAGAAAAAAACCAAAAAAGAATAATACCAACACCAAGTATAAAACCCAAAAACAAAACTAAAATCGTACAAAAGAAAATAAAACAAAATCCCAATGTAGTTAGGTATGAGTAGGTGTGGACGTGCGTGTGTGTGTATGTGTGTGGGTGTGTATGTGGGGGTGTAAGAAGGGTGTGTGTATGTGTTATGCGTGTATAAAGCGTGCGTGGGTGTATTTGTTTGACCGCTGTAGTCGCCTCTTACGACAGGCAGGTCATACCATGGGGCTATTCTATTCGCGGACCCACACGGGTGAAAAAAAAAGAAAAGCAAACGAAAGAAACCCAGTAAAACCGGGAAGTAAACCTAAATCGCAATATCAAAAAATCAAGTCCGAAGGAGAGCAAAGTCGTCATAAGAATCTGGGGCACGGGGACTAGGTATTGGGCTTAAGACGTTTACGCTGCCAAAATAAAAATGAAACAAGATCGAGGACATCAGAGTTTTGCCGACCTATATCCTCAGGTTCGGAAAAAGCATAGAATAAAGTCTGCCTCTTTTGGGCAGTTTTCTGCCGAATAGGAATAGCAGGGGGTGTAGTAGTTACAGCACTAGGTTTAGGAGGTGGCAAGGGTAGTTTAAAAAACTCAAAACGCGTCATAGAAGGAAGTTGTTAATTGTTAGGATGGGTGGTAAGAAGGTCGACGGCAGAAAAGGACACATCATGGGTTGTCAGAATATCAACGGCGGAAAAAAAAAAGTATTGGCTGTACGAGAACCAACCGGACGGAAAGAAACACAAGCGGAACACACCTCACTTACGTTAGAGAAAGGGACAGAAGTAGATAAAATTTCATTGACGTTGTGTGCAGGACTAGAAGTATCACAATTAGGAACGGAAACAGCATTGGCTGGAAAAATATCAACCCTAGGAAAAGCAGCAGAATCAGGTAGAAGTTCGTCAGCATTAGATAACAGAACATCAGCTAGGATGTCACCAACCTTAGTCAAAAGAACAGAAGTAAGTAGCATTTTGTCAGTGTGAGAAAAGGGAGTAAGAGTAGGTAACAAAACAGGATTAAGTAAAGCTTTAACGACAACAGCAACAGGCATCACAGCTACGGGTTCAATAACTTTAACAGGACCTTCTCTATCCGTAATAGGAATTATCTTCACTTCAACTACGGCTGTTTTTGTAGACACAACAAAAATTTCTTGAGTTGAACAAGTTAAGAAAGTAGGAACATGTAAAATTTTGACAGCAACAGCAACAGATACTAAAGATACAGGTTCGTGAACTTCGACCGAACCTTCGCTGACTAAATTAGGAGTTATCGTCCATTCAGCTACATTATAATTTGAATAACGGCCGCTATACTAGCGGCCACGTCCACAATGCTCCACCCGGAGGTACTACATTGGGTTTAAACGCGAAAAATAATCGTGCTTCTAATTCATTCTAACTTCATAGTTAATCCACCTAAACAAAAACTAAATAAAAATCTAACAAACCTAAAATCTAACATACCTAACAAACTCTAACAATCTAACAAACCTAAAAATCTGACAAACTGAAACAAAACTAAAACAAAAACTAAAAACAGGGTTGGAAATAATGGTATCCTAGCGCTGACTTTGGGTGTACCCGATCAACAAGACACAAGCAAAAATGAGAGGGGAGGATCCGTAATACCGGATAGCAGACGCCGGCTCTGCTTACCAGTGCGACCTGAAGGGTCGTCTTAAAACTATCCAAATCTAGCTAACTAATTTAAATCCATCCCTAGCTTTCCCTATCATTCCCTAACTGATTTATATTATGATTACAATCTTCACAATTCTACTCTTCCTTCCCAAATATATACTGCAACCAAAATGGCAACAGAACGTCAAACAAAACAAATATGCTACAAAATACAACAATACATGCTAATAAATATGAAGTGTAAATATAAAATATAAATAAATATAATTATATAAATATATAAATAAATGTCTAATAAGCGTTAAGCATATAGCAGTGCACAAAATAGCAAAAGCATCACCCTATTTATCAGGTGCACTCGCACAAGCATTATGTCGGCTAGCGCCATTACGCACAAAACGTGCTTGTTAAATTATTTCAAAAACTACTGATTAATGTAAATCAATGCTTGTGCGAGTACCGCCGCCACAATTTAAGTCTTACCTCGATAATAAAATTCTCCAGCACCCGAAAATCTGGTCGTCTGTCTACATCTAACTGTAACTTGCCTCTAAGGGGAAGATGGGAGTGCACTGTTAAAGTCCTGGTGGGTATGCACTAAATGTTCTTGGGGGGGATCACAATCACTATCACTATCACTTCACTTTTAAGTCCTGGGGGGGATGCGCGGTTTCACTCTATTTTATTATCTTTGTTTATTTTATTGATTTAATTTAATGAGGGTTTCTGATTTATTTATTATTGTTTATCTGTTATTATTTATTCCCGATTTCCCGAATATCCGCACATAATTATGAAGATAGGCAGTGACTGTATTAATGGTGTGTGGGGTTTCTCGTGCATATTGGCCATTTGGGTATAATTATCATGTTATTTTCTTTAATTTTTTTTTTTTATTTTTTATATCAGTTTTGGTTATATCTATGCTCGTATCCTTACTCACGCCAAGTCAATCTAAAATTTTCCAATCCTCCCACCAACCCCACCGAATTTTACACGCGGTTGTCATTGTCCAATCTTGCGACCCTTCCAGCGAATTCTTTTAAGGCTGTCCAGAACGTCTTCTGGTTAATTACTTCCCCGACTTCCTCTAGGTTCTTTGGCCATGCCAGACCTAAGATAGCTAGTTTGCTATCAGCCAACCCTCGATTTCCCGCCTCAAGCAGGCAGTCAAAGAGCACGTGCTCTGCGCTTTCCGAACCCTCACCGCATTCGCAGCGGTCGCTGTTGGTTAGACTGAACCTTTGTAAATACGCCTTCAGGGCGCCGTGCCCTGTTATCAACTGCACCATTTTGTGATCGAGCTTAACCTCGATCCTACCTCTAGCTTCTATGCTCGGTATGAATTTGTGTTTCAACCTGCCCGTGGCAGCGTTGTTCCACCTCTCTTCCCATTGTCGAATTGATTTTTCGCGCAGCTTTCTTTTGATTAAAGACCTCGGTATCGACGAATGTGATATCCGAAAGTCGCCCGTCGCGGCCTCTTTAGCTAATTCGTCAGCCCTATCATTTCCTACGTTACCATCGTGCGACCTAACCCAACAGAACTTTAAACGTCAAAACTCGAGCGCTGTATGCGCTATTCTCCAGACGTCCGCCTGGAGGTCTGTCGAGGTGTTCATGTTAGTTAATGCCGTCAGCGCTGATTTACTGTCGCTGATTATATAATAATCGTCTCTGCCCGTGTGATTTATTACGTAATCGATAGCCTCTCGTATGGCTACCAATTCGCACTGGAAGATAGCGCTCCAGTTCGCGAGTTTGGTTTGAAACCGAAACACCTCCCGTTCCTGCTTAAACACGACAAACGTCGCGCCTGCTTGCCCGTCATCCATACGTAAACCGTCCGTGTAAATTCTGATACCCGTCGCGTCCCGATCTCCTTCGACAAACTCGATTCCTCCAATATCGGCCGGGTGCCCCAACTCTGATACCACGATCTTTCTTGCAACGTCTCTATTACCAAGATTAATATCTTCGATAATTTCGCGCCCTTTCCCTATATCTATAAGTCTCCTATCTCTAATCTCCCTAACGACATATTCGATAGGGAGAGTCCTACTGATCATCAGGACAGCCTCTGTGGAGGTGGTGCTGTATGCCGTCGCCGCCTTTACCACGGTTATACGTTGCACACTCGTTAATTGACGTATCTCCCGGACTTTACAACTTTCCGCCCATACGGATGCTGCGTACAGCATTGCCGGTTCAATTGCTCCGGCATAGACCGTCCTCAGCGATTCGCCCCTGAAACGCCACTTTATTTTAGCCGCCGCCATCATTCTATTTGATATTTCGCCGCCCTTACTTTTAACGTATTGTACGTGTGCTTTCCAATTTAATTTATCGTCGATCTTGACGCCGAGGTAGGTAATACAATCTTTAAACGGGATTTTCTCCCCTCCTAGCTCTAGCCTAGGAGGTCTCTTTCCTGGTTTCGTGCCGAAATAAAGCGCCTGTGACATTGCCGTGTTAAATTTTAATTTTACCGCCTGCGACCATTCGTGTAATTTCTTAAGCGCCTCGTTCGGTTTTGTGCGCATATCCATTAACAATCTCGATCTTACAATTAAAAGCGTGTCATCCGCAAACCCAACGATTGAGCATCCTGCGGGCAACTTGACCCTAAAGATGCTCTCATACAACAACTTTTAAAATGTGGGACCAGAACATGGCCCCTGCGGGCATCGCCTTCCACCTCACGCGACAGAACTTCACCCGGAATTTCAACTTGGGCCAATCGCCCCGAGAAATAGCTCTTGGCCAAAGACGTCAAGTTTCGCGGACAACCCCTACGATCTAACTCGCAAACGATTAATGGCCACCAGGCAGCATCAAATGCTCCTGAAATGTCCAAAGCAATAACGACACAGTACTCTTTAGCATCTTTCGCCTGCTTAATTTCCCCGACAACGAACTTTAACGCGTCGATAGTCGACTTGCCCTCCACGAAACCAAACTGTCGGTTATTAATACCGCCGCTGTCTCGCACTAGGTGCTCAACACGCGTAGTCATAACACGATCTAAAACCTTTTCCAGCACCGGTAGCAAGCTAATTGGACGATAGCTGCCCGGATCTGATGCATCCGCCTTTTTAGGTTTAGGTATAAATTTCACGTTCTGGATTTTCCAGCAACGCGGAAAAACTCCCCTTTCTAAACAAAGATTAAACAACCCGACAAAGACACACGGGGCTAACAGGCACGCCTCCAGAGCTGCGTCTCAAGTGATTCATCATGCCCCGGTCCCTTCTTAGGGTTCATCCTCCTAAGAGCCCTGACGACCTCGTGAACTAGGATTGCCTTATCGGCACCTGTTCCTTGCGCCTCTGCAGCTTCCCGACGTACTGAATCGTGCGACCCTTCATCCTCCTCGGGATTATCCGATGGGAAAAATTTCTCTAGTAAATATTCCGCTGTGGTTGTAAAACCTTCTGTGTATTCGCCATTTATTTTCTTTATATTACTGAGCGCGATTTTTTGTTGTTTTCCTCTAATTACGCGGTATGCGGTTCCCCAAGGTTCTTTCTCCGAGTTTTACGTTCAGAATTCTTTAAATTTATTCGTTCGCGTTTCTTCTATTAATATTTTATATTCGCGGTAACTTCTTTGATTATATTCTATTCTCCGTTGTTCTCTTATATCTCTCGAGGCGCGTTGATAGCGGCGCTTTAGGTTACGCGTTTCTGCCCGCTTGGTGGTTAGTTCTCGGGTCCACTAGGGTACGCTGTCTTTAAATGTCTTCTTTCGCGGCATGGAGTACAACGACGCGTCTACTACCGCATCGTTTAATTTTTTCGCGAGTGTTTCCACTTCGTCTGCCTCTCGGCAGTTAAATAGCTCATTTTCGAGCACAGGGATACTTTCGCCAAATTTTTGTTTAAATCGCTCCCAATTTGCTTTTTTATTACAGAACCGCGGAAATATAGTTAACTGCTCGTTTGCGCTTGTTTTGATTTCAACGTCCCATGTTATTAATTTATGGTCAGAGAGCGTTTCCTCGTCCGACCTTAATTTCCAATTACAAATCGTTTCTAACATTTCGTGCGAGACTGTAGTAATATCTATAAAACTGCTGCCTCTACGCCCCTCAAACGTAGGTGAATCATTAGTGTTTATCACACTAAGGTCCCATTCCGTAAAAAGATCAGCAACCTGTGAGCCTCTATCGTCTTCGATAGGGCTGCCCCATAGTGGCGACTTGGCATTAAAATCTCCCCCGATGATTAGATTTTTATTTCTGCCAATTTTACGAATAATATTATCTACTTGAATTACCAAGTCTTTGGTTTGGGGATTTTCCCGCCGGGAATCGACCGGCGGGAGGTACACGCTTATTACGTAGAACGCATTTCCTCCTGATTTGATTTCGGCCGTCGTTAAAAATTCGTTCGATAAATTATTTAATATAATTCCGGCGCACGTCCCATTATTTTTTATTATCCCGCTACGCGGTCGTTCACCATTCGCATTTAATACGGTAACCTGCTTCTCAAAACCTGTTATTTTGTGGCTATACAGTTACGGTTCCTGTATAAACCCGATGTCGATATTATTTTTGATGAATAACTTTACGTAGTTATTTGTTGCCCCTCTACCTTTCCCGAGATTTAGTTGCGCGAATTTAATCTTTTTGCTTCTTATGGGCTGTTTTATCTTCACAGTCCATAATCGATGTTTCGAGTGATTGCGTTCTTCAGACGCTGCATCGTGGGGCATCTGCTCGACTTGGCGTCGTGGCGCGTATCGACCAGCGTGCCACCACCAGCTCTGTCGTTTGCCCTAGCGCAAACCACGCAGCAGGGGACTGCCTTCCGGCAATTCTTGAATTCATGCCCGACCTCGGCACAGATGTGCGGTAACTGCGCGATGGTCGATACGCGCCACGACGCCAAGTCGAGCAGATGCCCCACGATGCAGCGTCTGAAGAACGCAATCACACGAAACATCGATTATGGACTGTGAAGATAAAACAGTCCATAAGAAGCAAAAGATTAAATTCGCGCAACTAAATCTCGGAAAGGTAGAGGGGCAACAAATAACTACGTAAAGTTATTCATCAAAAATAATATCGACATCGGGTTTATACAGGAACCGCAACTGTATAGCCACAAAATAACAGGTTTTGGGAAGGAGGTTACCGTATTAAATGCGAATGGTGAACGACCGCGTAGCGGATAATAATAAATAATGGGACGTGCGCCGGAATTATATTAAAAATTTATCGAACGAATTTTTAACGACGGCCGAAATCAAATCAGGAGGAAATGCGTTCTACGTAATAGCGTGTACCTCCGCCGGTCGAATCGGCGGAAAATCTCAAACCAAAGACTTGGTAATTCAAGTAGATAATATTATTCGTAAAATTGGCAGAAATAAAAATCTAATCATCGGGGGAGATTTTAATGCCAAGTCGCCACTATGGGGCAGCCCTATCGAAGACGATAGAGGCTCACAGGTTGCTGATCTTTTTACGGAATGGGACCTTAGTGTGATAAACACTAATGATTCACCTACGTTTGAGGGGCGTAGAGGCAGCAGTTTTATAGATATTACTACAGTCTCGCACGAAATGTTAGAAACGATTTGTAATTGGAAATTAAGGTCGGACGAGGAAACGCTCTCTGACCATAAATTAATAACATGGGACGTTGAAATCAAAACAAGCGCAAACGAGCAGTTAACTATATTTCCGCGGTTCTGTAATAAAAAAGCAAATTGGGACCGATTTAAACAAAAATTTGGCGAAAGTATCCCTGTGCTCGAAAATTAGCTATTTAACTGCCGAGAGGCAGACGAAGTGGAAACACTCGCGAAAAAATTAAACGACGCGGTGGTAGACGCGTCGTTGTACTCCATGCCGCGAAAGAAGACATTTAAAGACAGCGTACCCTGGTGGACCCGAGAACTAATCACCAAGCGGGCAGAAACGCGTAACCTAAGGCGCCGCTATCAACGCGCCTCGAGAGATATAAGAGAACAACGGAGAATAGAATATAATCAAAGAAGTTACCGCGAATATAAAATATTAATAGAAGAAACGCGAACGAAGAAATTTAAAGAATTCTGCAAGCAAAACTCAGAGAAAGAACCGTGGGGAACCGCATACCGCGTAATTAGAGGAAAACAACAAAAAATCGCGCTCAGTAATATAAAGAAAACAAATGGCGAATACACGGAAGGTTTTAAAACCACAGCGGAATATTTACTAGAGAAATTTTTCCCATCGGATAATCCCGAGGAGGATGAAGGGTCGCACGATTTAGTACGTCCGGAAGCTGCAGAGGCGCAAGGAACAGGTGCCGATAAGGCAATCCTAGTTCACGAGGTCGTCAGAGCTCTTAGGAGGATGAACCCTAAGAAGGCACCGGGGCATGATGGAATCACTTCAGACGCAGCTCTGGAGGCGTGCCTGTTAGCCCCGTGTGTCTTTGTCGGGTTGTTTAATCTTTGTTTAGAAAGAGGAGTTTTTCCGCGTTGCTGGAAAATCCAGACCGTGAAATTTATACCTAAACCTAAAAAGGCGAATGCGTCAGATCCGGTCAGCTATCGTCCAATTAGCTTGCTACCGGTGCTGGGAAAAGTTTTAGATCGCGTTATGACTACGCGTGTTGAGCACCTAGTGCGAGACAGCGGCGGTTTTAATAACCGACAGTTTGGTTTCGTGGAGGGCAAGTCGACTATCGACGCGTTAGAGTTCGTTCTCGGGGAAATTAAGCAGGCGAAAGATGCTAAAGAGTACTGTGTCGTTATTGCTTTGGACATTTCAGGAGCATTTGATGCTGCCTGGTGGCCATTAATCGTTTGCGAGTTAGATCGTAGGGGTTGTCCGCGAAACTTGATGTCTTTGGTCAAGAGTTATTTCTCGGGGCGATTGGCACAAGTTGAAATTCCAGGTGAAGTTCTGTCGCGTGAGGTGGAAAGGGGATGCCGCAGGGGTCGTGTTCTGGTCAAGTTGCCCGCAGGATGCTCAATCGTTGGGTTTGCGGATGACACGCTTTTAATTGTAAGATCGAGATTGTTAATGGATATGCGCACAAAACCGAACGAGGCGCTTAAGAAATTACACGAATGGTCGCAGGCGGTAAAATTAAAATTTAACACGGCAAAGTCAGAGGCGCTTTATTTCGGCACGAAACCAGGAAAGAGACCTCCTAGGCTAGAGCTAGGAGGGGTGAAAATCCCGTTTAAAGATTGTATTACCTACCTCGGCGTCAAGATCGACGATAAATTAAATTGGAAAGCGCACGTACAATACGTTAAAAGTAAGGGCGGCGAAATATCAAATAGAATGATGGCGGCGGCTAAAATAAAGTGGGGTTTTAGGGGCGAATCGCTGAGGACGGTCTATGCCGGAGCAATTGAACCGGCAATGCTGTACGCAGCATCCGTATGGGCGGAAGGTTGTAAAGTCCGGGAGATACGTCAATTAACGAACGTGCAACGTATAACCGCGGTAAAGGCTGCGAGGGCATACAGGACCACCTCCACAGAGGCTGTCCTGGTGATCAGTAGGACTCTCCCTAACGAATATGTCGTTAGGGAGATTAGAGATAGGAGACTTATAGATATAGGGAAAGGGCGCGAAATTATCGAAGATATTAATCTTGGTAATAGAGAAGTTGCAAGAAAGATCGTGGTATCAAAGTTGGGGCACCCGGCCGATATTAGAGGAATCAAGTTTGTCGAAGGAGATCGGGACGCGACGGGTATCAGAATTTACACGGACGGTTCACGTATGGATGACGGGCAAGAAGGCGCGGCGTTTGTCGTGTTTAAGCAGGAAAGGGAAGTGTTTCGGTTTCAAACCAAACTTGCGAACTGGAGCGCTATCTTCCAGTGCGAATTGGTAGCCATTCAAGAGGCTATCGATTACGTAATAAATCTCACGGGCAGAAACGATTATTATATAATCAGCGACAGTAAATCAGCGCTAACGGCATTTACTAACATGAACACCTCGACAGACCTCCAGGCGGACGTCTGGAGAATAGCGCATACAGCGCTCGAGTTTCGACGTTTAAAGTTCTGTTGGGTTAGGTCGAACGATGGTAACGTAGGAAATGATAGGGCTGGCGAATTAGCTAAAGAGGCCGCGACGGGCGACTTTCGGATATCACATTCGTCGATACCGAGGTCTTTAATCAAAAGAAAGCTGCGCGAAAAATCAATTTGACAATGGGAAGAGAGGTGGAACAACGCTGCCACGGGCAGGATGACCCACAAATTCATACCGAGCATAGAAGCTAGAGGTAGGATCGAGATTAAGCTCGATCACAAAATGGTGCAGTTGATAACAGGGCACGGCGCCCTGAAGGCGTATTTTCAAAGGTTCAGTCTAACCAACAGCGACCGTTGCGAATGCGGTGAGGGTTCGGAAAGCGCAGAGCACGTACTCTTCGACTGCCTGCTTGAGGCGGGAAATTGAGAGTTGGCTGATAGCAAACTAGCTATCTTAGGTCTGGCATGGCCAAAGAACCTAGAGGAAGTCGGGGAAGTGGTTAACCAGAAGGCGTTCTGGACAGCCTTAAAAGAATTTGCGGGAAGGGTCGCAAGATTGGACAATGACAACCGCGTGTAAAATTCGGTGGGGTTGGTGGGAGGATTGGAAAATTTTAGATTGACTTGGCGTGAGTAAGGATACGAGCATAGATATAACCAAAACTGATATAAAAAATAAAAAAAAAAAATTAAAAAAAAGAACATGATAATTATACCCAAATGGCCAATATGTACGAGAAACCCCACACACCATTAATACAGTCACTGCCTATCTTCATAATTATGTGCGGATATTCGGGAAATCGAGAATAAATAATAACAGATAAACAATAACAAATAAATCAGAAACCCTCATTAAATATAAATCAATAAAATAAACAAAGATAATAAAATAGAGTGAAACCGCGCATCCCCCCCAGGACTTGAAAGTGAAGTGATAGTGATAGTGATCGAGGTAAGACTTAAATTGTGGCGGCTGTACTCGCACAAGCTTTGATTTACATTAATTAGTAGTTTTTGAAATAATTTAACAAGCACGTTTTGTGCGTAATGGCGCTAGCCGACATAATGCTTGTGCGAGTGCACCTGATAAATAGGGTGACGCTTTTGCTATTTTGCGCACTGCTATATGCTTAACGCTTATTAGACATTTATTTATATATTTATATAATTATATTTATTTATATTTTATATTTACACTTTATATTTATTAGCATGTATTGCAGTATTTTGTGGCATATTTGATTTATTTGACGTTCTGTCGCCATTTTGGTTGCAGTATATATTTGGGAAGGAAGAGTAAATTGTGAAGATTGTAATCATAATATAAATCAGTTAGGGAATGATAGGGAAAGCTAGGGATGAATTTAAATTAGTTAGCTAGATTTGGATAGTTTTAAGACGACCCTTCAGGTCGCACTGGTAAGCAGAGCCGGCGTCTGCTATCCGGTATTACGGATCCCTCCTCCTCTCATTTTTGCTTGTGTCTTGTTGATCGGGTACACTCCAAAGTCAGCGCTAGGGATACCATTATTTCCAACCCTGTTTTTAGTTTTTGTTTTTAGTTTTTGTTTCAGTTTGTCAGATTTTTAGGATTGTTAGATTGTTAGAGTTTGTTAGGTATGTTAGATTTTTAGGTTTGTTAGATTTTTATTTAGTTTTTTGTTTAGAGTGGATTAACTATGAAGTTAGAATGAATTAGAAGCACAATTATTTTTCGCGTTTAAACCCAATGTAGTACCTCCGGGTGGAGCATTGGGGACGTGGCCGCAAGTATAGCGGCCGTTATTCAAATTATAATGTAGCTGAATGGACGATAACTCCTAATTTAGTCAGCGAAGGTTCGGTCGAAGTTCACGAACCTGTATCTTTAGTATCTGTTGCTGTTGCTGTCAAAATTTTACATGTTCCTACTTTCTTAACTTGTTCAACTCAAGAAATTTCTGTTGTGTCTACAAAAACAGCCGTAGTTGAAGTGAAGATAATTCCTATTACGGATAGAGAAGGTCCTGTTAAAGTTATTGAACCCGTAGCTGTGATGCCTGTTGCTGTTGTCGTTAAAGCTTTACCTAATCCTGTTTCGTTACCTACTCTTACTCCCTTTTCTCACACTGACAAAATGCTACTTACTTCTGTTCTTTTGACTAAGGTTGGTGACATCCTAGCTGATGTTCTGTTATCTAATGCTGACGAACTTCTACCTGATTCTGCTGCTTTTCCTAGGGTTGATATTTTTCCAGCCAATGCTGTTTCCGTTCCTAATTGTGATACTTCTAGTCCTGCACACAACGTCAATGAAATTTTATCTACTTCTGTCCCTTTCTCTAACGTAAGTGAGGTATGTTCCGCTTGTGTTTCTTTCCTTCCGGTTGGTTCTCGTACAGCCAATACTTTTTCTTTTCCGCCGTTGATATTCTGACAACCCATGATGTGTCCTTTTCTGCCGTCGACCTTCTTACCACCCATCCTAACAATAAACAACCTCCTTCTATGGCGCGTTTTGAGTTTTTTAAACTACCCTTGCCACCTCCTAAACCTAGTGCTGTAACTACTACACCCCCTGCTATTCCTATTCGGCAGAAAACTGCCCAAAAGAGGCAGACTTTATTCTATGCTTTTTCCGAACCTGAGGATATAGGTCGGCAAAACTCTGATGTCCTCGATCTTGTTTCATTTTTATTTTGGCGGCGTAAACGTCTTAAGCCCAATACCTAGTCCTCGTGCCCAGATTCTTATGACGACTTCGCTCTCCTTCGGACTTGATTTTTTGATATTGCGATTTAGGTTTACTTCCCGGTTTTACTGGGGTTTCTTTCGTTTGCTTTTCTTTTTTTTTTTTTACCGTGTGGGTCCGGGAATAGAATAGCCCCATGGTACGACCTGCCTGTCGTAAGAGGCGACTACAGCGGTCAAACAAATACACCCACGCACGCTTTATACACGCATAACACATACACACACCCTTCTTACACCCCACATACACACCCACACACATACACACACACGCACGTCCACACCTACTCATACCTAACTACACTGGGATTTTGTTTTATTTTCTTTTGTACGATTTTAGTTTTGTTTTTGGGTTTTATACTTGGTGTTGGTATTATTATTTTTTGGTTTTTTTCTTTTTTTTTTCTCGTTCCTTTCATTCTATTTTCCTTCCCCTATCCTTTTGCTGGTCTTCTATGCCGTCGGTCCCTATACCGATTGTGTTTCGTCCATCCGCTCCTGTGGTAGGTGCTTTCCAGTTCGTCTTTCTTTCTTCGGAAATCACGACTCAGTCGACTTTAGGACTAGTCAGCATTTCTCTTTTTTCGGTTTTCGTTCATTGCGATTCTTAGTTACCACAATTGAGAGTACATCGTTTCCTTTTACCAACGTTCCTCCTCTCTGCTTCTCGTGCTCCCTTGTTGTCCTTTTTTTCTTACTTGAGGCTTGACACCTTTGTCATTTTGGTTTGCACTGTTGGTTTTCTTCCTCGTTTCTTTACTTCTTTTGAGGTTGAAAACCTTACGGTTTCTTCAGAAGAAATATCCGTCCTCCGACGACTTTTTCAGTGTCGATGCCATTCCATCTTTGTCCTCGACGATTCTTAGCTTTCCCTTCTCCTTTTCCTATGTCCTTTTTCTTTTTGGTTTTGATCCGGTTCTTTGGTCCGTCGAGCCGGATGAAAATTCTTTTTTTAGTATTTTTTTTTGGGTTTTTTGGAGTGTTTCCGTTTGTTTTTTTTTGTAACGAGTTTTCTTTTAGTTTCCAAGCGAATTTTTTTTTGTTGGACCTACCCACTCCCATTATTTTGCTTCCCGACTCCGACCTTTTAATTTTGCTGGGGGGGATTTGTTACGTTCATTTTTGTAAATCATTAATTAGTTAGATACAATAATTTTTACCTTAAATTCCTATGGCGTGCAACACAAAAATTAATTCCGTTAATTAAAAATAACCCTTTCGTGTATTAAAATTTCTATTGTACTTAATAATAAATATCCTATCTAGGTCAGTTGATAAATCTTTGTGTTTCATTAGAAAAATAAATATCCTTTCTAAAAATTTCGTCCCGTGGAATTTACGCCTTAATTAGATAGGCGACTTTCCAAGTATTTTAATAATTAAATGCTGGCGTGTTTTCCCTTGTTAAAGAATTTGGCGAATTTATTTTAATAAAATTAAGGTTTTCCTGGTTTATTTCCTTACTTTGGTGCTTTAACAAATGTAACAATTCATTTGCTGTTCGAATAGCCACAACAAAACACGTTCTATATGGCTTCGTTCGTTTTGTTATGCGAATTTCCGGCACGCAATATTTAGCGTGGTAAGTATATAGAGTTTGTATAAAACAATACTTTTCGGCTCTATTAAATTAATTTATTGTTTGTAATTATTCTAGCTTCCTGCGGGGAACACGTTAATCCTTTGAGCTGTCGCTTCTTCTGGGAATGCGAAGTCAAATGCGCTCTGCCCTGACGTAAGACTGCCTGTTTGCTGACGGAGACCAGCGATTGGTTCCACCCCGATGCCAGTAACTCGAGGGTGAGTTCCTTTTTTTTTGTTTTCTTGGTATGCGCTTCTGACTTCGGAACCAGAACGCCTGAGGTTTTACCATTCTAAGATGGCATTTCTAAATTTAATTATCATAGAGTAAAATTATTGAACTATTTTGGCATTTACGGCTCTTTGGTTACTACCTTACTATTTGTTCCTAAATTTCTAAAAATATACTATACATGTTTGTAAATGTAGTTTAAGTTTATACTTACGATATTCTAGAGCTTTGGTTTTTAGGGTTGCGTTTGGTTCTTTCTTTTCATACTAACTACTGTCAGGGGTTATTACCTAAAAATTACAGCTCGCTATTTTCATGGGTATTTTTTTTTGGAATGTTTGGGGTTTCTTATAATGTATTTATAAATTGGGGACATTGACTTTTTTTGGGGTTGGGTTTTGGGAGTACTGTGTTCTGTATGTATATATATTTTTTTAATTATAAGTTCTTTCTTTTCCGTTGTATGTTTTGTTCTGAGTGTTTATATATTTTTTTTCTATTTTTTTCGGGCTCTCCTTTACTTACTTATAAGTATAAAACCCCGCCCACTCACCGATTGAGCCCGGACTTACTTCCTTTCTTTCTCTTTCTCTTGGTTTTTTTTTATGTTACGTCAATGTGCGTAGCAATGCATTCGGAGCTAAGTTTCTACTTACACAAAAACTCTCTGGAGACACTTTTATGGTGGATATATTAACCACTATTTAAACTTATACAAAATTAAATTTGTAGGTTGTAACAGGATTGTTAACTGAATAGAATAGCATAAAGTCAACCCTTTTCTAAATATTCATTATCAGATGGATGGTGACTGAACACATTTGTCCATCTGATGGTGCAAACAGAAAACATTAACATAATGTTTTATACGAAGTAGGAATCAAATTATAATGCTTACATTAACCACCACTAGATAGAGATAGGTTGTTAGGTTTGGTCAGTGTCGCCGGCGTATTGCTATGAAAGTTTTTATATGAGTCAAGGTCACATGATAATTTGAAACAGTTAAAGACAACTAATTTTTGCAAAGACAATTATATATAATTTTCATATTTGTACAAGTACCGGTTTAGGTTTTTTACTAATAACATGAAAACAGATAGAAATAGCCAAATTTTACAAGAATAATTATTTTCATATTTGACATCGATTGGTATAATTTTCATATTTGTACCTAGTGCCGTTTTGGTTTTTTGTTAATAGCATGAAAACGGTTAAAGATAGCTTAATTTTACAAGAACAATTATTTTCAAATTTGAGTATGACTCATTGACTGGGATAATTTTCATTGTACATAGTGCCGTTTTGGTTTTTTGCTAATAGCATGAAAACGGTTAAAGATAGCTGAATTTTAGAAGAACAATTATTTTCAAATTTGAGTATGACGCATTGACTGGGATAATTTTCATATTTGTACCTAGTGCCGTTTTGGTTTTTTGTTAATAGCATGAAAACGGTTAAAGATAGCTGAATTTTACAAGAACAATTATTTTCAAATTTGAGTATGACGCATTGACTGGGATAATTTTCATATTTGTACATAGTGCCGTTTTGGTTTTTTGCTAATAGCATGAAAACGGTTAGAGATAGCTAAATTTTACAAGAACAATTATTTTCATATTTGACTATGACACATTGATTGGTATAATTTTCATATTTGTAAATAGTGCCGTTTTGGTTTTTTGTTAATAGAATGAAAACGGTTAGAGATAGCTAAATTTTACAAGAACAATTGTTTTCATAATAGAGTATGACACATCGATTGGCATAATTTTCATATTTGTACATAGTGCCGTTTTGGTTTTTTGCTAATAACATGAAAACAGATAGAAATAGCCAAATTTTACAAGAATAATTATTTTCATATTTGACATCGATTGGTATAATTTTCATATTTGTACCTAGCACCGTTTTGGTTTTTTGCTAATAGCATGAAAACGGTTAAAGGTAGCTGAATTTTACAAGAACGCAGCCTGTTTTGCATACTCCATTGTGGCAGCGCTGTATCCTGCTGAGCATCATCCCTAACGTCTTAGCAAGTACCCCCATTACTCGAGCTGCTTAAATATGGGTGGTATAGAGTTCCCTATGGCCTTTGACAAGATTGCCAAGTTTGAGGCTTTGAACAATCTTAGTATCAACGTATTCGGAGTGGAAGGAAGGTCTATTGTTGGTCCTCTGCATTTTACTAAACGCAGGAGAGCTCGGTACGTTAACTTGCTTTACATCCAGCACGAAGAAAAAGGTCGTTTCTGTTGGATCAAGGATTTAGGTCGTCTGGTCGGTAAACAGTTATCAAAAAAATGCTTACATAAATGGATCTGCGATGGCTGTTTAATCTTTTTTTCAACTGAGGCAGCCTTGACCAGGCATACTGAGCAGGACTGTAACCATGTCGTAACTCAAATGCCCGCCGTCTTCAACAACGTTTTGGAATTTTCGAGCCTCCTAAAGCAAATGCAGGTCCCATTCGTTATTTATGCCGACTTTGAGTCGCTCCTACAGCCGTACAGTTTTGCAACGCCCGACCCCTCCACATCATCTACAACACCGCTCCAGCTGCATACCCCTTATAGCTGGGCATATTACATCAAATGCTGCTATGACGACTCCCTCAATAAATTTGAGATCTACCGGGGTCCAGACGCAGCACGTAAATTTATCACCAAACTTAGAGAGGAAGCTAGACGTCTGGGTAAGATATTGACAACGAATGTGCCTATGATTCCTATAGATGCCCAGAATGAGCTTTTGTTCCACACTACCGAAGACTGTAGGATATGCAAGAAACCGCTTGGAACAGACCGTGTGCGGGATCATAATCACATGAATGGGGCGTACCGCTTCCCTGCACACTCCAAGTGTAACATCCTCTATCGAGTTCCGCAGTTTATTCCAGTAGTGTTCCACAACCTTAGTGGATAGGATGCTCATTTCATCATAAAAGAACTGGGGTATGATAACGAGAAGATTAGCGTTATACCGAACAATAAAGAACGGTTCATCTCCTTTTCGTAAACTGTACGGCTATACGATACAGAAGTGGTCTTAGACGAACAAGAAAAGACTGCCGACAAGTCCTGTGTCCAACTTCGGTTTATCGACTCTCTCCGATTTATGGCGTCCTGGTTAGATATACTGGAGAAGAATTTAGCTCAGAACCAGTTTGTGAAGCTCAGACGTCACTTCCCCGAGGACTACAAGTTTCAAATGATTACCAAGAAGGCGTGTTTCCATACACTTATATACAAAGTATGAAAGTATTGGAGGAAATAGCCCTACCACCACAAGCTTGCCTTCTACAATGACCTCGCCTCTACATCCATTACCACCGACGAATACGAGAGGGCTCGATACCGGTTTACCAACACCGGCTTGCAGTTTCGATGATAACTGAGCGGTAAACCTGTTTTAAACGCATACACTTGCAGATCGGTACTCGTATATTTTATTATTTAATCTAACAGAAATTACATATGTATAGTCATTATTGTACAACATTTTAAAAATAAAAGTACATTTTGCAGAAAATAATGTTCCAGTAGTTATACGATACAGATAACTGTACGTACATTTATTAATACAATCTTTAGGAAATATACAGTCAGTAAACTATCATGTGGAGAACGTGGGGCATAAAGTAACTACATATGAATGCATTTTCTATAAGTGGAAATTATTAAACTGGAAGATTTAAATACATTCGAACAAAAAATAATACTTGTATACGATTACACCTATTAATATTAATTTCTAATTACATTTATACGTAATTGCATAAAATGTTTATAAAAATGCAAATTTCCACAAATATTCACAAATTATGACGAGTTTTTAAGTTTTTTATATCCAAATGGCTGTGAAGTGTGGTTATCAAAAAAATTTACGTTTTGTAGAATTTGGTTTGTACATTTTGCTCTCAGTTCTTGTCACTACTTCGTACTCCTCTGTTCTTCTGATTTTTGACCTCCAGTCACAAATTCGTCGATGTAACTACCAGGCCCGTACGTCTCCAATTCATCTGTCATATCGCCTATTAATTTTCCAGTAGAAACATCATATTCTTCTGGTCTAGAAGCGTGAGTTATAGAGTCTGTGTCGTAGTAAAGATCCCTGTCGGTAAGTTAATCAAGATAGCTGTACAGTTTAAGTCTAGCTTGAGCGGTTACAAAAGCTGCTATTACAACATTTACGGTAGCCTGTACATCACAGGCTTCTTCTCTATATTGCCAATTAAAATAACAGTATTTTCGTTAATCGACAATACGTGATTTATAGTAATGCTTAGATTTGATAGCATTCGAAAAACTCTTTTGGATTGCTGACAATATTTGTTTTAGGTTGATTTTCTCTTTGGCCTAGTTTTCCCCAAAACGAATTCAGTATAAGTTTAGTTAGTGATCGCAAACCAGGGTTGTTTAGAATTTCAGCATACTCTATCCGAATACCTTCGCTGTTTAAAAAATCGCTAATATATTTATCTCTCTCTGGCTGTGAAGAACAACTTGCTGACCAACCCGAAGCCTGCTGCTTTATTTTTAGAAATTTGTCTAACATTTCTCGAAAAAGACCGCCAACTTTTTTTTAGCTTTATCAAATTGATCTACCTGATAAGACCAAAGCTCGTAAATCTTTATTATCTTGTAACCCTTTTCGATT
The DNA here is from genome assembly GCA_036346225.1 of Platerodrilus igneus. NCBI lineage: Eukaryota > Metazoa > Arthropoda > Insecta > Coleoptera > Lycidae > Platerodrilus > Platerodrilus igneus. Next base: position 2,330,047 of record JARFIW010001208.1, on the reverse strand, counting down.
CCTTTCAACACCTCGTCGATTACCCACATGCCGGTTAGTGCACGCTCTTGTTCGCTTAGATTCGGTTATTATGTAATTTAGACAAAACTGATGATCAAATGCCTGCCTGTCTATTATGAGCTATTACCACAACTCGTTTGAATTTTTGTTTTGCTGCTAAAATGTACTTCATGAAGTTAATTATAACATTTTCCTTGTAAATCACTTGTCTGTATCCACAATTCTGGCAAAAGTATAAAATGTTTTTATCTACACATACGTATCACCTACTTGCTAATACACATAAGTTGGGTTCGTGTAGGTAATCACCTTTAGCTAGAATCTTTTCTTACATCCTTTCCAAATCATAGAAAATAAAGTTGACATTCGTTGTTTTTGACTTTCCAGTATCGGGTTGCATGTAACAGAGATGATATCGAGAAACGTGAATACCGTTTATTTTACAATCTACTTCATATAAATAAATATACCGATTCATTTGTAATTATAAAAAATTTAACTGTTATTGTTTATTGGGTAAATAGTTATTTCTATATATGGAAATACGTTTTCCAAGAATTGTGTATTACTCAGTTCGAGACAATGCCATATTTAATAGTAATGTGATAACTAAAGTATCTGTGGTGGTGTTATATTTATTCATTCATGCATCTTTATCAGATATTAGCAAAATTACTGATTTACAATTACTTCGTATAGGAGAATATAACAAGTGTGTTTTAGATTAATTTAATGCCATCATTTTATCAACTATTGGAGAAATATTATTTTGTACTCAAGGTTACTGGTAATCAATGCGTCATACTTAATATGAATATAATTATCTTTACCAAATTTAAATATTTCCACCTGTTTTGAAGATACGGGATGAAGTCCAAAGGGGCACTAAATATCAAAATGGAGATTTCACTAGTGGATTACTATGTGAAAATAATAAGAAAATTGTCTTTGCTAAATCTAAATATTTACACCCGTTTTCAAGATATAGGATGAATTCCAAAAGGGCATTAGATATCAAAATGAAGATTTCATTACTTGATGCGCCAGGCGAAATAATAAGAAAATTGTTTTTGCTAAATTTAAATATTTCTAACCGTTTTCAAGATATAGAGCGAAATCCAAAATGGGAACTAGATATCAAAATAAAAAATTCACTAATTGATGCGCCAACAAAATAATAAGAAAATTGTTTTACTAAATTTAAATATCTCTAACCGTTTTCAAGATATAGAGCAAAATCCAAAAGGGCAATAGATATCAAAATAAAAATTTCACTAATTGATGCGTCCAGCAAAATAATAAGAAAATTGTTTTACTAAATTTAATTATCTCTAACCGTTTTCAAGATATAAAGTGAAATCCAAAAGGGCACTAGATATCAAAATAAAAATTTCACTAATTGATGCACCCAGCAAAATAATAAGAAAATTGTTTTACTAAATTTAATTATCTTTAACCGTTTTTAAGATATAGAGGGAAATCCAAAAAGGCACTTGATATCAAAATAAAAATTTCACTAATTGATGCGCCATCCAAAATAATAAGATGAAAAATTCTTAGAGATTCGAGTAGTTGAGAAAAATCTAACATTAATTAATACCAAACAATGTACATTTATCTCGTGGGTGGAAATGAGGAGAAAGATTTATCCCGCAAAGGGTATGTATGTAAAACGGTAAGGGATGGTCGGATTTTAAATTTGTTTGCAGATTCAAATTTTGCATAAAATTCTAGACTACATTGATGTATCGCATGGCTATAAAATTTATAAAAACGGTAAAAAATCTTAAAATGAGGGTAGCTCCCTGGAGGATGATGCTCTCTGAAAAATTCCTAGAGATTCGGGTAGTTGAGAAAAATTTAATATTAATTGATACCAAACAAGATAGGTTTATCTCGAAAGATGCATTGATTAGTCGAATAAAACTATTTGGTGGTGGTGGTGGTGGAGATTACAGGACCGAGTTCCTCTATCTACTATAACCCTCTCGTTAAATGGTCCGGAAATATTTTCTGAGGGGGTGAGTAAAAATTGTGACGTACTTGAAAATGGCTACGTCAGGAGGCGGAGTTGTGCGATGTGACGTCAGAGTGAAGGTGGGTGTTTGACGTCTGAAAAGTGGTAAAGTAAATGGGCGGAGTCTTCAACCAATCTGGTTGTTGGGGCGGGGCTACAGACTAATCAGAAAACAGGGGTGAGGCTTGGGCGGAGCCATCGACCAATCAGAAAACAGGGGGTGGGGCTACAGACCAATCAGAAAACAGGGGGTGAGGCTTGGGCGGAGCCATCGACCAATCAGAAAACAGGGGTTGGGTTTGGGCGGAAAGGTGGGGGGATCGATCGGTGAGGATCGAAGTGGCCCAAAACATACCTATTATATCTACTAACAAATACGAAAATGAAAGATAAAACTTAACAAAGCTTTATGTAAGTACGCGAAAACAATCAACATTTTTATAAGAAAACGCAGTTCAAACACGCGTAAAATAAACGAAAGTATAATTGAAGTTACATCATTAATTTTGTTTAATTATGGAAAAGGTCATTTCGAATGGACCTGCACCTTACCGAAGTTCTAAATTACTATAACAGGTGAAATGGCTTACGTGTTCTAATGAGCTAAAGAGCCAAACTACAGTTCCAACCACAGTAGTAGGGTTGTTAGTGAGGAACCAGACTAAGACAGGTCCCCGAAAGAGGACAGCGGCTCTTTCGGTACTTAGATTGGCAGAGACCATAGGGGTCGGTATGGCAGTCTAAGACACACTATCGCGATGTGGAAGGCAACGGGAAACCACCACATTATCTCCCAAGTACACAGCGTACTTAAATTGTAACAAACATGATGGCATTCTCTAGGGTAAAAGATTTCGGAGTTAAAATAGTCCCCCACTCGGATCTCCGGGAGGGGACTACTTCGGAGGATGTGCTCGGAAAGTTAAAAATAAAAGTCGGGAACGCTCTGCGAGTCGGAGCGTGGAATGTTAGAAGTATGAAGCAAGTAGGTAAGCTAGAGAACCTAAAAATCGAAATGAATAGGTTATCACTAGACATAGTAGGGATCATCGAAGTTTGGTGGCCAGAGGCGGGGGACTTTTGGAGTGGAGACTTTAGGGTAATTCATACAGGAGCAGAGGAAGGAAATTCGGTTGAAGGGATAGTTATACGAAAAAAGATAAAATACTGTGTAGAAAATTACTTACAAAAGAACGAAAGAGTACGCATGGTTAGATTAGAATCTAAACCGGTAAACACAGTAATAATACAAGTATACATGCCCACCTCTAGCTACAGTGACGAAGAGATAGAAGCCATCTACAAAGATATCGAAGACATATTAAGAAACGTAAAAGGACATAAAAATTTAATAATTACGATTGTAATGCCGTGGTAGGTGAGGGTAGGGAAGGAGCGGTAGTAGATTTATTTGGTATAGGTACGAGAAACGACAGGGGAAATAAGCTGGTAGAATTTTGCGACAAGAACAATTTAATCATCACAAACACATTATTTCAACATCATGCTAAAAGACGATATACGTGGAAGATGCCAGGAGATATAAGAAGATATCAAATAGATTACATTCTTGTTAGACAACGGTTTAGAAATCAAGTAAAAGACTGTAGAAGCTACCCAGAAGCAGATATAGACACTGACCACAACATCGTAATTATGAAGGCCGCACTTAAATTTAAGAATGTGAAAAAAAGAAACGGAAAAAGGCACTTGGAATTAGAGAAACTAAAAGAAAAAGATATTCAAGAAAGATTCGAAAAAAAAGTCAAATGAATTGCTGAAAGATATCGGGAAAATAACGATACTAAGGAAGTAGAAACAGAATGGAATAACATTAAATTCAGCCTAGACATGGCGGCCAGAGATATTCTGGGATATACACAAAAAGAAAATAAAAAACCATGGATAACAAAAAATATCCTGAATTTAATAGAAAAAAGACGAAAATACAAAAATAAATCAGACGTAACAGGTAAACAGAGATACAAAGCCATAAAATGGGAAATTATTCGAAAATGCAGGAAAGCTAAAGAACAATGGATTGATGAAAAGTGCAAAGAGGTACAAACGAAGATGGAAATAGGAAAGACAGACGAAGCATACAAATTAATTACAATGAATTTTAGGGATATAAAACCGTATAGCAAAAATATAAGGGACGCACAAGGGAACGTTATCATAGAAAACGTAGAGAAAGTGGGTAGACGGCAAGAATATATAGGGAATTTATATGCAGGAGAGGAACTAACTGCATTAGAACAGGAATCAGACACTGAAAATGATGACTTGGGATATCCTATACTTAGAGATGAGTTTGAATTAGCATTAAAGAGTCTGAAAAATGGTAAGGCGCTAGGTACAGATAAGGTGCAGGCAGAAACTCTAAAAGCCGCTGGACAAGCAGTAACTGAACGTCTCTTCCAACTTGTAAGCTATATGTATGAGACAGGCGAGATACCCAGAGATTTCAAACGTAGCATCATAGTAACTACACCAAAAAAGAAAGGCGCGGATAGATGTGAAAATTTTCGAACAATAAGTTTGACAGCACACGTGTCAAAAATATTAACTAGAATTGTGCAAAGACGAATGGAAAACGGAGGGAAGAAATACTAGAAGACTAATTTGGGTTTAGGCGAAACAGGGGAACACGGGAGGCTATTTTAACTCTGAGTGATAATGGAGAAAACAATAGAAAAAAAGGAAAGCGTGTATATAAGGTTTGTAGATCTGGAAAAAACATTCGACAATGTAAAATGAAAAAAAATGTTTGAAATACTCAAAAAGATTGGAATGAGTTATAAGGATAGACGAATAGTACATAGCTTATACAAAGAGCAAACAGCAGTAATAGAATTAAAGCAGGAACGTAGAGAAGTAAACATTAGGAAAGGGGTGAGACAGGGATGTGCCCTATACCCATTGATTTTTAACTTGTACATAGAAGAGGCAATGAATACTGTCAAATGCAGAAAGACATTTGGAATTACTACGCAGGGAAAAAAAATGATATGCTTAGATTTGCAGATGATATAGCGGTATTAGCGTCTAGCAAGGAAGAGTTAGATGCTACTATTAATGAAATGGAAACCGTTCTAACAGAGAGATACGGTATGAAAATTAACAAAGCTAAAACTACAGTTCTAGTATGCAAAGGGGGGGGGGAATAAATCAAAAACAAGAATACAAGTATGTAACACGAACTTACAAAAGGTTAAGGATTTCTGCTACCTAGGAAGCCAAATAACGCAAGATGGGAAAAGCACAAAAGATATAAACAAAGATTAGCACAAGGTCGTGCTACATATAACAAGAAAAAGCAACTACTGTGCTCAAAGACCACAAACATAGAAACAAGGAAAAGATTGCTTAAAACATATGTGTGGAGCACAGCACTGTACGGCTGTGAAGCCTGGACAGTAGGAGAAGCGGACAAGAAAAAGGTAGAAGCCTTTGAAATGTGGTGCTACAGACGTATGACGAAGATATCGTGGACAGACAAAGTTAAGAACGAAGAGGTACTAAAATTGGTAGGGGAGGAAAGAAATATGTGGAAAACGGTAAAAAATAGGAGAGATAGGATGATAGACCACATACTACTGCATGATGGAATAGTGCGGAATATATTAGAAGCAGAGATAGGAAAAAAGAGAAGCAGAGGTAGACCTAGGTTAGACTACTGCACACAGATAGTGAAAGATGTAGGTTGTAGGAGTTTCAGGGAAATGTGTAGGCTAGCTCAGAATAGAAATCAATAGAAGTACGCATCCAACCAATCCCAAGATGGATAAACTAATGACGAAAAAATAACTGTGCTTAAACATGATGATTATTATAAGTAACTACAAGAATTGGTGGGGCAATATTCTCAAATAATGTTAAGTGTGTGAAAGAATTTACTGGAAAACCATTATTTCGGCAAATATCTAAGTGTTGGGGGATCTTGGTTGCTTAACCCCCTTCACTGAATCTCGGTGCAATAGAGCATACAATTAGAAAACAATAGAAGGGGAACGAGCTGTATACACATGCTGTGTGAGAATTTCAGGGAACTATGTAGGCTAGCTCAGAATATAAATAAGTGCAAGTAGGTGTCCAACCAGTTTTGAGACGGAAAACCTAAGGACGAAAAAATAAGCGCTTGATAAATCTGATGATTAGTATAAACAACTAGTTGTTGGTTGCAAAATATCTGCAACTAATGTTGACTGTGTAAAGAAATATATTGCAAAATATATTAAATCGGTAAATGGTTAAGTGTTGGGGGAACTTGGCAGCCACAGGCTGCTTACCTCCCTTCACAACCGTTCATTTACATTTTCAATGCTCCACCCGAAGGTACTACATTGGCCAGGAGGCGAGTTTTTTGTTGCCTAAAAATTTAGAATTTTGCCGAACCCTTGCCGTTCTAGGCAAGGTAGGGATCTTTAACGTGCGTGACAACACTCACACACGGGACCTCCATTTAACCTCTCATCCGAACGAAAGCGTAATATTTGTGAAAAATGCTCACCTGCCATTTTTCAAGCAGTCGGCCGTGTCGGGATATCCCTTCACAACCACTGAAGGTTGGAGAAATAGGGTATATAATTGTAAAACAATAGAAGGTGACCGAACGGCATCTAACAAGAAAGAACAGCGCCTATGAGAAAAGACAACAAACATAGAACAAGAGGAAAATTGTTGCAAGCATATGTGTGGAGCACATCACAGTATGCCTATGAAATACGGGCAGTCTGAAACGCAGACAGAAAAACGGTAGCAGCCTTTTGAAATGCAGTGCTTCAGATGTATGAGGACGATAGCATGGACAGACAAAGATAATAACAAATAGGTTATAGGAATAGTAGGGGAACAAGGATATCTGAGGAAAAAGATAAGAGAAATAGAAGGGCAGAATACGTTCTAAGGGATTTTTGGAGAATAGTATGGGATATATTACAAGCAGAGATAGGAAAAAAGAGGTAGATGTTGACCTAGATCAGATAGTGATAGATGCAGACTGTGCAAATTTTAGGGAAATGTGTAGGTTAGTTCAGAATAGGAAACAATGATATTACGCATCTAACCAGTTCCAGGACTGAAAACCTAATGATGATGGAAAAGGCGATATCTAAACAAAACAACGTATGGTCAAGATAACGAATAATAAGGTATCAAGCAAACACCATTACATGGAAAACCGATATATTACATCAGAAACCACTTCAAGATGCAGGAAATACAAAGACCTTATTGGTCAAGATATCTGCGAGACTTGTTGAAAACCCAGCCCACATGTAAGTGGGAACAGCCTATATTTAACACCGAGCAATGATAAGATGAGTCAGTTTAAACTCAAGCAGGGCAAAGCTGCGTCACTATTAATCAGAAAATCACGCGTAATTATAATAAAATATCAAGTACGTTATAGTGACAATAAAGTGCAACAAATATGAAAACTTCTTTTGCCGTTTAACGTGAGTAGAATTTGGGGTAATTTATTTAAACTAAATATTAATAATAAAAGGGATTCAAATGTGTGGATCGATATAATACTTCGATTGGTTGATGAGAAGAATAATTTAAATGTGTTCAAATTCGAGTGGATAGATAATTATAATTCAATTGTGTTGATGATAATTCGAATGTGGAGATATTTTAAATGGATTGATATAATTGGGCGATAGAATATTTTACATGTGTTAAATCAGCGTCGACGATTTTTTTGGTACAATTCTGGTACAATTTTGAGTTGCAAGATTCAATGCAAATAAAATAAAGAAGCACGAAGTAATTTATGAAAAACGAGGGGTTCAACTAAACAGAGAAGTGATAGACGAATGAAGACAACAAAAGGCTGTTGATCCACAACCCGAACAACCTGTAACAGGTCAGATCTAATTAGTTTTAAGATATTTTTTCTATTCAAATTTCAATACTGAATTTATTCAATTTATATAAAAGGTGTAACGAGGTCAGCAACAAACATTGCATACGTTAAACTTACGTAATATGTTATAAAGAGGTCCAGAACGTTCCAGGTCTCTTTGGTAAAATGAGGTAGTTTTTGGTGACTTTAGATTGATTTCTAAGCATATAAATTTTGGGGTAAATGATACATATGATATTGATTGATTGAAAGGTGTATTTTAATATTTTTCAAAACTTGTAAATAATATTTCTTCTCATTATATGAAATTAATTGACTTCGTTTTATAATTCAAATAAATAAGTACTCATAAAGGGGTAGAGAAGAGAACAATTGATCATCGTAACGTTGTGCACTCTGTGTAGATTAAAGAAAGCTAGCCGTGGCATAATAATAAAATTAGCAAGAGTAAATTTGATATAGAAAACATAGAGAGGTGGAGTTATAGAAAACGTCATAACACCGAGTACGGCGTTATCATATCAATATATATATATATATATATATATATATATATATATATATAGTTAAAACAAAGGTTGGTAAACTCTTGGAATACACTCGTTCAACAAATAATAAACTACTATGTCAAATCGTAATTTAATTTTACGTTTCGGCAACAAAATTTCGTGCCTTCTTCAAAGACAAAAAAACATAATGAGGTTAGTCACAGTTCTAAAAAGTACACACAACGTAACTTACATAACTACTAAGATATAACTCAGTGGCAATATCTAGTAAAATTAGTACAACATATATAATAGTCCATTGCAATAAAATCTATCAATAAAACACAATATACTATATGCAACAGGAGTTATAAACAACGAGTCAAAATAATTAATGCAGTGAGTAAAAAGAACAACTACAATACAATACAAACTTCACTCACTTAGTTAAACTTTTATCTGCTAAAAATTAATTGAAAAATTGACAGAAACATTTGATGAACGTATATCAAACCGGTACATAATTAAGTTTTTAGTGATAACCCCCAAATACTAAATAATTCAAAACTTCAAACACTATATTACCATTAAGATAACAATACAATTTAATATGTAAACCTCATACTACGTTGAAATTATATAGGTTTATGAAATCTGTACAATCCTGAATAAACAGCACTCAAATTCTTCACATCTAACTTATTGTTTAATGGGTCCCGTTGTTGGAGAATGTAAAAGGATTCTAGGAACAATCTCTTATGATAATTTTCTTCAAAGTCCTAGATTTTTATTCCGTCTAAATCCGCTACATGTTTGGTGGTAAAAAGGTGAGAAGATAAGGCGCAAAAAGATTTTCCTATCCTAGCATCGCTCTTATGCTGTATTACACGGTTCTTGACCCACTGTTTCGTCTGACCCGCGTAACTTTTTTTGCAACTACAATGTACCTGGTAAATAACATTGCTACACAACGATTTCTCCGTTCTGTCCTTTAGTTTTGTAAATAACCTACCAATCGTGTTGTCATACGTGCACGCTATAAAAATATCGATCTGTTTAAGTATTTTGGCGATTCTAGAAGTTAACTGCTGAATATAGGGTAGTTTCTTAAATTTAATGGTATCCGAAACAACCCGAGAAGGATTCTGCAAAAAATTTGAAAAAAGAACCCTTTTTTACCAGACCTATGGGAAACGAATTATTCAACAATGTACCTTCCTATTGTTTAAAATTCTTATTACGAAATTCCGGTTCACTTATTTTAAGAATACGTTGTTTTAGACAGATGATTGTGTTTAACTTATGACGAAATGAATGATTGGAAAAAAAATTTATATACCTACCCGAGTCTGTAGGTTTTTTATAAATGTCAACCTTCAATTGGTTAGTCAAGGACCTAAGAACCAGCGTATCCAGAAAGGCAATACAGAAGGCTACTTCTTTCTCACATGTAAAAACCAAGTTGTAATTGAAACTATTAAAAATATATAACGTGTACTCTACTAAATGAACAGGGACAGAACATAGTATGTCATCAACGTACTTGACCATAAATGGAACCTCAAATGGGAGAGAATTGATGACATAGTCCACTAGTGAATCCATGACTATCTGGGCAATAACCGTGGACAAAGGCGACCACATGCAGGTGCCAAAAACTTGAAAATAAAACCCAGAATCGAAAGTAAAATAAGTGTTATTGAGGACCAATTTTATAGTGGCAATAAAGGAATCCAAATCCAAATTACAATGAGGAAGGATACAATTCTATTTCTTCGTAATAATGTCCACCACTAAACCAATAGGAATATTGGTAAACAAGGAGCAAACGTCCAAAGAAATGAGAATATGGTCATCCGGCAAACTGAAACTGCCTGTATCTATCCACAAAAGAAAAAGAATCATTGACATTGTAACCTTTCAAGGGGAACGCCTTACTCAGGATACGAGCTAAAAAAGATGTCACATTATACGTAGGCGTATTGGTACACGAAATGATAGGTCGTATAAGAACACCCACTTTGTGAACTTTGGGCAACCTATAAAACTTACCCGGAATGCAATTATTTTTTACCAAACTCTTCAGGTCATCTATAGAAATCATAGACCAATTACACAGAGATTTCAAGTGATCATTAACCTTCTTTTGCGTCGGAAAAGTTGGATCTTTAGCGACTTTACTGTAAGTATTCCTATCCTCCAATAGCTGATAAGATTTAGAAACATAATCCTGTTTATCCATGATCACAGTAACTACTCCTTTGTCGGCCCTGGTAACTAAGATATTGGGATTGTGTTTAAGAAATTTTTTAGTAGCGTAAAACATACTACTGTATTTATCCGAAGAGGTGTTATGTATGGGGTTGGTATAGAAATTAGTAATGAGATTGGTCACAGCGGACCGTAACCGTATTTTACTCTCTTCTGGTTTATCCACAACCTCAATAGTAGATCCAACATCAGCCAAAAGTTTCCCAATACTGATGTTACTGACTAATGAAGTGAGATTAAAGTTGGGGCCCAACGACAGGAAACTCGTTACATAATCAGGAATGGAAATACTACTATGGTTGACCCACCATTTACTGTTGTCTAAATACGACTGTTCGTTGTTACACTGCGAACGTTTTAAGGCTGAAAATTTCTTAACGTTCTTCACTTTAACAGTAATAAAAAACCTGTTATACGCAACTCCCTGTTTGTTATTGTAGGTATTGTAAATGTTAGATGTGAAGAATTTGAGTGCTGTTTATTCAGGATTGTACAGATTAAACCTATATAATTTCAACTTAGTATGAGGTTTACATATTAAATTGTATTTTTATCTTAATGGTAATATAGTGTTTAAAGTTTTGAATTATCTAATATTTGGTGGTTATCACTAAAAATTTAATTATGTACCGGTTTGATATACGTTCATCAAATGTTTCTGTCAATTTTTCAATTAATTTTTAGCAGATAAACGTTTAACTAAGTGAGTGAAGTTTGTATTGTATTGTAGTTGTCTTTTTTACTCACTGCATTAATTATTTTGACTCGTTGTTTATAACTCCTGTTGGATATAGTATTGTGTTGTTTTGATAGATTTTATTGCAATGGACTATTATATATGTTGTGCTAATTTTACTAGATATTGCCACTGAGTTATATCTTAGTAGTTATGTAAGTTACGTTGTGTGTACTTTTTAGAACTGTGACTAACATCATTTTGTTTTTTTTAGTCTTTGAAGAAGGCACGAAATTTTGTTGCCAAAACGTAGAATTAAATTACAATTTGACATAGTAGTCTATTATTTGTTGAACGAGTGTATCTCAAGAGTTCACCAACCTTTGTTTTAACTATTGACTTACGTTCAAAAATTCAGTATTATTATATATATATATAATATATATATATATATATATATATATATTAATTATCGTGTAATTAGTTAGCTAATTGTAAATATATAAAGGCATAAATTAAGCTAGGGGGTTAGAGTAACAACATACTAGAAATTTAGGTTAGGCAGGTAGATAATTAAGGGATTCTAAATAATCAATTTAGAGCTTAGTCAACATATAATAATGTAGGGTTAATTTAATTTTAGTTATATTTATTTAGAAATGACGTAGCATAGTATTTAGTGTAATATAGTGCGATAAAAAATCATAAACCATTAGGTAAAAATACCACTTCCAGTTTTAGTTAGGTATTATACGAAAACCATAAAAGCTTTGCATGTTCGTTAAATTAGGATTATTATTTTCAAGGATAAAACCAGAAGGGAGATATTTTAAGATAAAACGTACGATAAACAAGCTTTAATATGTTACAAAAAGGAAAAGACCGTTGGGAGTTAGCGTAGTCAATATACAACGAGGACAGAACAAAAAACACGTAAGTAGGACAAAGAAGCAGTATGTTTGTTAAGATATCGATTTTTCATTATGAAGATAGTATTGTAGGAAAACTAGAAACAACTGTCACTGAGGAACAAAGACGGAGCAGAAACGTACAAATACGAGTGAGAAACAAAGATTTAAACATGAACATAGTATAGTAGGGAAACGACGAACAGACATTTTAGAGGGGGAAAATAATCAATAATTTCTAGGAAGGTTAGAAGCAAAAGCGCATCGATTGAAAGTAAGGGAAAGGAATGGAGCGAGATGATTGGATGATGCAGGTATACGTTCGACAAGTTTGTATTAGGTAGGGCAGATGTTAAGTTAGTGGAAATATATATGTGAAATGGGGTTATATGAACAAGAGAGATGAAAAGATGTTTGTTTGAGTTTGAAGGCGGGGATGTATTCAGAATCGATAAACAGTAGATGCTATCTAGTTTCACAAGAATTGAAGCGACTGTTAGCGGTTATAAATGGATTACCGAGTATTTTAGCGTGTTTGTGATGAAAATTCAAGATAAAGAAAGAGACGTTAGAGCTTTTAGCAGGAATATCGATACGGTTAAAAAACAAATTTGAAAGAAATATAGAACAATTGCTGCTTTTGCACGGAATAATTTTTGTACGTTAACATTTGTACGTGCGAATTGGAAATAGGGGAGGTGTAGCAATTGCTATATAAACCATTTTCAAAGGGGGTGTCGCTCTCTTAATTTTTCTTCAGTCATTGGCGCCTCATTGTTTACTGTTAGTGAAATTATGTAAGTTAGTGTAGTATGATGACAAGTTAAGTAAAAAGCTAATAAAGCAAGTTAAGCGAAAAGTAAAATTTTGTATGTGAGTACAAACAATTATTATTGTGGTTTTGGAATGCACGAAATTGAGTGAAATTTGAAAGTATTTGATGGTGAAGACGACGATTTTTGGTTAATTTATTTTGGAATACGAAAAGTAAATTTTGGAAAGTAGATGCTCCTGGTTTTATAGTAAATAAAAATAGTTTGGGGTAGCAGCAGGCATAGAAGGACGGTGATTCAACGGGGGAAGTGTTTTATGGACTAGTACCATACTGGACGGCAGCATCTTTAAGCGCTGGTTGGCAGTTACGTTTGCAGAATAGTTACCAGGCATGCCATTGTTTACAAACATTGTGTGGTGAATATTTTCTATGGTTTTTCATTTTTTCTGTGCTTTTGAGTGTTTTGTATTTGATATATTTAATTAACTGAAAATTTATGGAACTTGAGATAAAAATGAAGCTTATTTAGCTAGTCAAGAGTAATTAATTTACAGATAACCAGCCTACGTTGCAAAGAAGTTTTTAGTGTGGTAAATTTTTACTCACATTTAACGAGTTTTATTATGAGCTCATGATAAGACAAAGGGTTTAACGTAAGATATGAGGAACGCCCTCTTAATTTAATAAAATATTTGTTTAAATAGGGTTACCAAATTAAAAATATATTTGAAAATAAAATTGTGAACATTATCAATAATACGAATGTACATAAGAAAAGGTGTTCTGAAATTGTAATATGTGTTTCATGTAAATAGAGTGTGATGTATTTTGTGAATTGCGTTATTTTGAGAGTGTGATGGTAGGGCGTGAATTTATATTAGGTTTCAGCATAGAAGCAGTGAGCGGAATTTTGTAGACCCAGAGCGAACAGGTAAGCGTCTGTGTTGGTTTTAAAAGGTTTTGGTGGATTTAAGAGTTTAGTGAGGAGCAGCCGAGGATAAATTTCACAATATTAATAACAGTCAAAGTGAAGGGCACGATTTTACAGGGTTAATCTCACAGCATTATGTCAACCCAACATTGGGGATCGATGAGTCGGAAGTAATCTACACAGCATTATGGCTTCTCAACGCTGGGGTTCGATAAGTCAGAAGTAAACTACACGGCATTATGGCGATCAACGTGCGGCACGATTCCAAATAAATAAATTTATTTCAGGAAACTGGCGACCTGAGAGGAAAGGGTGGACTGTTTTGTAGATAATTTTCGTGATAGTTTTTAGATTTATTTCGGGTGTGTGGTGAACGGATGTTAAGAAAGGAGTGGCTTAGGAGTGAAGGAGTAGAAATTGGAAGTGACGATAGTGCGTTGTTTGAAAAATCAGGAAAAATGGAAGAAGCTGGAGGTAGTAGGGATTAATCAAAGACAGAGTCGGGAGAGCAAGAAAAGTGACCAAAGTGAGCGAGTCATGTAGAGATCAGATAGGTAGGGTTTAGAGATAGGTAACAGGAATTACACAAAATATGTGTTTTAGCGGGGGAGCCCAATAATTTTTGCAAGTAATATTTCAGTAGAGCAACAGATGAAATTTTATGGAGACAGTAGGGTGAACCCACAAATCTTTATAAATAATATCAGAACATTAGTGTGTAATTTGTGTGATGAACAGGCCGGTAAATGTGGTAAAGGCCTTATTGAAGGATAACGCAGAGGCCTGTATAATTTGGTAGGGCCAGATATAGATTCGTACTTAGAATACGAGGAAAAATTCTTGAAACATTATTGGAGTAATCATAAGCAGGATCAGGTTAGGGATGATTTAATTTTAGGGAAATATAAGAGAGAGTTTGGAGGATCCCGTGAACAATACGCGATTAGGAAATACAGTATCGCTAAACAATTAAGTCCACCATTGACAGATCGTCAAATTATTAAATACTTGTCAAGACACTTGGAGATTGAAGTCAAACAACGCGTTGCTTTACAAAATATAGTGGATAGGGAGACATTTTTGGAGTACCTGCAAAGGTATGATGACGTAACTTCGGGAAGACCTCGGAAGAACAGGGACAGAAATATAAGTTCAATACAATTCGAGAGTAGAAGGGAAAACGTGTATAACCATAGAGAGATAAATCAAAATTTCAGGAACAACTGGGGACCACGAGAAAATTATTTTAGGAGTAATAGCAGTACGAGGGAGCTATTCTAAGACCGGGAGTACAGAGGCAAAATAGCTCGTCAGAAATAAATAGGACGTCGACGAGTGGGAATAATGTGAGAGCTGAGAGACAAGACACTAGTAGGAGGACATACGCGCAGGTGGTGGAAGAAAAACCAGGACTTAGTGGAGAGACCAGAGCTAGGCAGGATTTTTAAAAACAGACAAGCCACTAGAAATTGTAATTTATAAATATGAACATTCACCCCAATTTATGGACATTGAGGAGGAGAAGGAACCAAAAGAGGAAAAGAAAATTTGTTGGCCGGTGGTTGAAATTAAAATTTTAAATAGGTGTGTAGGATCGTTGCTCGATTCAGGAGCGGAGGTGACTTTGGTATCGGAAGAATACGTTAAGGAGATCTAAGATGAAATTTAAAATAGAGTTATGCCGATAAAAAGGAGTAATCTAATAGCTCCTAATAAGAAAAAGTTTGCTGTAGTAAATAGTATTGTCATATTAAGAGTAGAAATTGGATTGGTGAGCTGTGAGCAGGAGTTTATCATCGTTCCTAGACTCAAATTTAAAAGTATTCTAGGAGTAAATTGTATGAAGAAGATGAGTATTATAATTAATTGTGATAAGAGTTTGGTGAAG
This sequence comes from Platerodrilus igneus, assembly GCA_036346225.1. Lineage (NCBI taxonomy): Eukaryota > Metazoa > Arthropoda > Insecta > Coleoptera > Lycidae > Platerodrilus > Platerodrilus igneus. The sequence continues at coordinate 2,314,221 of JARFIW010001208.1, read as the reverse complement.
GTAAGGGACGTAGAGTTGCCCCGGATGGGTAGTTATAAGGTCACTAAGGATGACACTGGGTTGAATGTAAATGTTTTAGAGATAGAGAAAGAGGAGATTAATATAATTAATACTTTTAAATGTGCAGATGAGAAAGTTAAAAAGTACGAGATTTATTAAGAAAACATTCTGAGCTAGTAGAAGTACAAGCGATGCTCGCAGCATACCGGGAGCAAATAAATTTTGAATTGGTAACAAGGTTAAGTGATGGCATAATTTTAAATAGGTTAAGTGACGAAAGAAATTTTGATAAGTTAAAGTTGAGGAACTCGTTCTGGTTAAATCCATTATGTGAAAATTCTAGAAGGTGCATAGGGCTATGTGTAGAGAGAAAAATGAGAATTCGGAAGTGGTACCGCATGGTTTGTCTAAGGCAAAATTAGTAAGATATGAAGTTAACAGATAAGTTTATAGGCGTTTGAACAATTTCCTGTTTAGTATGTAAAGGATAAGTTAAATGTCCGTGAGGTAAGGACACGTATAGTGATAGAGATGGAACAAACTGTTGGAGTTAAGGTTGTAAAATATGTACAAAGGATAATGTTTAGGATTAACAAGAGAGTTAGGTTCAAAGAGTGAATCAGTGTAAATAAAATAATAGTAATAGGTTTAAATAAGATGGAATAATAATAGGTGTACATACAAATCAAGAAAGTAGGTTTAGGGTATTGGAATAAAAAAGGAAACGCAAAAATTTGTATTTATTCTTTCTATTCAAATAGGGGGATAATAACATGTAATTAGTAGCTAATCGTAAATACATAAATCAAGTTTGGGGTTAAAGTAACAACTTATTAAAAATCAAGCTAGGCAATTTAAATAATTAAGGTATTTTAAATAATTAATTTAGAGCTTAGTCAACGTATAATAATGTAGGGTTAATTTAATTTTAGTTATATTTATTTAGAAATAACGTAGCATAGTATTTATTGCAAGATGGGGCAATATTTATTAGAAACAACAAGGTAAAAATACCATTTTTATTTTTTATTTAGTGTAGCATACGAAAGCATAAAAGCTGAGCATATTCGTTAAAATAGGATTATTATTTTTAAGGGTAAAACCAGAAAACGTTACAAAGCATCGTAAAAAGGGGAGATATTTCAAGATAAAACGTACGCTAAACAAGCTTTAATATATTACAAGAAGGAAAAGACCGTTTGAAGTTAGCGTAGTCAATATACAACAGGACAGAACAGAAAACACGTAAATAGTACAAAGAAACAGTATGTTTGTTAAGATATCCATTTTTAATTATAAAAGTAGTATTGAAAGGAAGCTAGAAACAACTGTCATGAAGGAACGGAGTACATACGTATGAATACACGTGAGGAATAGAGATTTAATTATAAATATAGTATAGGAGGAAAACGACGAACAAACTTATTTTAGAAGGGGAAACAAAATTAATAATTTCTAGGAATAGTAGAAACAGACGCGCATCGATTAAAAAAGCAAGGAAAAGGAATTGTGCGAGATGATTGGACGATACAGGTTTACGTGAGACAAGTTTGTATTAGGTAGGACAAATATTCAGCTGGTGGAAACATATATGTGAAATGGGGTTATATGAACAAGGGAGATAAAAGATGTTTGTTTGAGTTTGGAGGTGTGGAAGTAGTGGGAATCGACTTGGCGGTTGAGGCTAGTTTCGCAAAATTGAAGTGACAGTTGGCGGTCATAAATGTTTTACCAAGTATTTTAGCGTGTTTGTTATCATAATTCAAGTTAAACGAAGAATCGTTAGAGCTTTTTGCGAGAATATCGAGTCGGTTAAGCAAACAATTTTAAGAAATGAAGAACGGTTGCTTCTTTTACGCAGAATAATTTTTGTACGTTAACATTTCTACGTGCGAATTGGAAAATAGGGGAGATGTAGCAATGGCTATATAAACCACTTTCAACGGGGGTGGCGGTCTCTTAAATTCTCTTTAGTCATTCGCATTTCATCGAGTTACTTTTAGTGAAATTATGTAAATTAGTGCAGTACAATGACAAGTTAAGTAAAAAACTAATAAAGCAAGTTAGGCAAAAAGTAATTTTTGTATGTAAGTACAAACAACTATTATTTTGGTTTTGGAATGCAAGAAACTTGGTTAAATTTGGAAGCATTTGATGATGAAGGCGGCGATTTTTGTTTAATTTATTTGGGAATACGAAGAGTAAATTTTGGAAAGTGGATACTCATGGTTGTATTATAAATGAAGAGATTTTGGGGTAGCAGTAGGTGTAGAATGATGGTAATTCAACCAGGGAGCTGTTTTATGGACTAGTGCCATACATGAACAGCATCATCTTCAAGGGCTAGTTGGCGGGTAATGTTTAGAAGATAGTTACCAGGTATGCCATTGTTTAAAAACATTGTGTGGTGAATACTTTTTAGGGTTTTTTCTTTGATTTTTTCTGTGCTTTAAAGTGTTTCTTATTTGATATATTTAATGAACTGAAAATTTATGGGACTTGAGATGAAAATGAAATTTATTTAAGTAGTCAAGAATAATTAATTTACAGATAACCAGGCTATGTTGTAAAGAAGTATAGGGAGCTTATTTATTTTTGTAGTGCGGTAAATTTGCACTCACATTTAACGAGTTTTACTATGAGCTCATGATAAGAGAGAGGGATTAACGTAAGGTATAAGGAACGCTCTCTTACTTTAATAAAATAATTGTTTAAATAAGGTCATCGAATTAAAATACTTTTGAAAATGAAATTGTTAACATTACTAATAATACCAATGTGCATAAGAAAAAGCATTTTGAAATTGTAATATTTATTTCATGTAACTAAATGTGATGTATTTTGTGAATTGCGTTATTTTGAGTGTGTGATTGTAGGGTGTGAATTTCTATTAGGTTTCAGCATAGAAGCAGAGAGGCGAAAAGATTTAGATCCAGCGTTAACAGGTAAGCGTCTGTGTTGATTTTGAAAGATTTTTGTGGATTTTAGGAATTTAGAGAGGAGGAGCAGCAGAGCCTAAACCCCGCAACAACATATATATATATATATATATATATATATATATATATAAATATTTTAGGTAGTTAATTACACAAGGTAAGTGTGATAAATACTATCGTATTACAGTGAATAAGATGAAATACTAACTTAGACTTTTATACAAAGCCCAAATGATAATTTCAAATCGAGTTTAGTAATTGGGCTTTGTATAAAAGTTTAAGAGTAGGTAAGTAAGGCCGGTCTGACTTCAAAACGGTGCACGCGTATGTTTTTCCATTGAAAGTTTCAATGTAACATACGCGTGCACCGTTTTGAAGCCAGGCCGGCCTTATATACTTTCAATGTAACATACGTGTGGACACGTTTTGAAGTCAGACCGGCTTTATATTACTTTCAATGGAACATACGTGTGTGACTTCAAAACACACGTATGTTACGTTGAAAAAATGTAAGTGCGTGCAGAGAAAATGTGGAGCTGTTTTGAATTCGGTTTTCTAGCGAGAAGTTATAAAGTAGGTCAGATTCATAATATCATATCTAAGTCAATTGTATAAAGAATGCTGTATTTAATTAAAGTGGATTCTGATTTATGTTTTTACTTTTGTTTAGAGGCTGCAAATACACATAGGCCGGTTTGACTTCAAAACGTGTCCACACACACGTATGCTACGTTGAAAAATTGGCCAAAGGCAGACAGACTGATTGCATTAATTTCTCATTCTCGCTTTTAAAAAGTAACAAGTCGTAGTTATTGAATCGCAAACACAGTTATCTGCAAGAAATATATACTGATTTGTCAAAGACGGACAGACTGATTGCATCAATTTTTCATTCTCGCTTTGCGAGAAGTTATAAAGTAGGTCAGATTCAAAATATCACACACACGTATGCTACATTGAAAAAAATGTAGGTGCGTACAGAAAAAATGTGGAGCTGTTTTAAATTCTATCGAGACGTTATAAAGTAGGTCAGATGCAAAATATCGCATCTAACTCAATTGTATTTAATTAAAGTGGATTCTGATTTATGTTTTTTACTTTTGTTTAGAGGCAACAAATACATATGGGCCGGTTTGTCTTCAAAACGTGCCCACACGTATGCTACGTTAAAAAATGTAGGAGCATGCAAAAATGTAGAGCTGTTTTGAATTCGGTTCTCGAGCGAGAAGTTATAAAGTAGGTCAGATTCATAATATCACATCTAAGTCAATTCTATAAAGAATGCTGTATTTAATTAAAGTGGATTATGATTTATGTTTTTACTTTTGTTTAGAGCTGCAAATACACATAGACCGGTTTGACTTCAAAACGTGTTCACACGTATGCTACATTGAAAAAATGTAGATGCGTGCAGAAAAAAATGTGAAGTTGTTTTGAATTTTAGCGAGAAGTTATAAAGTAGGTCAGATGCAAAATATGCTAAGGGCGGTTTGAATTCAAACTGCGACCACTTTGCAAATACACAAATAGGCCGGTTTCAATTCAAAAAGTGTTCACTCTTGTGATAGATTGAAAAGTAGTTTAGCAAAGTACGCAGATGGTAGTAATCTGCTATATAAGGAAATTGCTCCTAATATTAATTTAATTAGTCAAAGTTTACTGTATATTTACATACCTACATATACAAATATGTATATAATTGATATTTAGGGATTTAAATACAAGAAAAACGAGTCTGTGTGCAAAAAAATTGCGGTTTTGACTTGTTGGAGGCTTTGTTTGGCTTCAAATTTTTAAACTGCCAATGCAGTCTATTTGTTTGAGCCAAGATCATATAAAACATAACGACTGGGTGACAAGGAATATTCATGGTCTTTCTTGGGATGAATCTTCAACGGCTGGAGTGGTGTCATCATATATAGCGCTTTATTTAAAGCAAATTATCTGACCCGGTGAAGAAGTTTGTGTGAAGGGTCTAGAAAAGAAGAAATGGATGGAAACCTTTCTAATGCAAAACGTTGTAACTGATATGCTTGCACTAAGTTGTCCTAAGCTATCGGAGTTAAAAATCAACAATCGTTTACTATGTAACATCCATTGTTATAGACACAGCAATAATAGACTGCAATGTGCAAAACAAAATACCTTGATGTTAAAAGAATGGTTTAATAATAATAAAAAACAATAGAAAGATTGTGTCTGTATTATTGTAGTCAGTAAGGGATTTTTAATGCTGATGTCTGCAGAAAAAACGATTAAACTCAGTCAGCACGAATGGGACTCTCAACCCTGAAAGCAATTATAATTGATCAACCCAATAGCTCTTTACTGGTTTTACAACATTTAACAAATTGTACAGATATCTCGATATTTGCCAAAGACAGACAAACAGACTGATTGCACCAATTTTTCATTCTCACTTTTAAAAAATAACAAGTCGTAGTTATTAAATCGCGACCACAGTTATCTGCAAAAAATATATACTGATTTGTCAAAGACAGACCGACTGATTGCATCAATTTTTCATTCTCGCTTTAAAGAATAACAAGTCGTAGTTATTAAACCGCGAACTCAGTTATCTGCAAGAAATATAAATGGGGAACTTTATGAAATGCTCAAACTTCAAAAACTAGAAATAAATCTATTGAAATATATGCTATGAGTTATTTACTGGTTACTGGTTTCCCAATGTACAGATATCTCGAAATTTAAATATAGATGCGTGCAGAAAAATGTGGAGCTGTTTTGAATTCGGTTCTCTAGCGAGAAGTTATAAAGTAGGTCAGATGCAAAATATCACACCTAAGTCAATTGTATTTAATTAAAGTGGATTCTGATTTATGTTTTTATTTGTGTTTAGAGGCTACAAATACATATAGGCCGGTTTGACTTCAAAGTGCGCCCACAGTAGGAAAAGCAGCGGTGGTAATCTAGGTCAATACTATCTAATATAAGTGAGAAATCTTTGACTTGCAATCATAACAACATAAATTAGTTAAGGGAGTGTTGTGTGTAAGATAGAAGCAAGTGATTAAATACAATATAGATTTTAATATTCTTAATAAAACCACATATCGCAAACCTTATGTAAATTCAAAATATCTTGTAGTGAATAAGAGGTTTGAAGTTTTGAAAGTGGAAACTGTCAAGACAAAATATGGAGAAACAGTATTAGTAGAAACAGAAGAGTTTAAAAGTATATTACCATTGAGATATTTTGAACACCTTCAAGCACATGGAGTGAAACAAATAAATGAAAGTATTGGCTCGAACAAACACGTATACATAACTAGTGAGGGATCAATCGGTCTAACTGTCAACATAGAATTTTCAGAATAATATGTCACTATTCTAAAAAATTAGTTTATTATAATAATGATATACACCTTGTTCTTTACTGTTTATTTAATTATAACACATCTAAGTCAATTGTATGAAGATAACTGTATTTAATTAAAGTGGGTTCTGAATTATGTGTTTTACTTTGAGGTTACCGTAAATAAAAATGTTTTTAACAACTGTTTCCAAAAGCAATTCGCTATGCAATTATTTTGATTGATTACGAATAAATGCTCTTGCAATTTTGCATTATTTTGAAATTTGATTTATCAATCACACGTTTTATAACATTTTGTATTCATTTTTATATATATATATATATATATATATATAAGAATAAAATCTTTTACAGTTGCTTTGCTTACGTCAGAACATATTTATGTATAAATAGTCAATACATCTCTACAGATATTAAGTAATTTAGCTAGTGATTTTAAAGAAACACCATCATGAATTCTGAAACGGTAGCCGAAGTTAGTAATGATATTTTAAAATTAACAGTAAAGTCTATGTTTCTAATTAAATCGGTTGATGATATTACGAGACACATCATTATTATTAAGACAAACATAAGTTTATTAAAACTTGCAATTAAGAACAAGGTATACGAAGACAATCGTCAGGAAAATCCTAGTAGACTGGAGTCTAATTTGGCACATCTTAAATGTTACCTTGTACGATTGAAACACTTGAAACGTTCTTTAGAATACCAAGGTAAAGGTATTGATGCAACGCTTTCAAGAAGTCATAGGCAAAGGCATTTGGTTTGGCATGATGTAGAATCCTGTTTTGGAAGTTGAATAATTACGGGACTTATTATCAATTTAAGTTATAAAGATCCTCTAGTGTTCTTAGACAAGGCGTTCGCTAGTTTTAAACGCAAGATTGTTGCTAGCTTAATATAAACACCAATCTCAAGCAGTGGTATAAGGAGAACGTATTGAACAAGATATCGAAACGATTGGAAGAATGTAGCGAAAAAGATTCAAGTTGGGCAATCCAAGAAGTTTTATACTTGAAGGTGAATATAAACATTCATGATCCGCTTAAAGGAGAATGTTCAACGTTTGTTCCGGTTCCGGACTTTATAGCAAAAAAAACGAGATGTGGTAAATGTAATAAATAACGACCAACATTGTTTTCTTTGGGACTTGGTTTCCGCTTTACATCCAGCTAAACAAAATCTTCATAGAATATCTAGCTATCCACATTTTGATAGAGTATTACTCTACAATTCAATTCAGTTTCCAATTGCATTAAAAGACATAAAAAAATGGAGAAGCTCAGCAACCTCGCAATTAACCTATATTGCATAGAAAATACTAAAATACTCCCATTTTGTTTAAGTGAAAATTTAGGAAAAATAGATCTTATTAATCTGTTAATTTTAAATAACGATTCCTTACAATATTCTCGTCCGACAAATGCTAATGAGAATCACTTTCATTTTACTTGGATTAAGGATATGTCAAAATTATTTGCAAAACAGTTGTCTTCACATCACCATAAAAAATTTTTTTGTTATAAATGTTTAAATAATTTTAGTACAGCAGCATTACTTAAACATAATTCGAATCATTGCGAAAAACAGAATACTTGCTCAATAAGATTACCCGAAGAATCTGAAAAGTATCTAATATTTAAACATTTCCACTACCAAGAAAAGGTATCATTTGTAGTTTATGCAGATCTCGAAAGTATATTAGAACCATGCAATGAGCCGGAGGTAATATTAAACACAGTCTGTTACCAAAGACATATACCCTTTAGTGTAGCGTACTATTTGAAATGCTCGTATGATAATAAATATTCCAAGTTTCAATTGTATCGCGGAAAGGATTGTATAGAATAGTTTGTTGCTCAATTGAAACTGATTTCAGAAACGACGAATAAAATTTTCTGTAACCCAAAACCTATGAAACCTTTAACAGAAGAACAACAGTCAGCACTTAAATTTGCTCTTCACTGTTACATTTGCAATAAACCTTTTAGTATATATGATATTAGAGTTCGCGATCACTGTCACTTTACAGGTGAATTTCGAGGAGCGCCTCATCAAGATTGCAACATCAATTATCATAATTCTTATATGATACCAGTAGTTTTTCATAACTTATCAGGCTTCGATTCGCATTTCATTATTAAAAAAATTGAATTAGGGTTTTCAGGTTTGTTAAGCATTTTACCAATAAATAAGGAAAAATACATATCTTTTACAAAATATGTAAAAGGTACGAAAGTTAGTTTTAGATTTATCGATTCATTCAGGTTTATGGCATCTAGCATCGAAAAATTAGCTTCCTACTTAGATGATAATAAAAAATCCATACCAAGGAAAATTTTAACACTGATAATGAGTTTCGGTTACTTACACGTAAAGGCATATTTCCCTATGATTACATTAACTCTTGGGGTAGGCTGAATGAAACCAATTTACCCTGTAAAACAGCATTCTTTAATCGTTTGCGCAAGGAAGAAGTCTCAGATGAAGACTACAATCGTGCTAAACACGTTGGGCAAACATTTAATATAAAAACACTAAGGAACTATTCAGATCTATATTTAAAAACAGATGTACTGCTCTTGACTGACATATTTGAAAACCTTAGAAAAACTTGCTTGTTCACGTAAAAGTTAGATCCACTTCACTACTTTACGGCTCCTGGTTTAGCTCTAGACGCAATGTTAAAAACGACGAACGTTAAACTCGAGTTGCTTACCGAGATTGAAAAAATAATGTTTTTAGAACGGGGAATTCGTGGTGGCGTTTCTCAATGTTCGAATAAATATGCCAAAGCAAATACCAAATATATGAATGCAGATTATGATCCGAATTTCGATTCTAAATATTTAATGTATTTTGATGTTAATAATTTATATGGGGCCGCAATGTCTGAATATCTTCCATATGGAGAATTTGAATTTTTAGACGGCACCAGTCCAGACACAGTACGTTTAGACATACTTAATATTCCCGATGATTCTGATGAAGGATATATTTTGAATGCGATTTACACTACCCAGTATCTTTACATGAAATTCACAGTGACTTACCGTTGGCGCTTGAACATACCACCAGTACCTTCTAATAAATCAAACCTAAAGAAATTACTTACAAGTTTATATCTAAAGCTCAACTGTATTATTCACTACAAGAATTTAAAAATGTATTTAAGCTACGGTTTAGAACTGAAAAAGATTCATAAGGTTCTTCGGTTTAAACAAGCTCCTTGGTTAAAGGAATACATTTATTTGAATACGAATATAAAACAACAATCAAAAAACAGTTTCGATATATGCTTTTATAAAAATATGATCAATTCGGTTTATGGAAAAATGTTGGAAAACGTACGGAAAAGGAAAGATGTGAAATTAGTGACCAAGTGGGAAGGACGGTTTGGAATTCGTAGTTACATAGCAAAACCTAATTTTCACAGTTGCACTGTGTTAGACAAAGATCTTGTCTTAATAGAAATGAATAAATTAGAGGTTTATTTAAACAAACCCATTTATGCAGGTTTCTCTATTCTAGATATTTCGAAAACCTATTTATATGAATTTCACTATAGTTATATAAAATCGCAATTTGCTAACAAAGCAAAGCTTCTGTACACAGATACGGATAGTTTGATATACGAGTTTAGCGTTGAAGATATCTACTCTTATATCAAACAAGATATTCATAGATTTGATACTTCCGATTACGACCCCAATAATAAATATCATATCCCATTATCAAATAAAAAGGTTCTTGGTCTTATGAAAGATGAAAACAATGGTGATATCATGCTAGAGTTTGTAGGGCTTAGATCTAAAATGTACACTTACAGAGTTCAGGATAGGGTAATAAAAAAGTCAAAGGGATCTTCCTCAGCAAGTATTAAGCAAATTTCTTTTGATGATTATAGGAATGCCTTGTGTTATATACAAACTGTACAGAAACAGCAATGTTTATTTAGATCAGCCAAACATGATGTGTTTACTATAAAACAAAACAAAATTGTTCTTAATTCCAAGTGATGATAAAAGGATTCTTAGTACTTCAAACCACTGATACTAAACATTGTGGGTATAACTATACACTCAGAAATGACTTGTAAAGCTTCAACCACTGACTCAAATAAAGAATGCAATTTATTTTAACCCGATTAGCATATAATATTTTTTTAGTTATAAAAACTTCAGTGTTATGTTTATACCTGCAACAAGTCCACCGTTTTTTTGGATGTGTTTAAAATACTGTTGCGATCCACTATTAGGCAACCCGTCAAACATACAAACGCCCGGGGCACAGCGTATTCTTCAGAATTCTAGAATCCTTCTAGAAAATACTAGATAATGAGTCATATCTTCAATGCAGGGTATATATAAGGCCGCTTATGAATGTAAGAGTTAGTCTATACTTGAATGTCTAATATAAATTATATCGTGTATAGTGAATGTAGTTGAGCTTTGAGTGTATATACATAAATGTTATATGAGCTAAACGTGTCTATTGTACATGCAGCTTGTAGTATACATAAATAGATAGAGCTTGGATTGAATAATAGTTGTGTTAGTGTTGTTAATGGACCTATGGTAAAGAAGTTAGTTTAAGAAGATATTAGTGCTTGTAAATTCATTAGTGTAATAGTTGCTTGGGGTTATGTGAACGGAACCTGGGGTAAACCAGATTTAAAAGAAGACGACCCACATTCTAAGAGAGAAATTGAAAAATGGCTTAAAGGCGATAGTAAAGTCAAATCCGAAATAATTCTTTCAATTAGTCCTTCTGAATTAAAACAAATTAAAGGGTGCATTACTTCAAGGGATGTTTGGTTAAAACTGGAAAATACGTATCAATCTAAGGGACCGGCTAGAAAAGCAAATTTATTGAAGCAACTAACATTACAACGTATGAACGAAGGTTCTGATATACGTGAACATGTAAACAAGTTTTTTGATGCTGTTGATAAATTAGCCGAAATGGATCTTGAAATAAATCCAGATTTACTCGCAATCATGTTATTATATAGTTTACCGCCGAGCTTTGAAAATTTTCGGTGTGCTATAAAATCAAGAGACGAATTGCCATTTCCAGAAACGCTACATATTAAAATAGTAGAAGAAAGCGATGCCAGGAAAGGCGATAATCGGAATAATTCTCAGAATGCTTTGTTTGTAAACAAAAAACCGGGTCAGTGGCGGCGTGAAAACAAAAACCCGCAAATAATGATAAAACTACCGAAAGTGTGCTCGCGGATAAAGGCGGAAATGTGAATCAATCTTTTAAATTTCGCTGTCATAAATGCAGAAAAATCGGTCATAAAGCCTCGGAGTGCTACAAACACAAAAATGCTAATACGCAATCTTCATATAGTTGTTCCCAAAGTGCTAGTGAAAATGTGAGCTTTGTTACTTCGCAAGTGTGTCAAATTGGTTCTCAAAAACAAGATAACAGATGGTGCTTGGATAGTGGAGCTTCTTCACATTTGTGTAGGTATATTGAAAGTTTTCTAAAACTTTAAGAATGCATGCATGGTAGCTTGAATTTAGCCAACAACAGTTTAACAGATGTCGTAGCTAAAGGTATTGTAACATTTAGCACGGATATACGAGGTGAATCCAAAAATATTATTTTAAACGACACCCTTCATGTACCAGATTTGCGTACGAATCTATTGTCAGTTAGTAAAATTACTAAAGGTGGTTTTGGAGTCTTATTTAAAAAAGACCGTGCGTTAGTTCTCAGCAGAGATGGGACCTTTAAGCTAATCGCAGATCGTATCGGTGATCTTTATTACGCGCGCGAAAATCAGAACATATCGAACGTAGCAATAAATAACGGACAGGTACATATTTCTCAGAAACTTTTACTTTGACACAAACGTTTAGGACACTTGAATTTTAAGGATCTAATCGATTCTATACGTAAAGGTGTTATAACGGGTATTGATCTTGAACTTGATCTGAAAAATATTGACCTTAATTGTGATATATGTGCAATGTTCCCAAATAAATCGGTCAGGGAATCGAATTTATTAGACATTATTCACACGGACGTTTATGGTCCTATGCGTGTTCTATCGAATGGAAAGGCAAAATATTTTGTTGAATTCATAGACGATCACTCGCATTGGTGCGAAGTACGATTTATTAGTCATAAATCGGGAGTTACAAAAATTACGGTAGAATATCTAAACTTAGTTGAAAATCAGAAAGGTAAACGCGTCAAATGCTTTCAATCAGATAATGGCACGGAGTATACAAATTTGAACTTTGATACTTTATTAAAGGAACGCGGAATTACTAGGCGTTTAACGGCACCGTACAATCCGGAACAGAACAGGGTAGCCGAGAGGAAAAATCGCACTTTACTCGATTCTACTCGCTGTCTACTCATGGAATCCGGTTTGGCAGATTCATTTTGGGCCGAAGCCGTCAATACCGCAAATTATATTCGTAATCGTGTGCCTACGAAAAGTCTAAATGGGAAATCTCCACATGAAATTTGGATGAGAAGCCCACCAGATGTGAGTAGTTTTAGGCAATTCGGTTGCAAAGTTTCCTGTTTGAACAGAAATCCGAGCAAAGGAAAATTTGATAAAAGAGCTAAAGAAGAAATATTCTTGGGTTATTCGGAGGAATCAAAGGCATTTAGAGTTTGGTTACCTGAAAAGCGAAAAACTAAAGTAAAGTTGATTAGAAAAAATTTACTGCCCGATTTTATTTCACAATTCGTCTTGTCCGAGATCGAAGACGTTTTGGTAAATTTGTGTAAAAAATTGGAGGAAGCTAATTAGATGAAACAAAGATCTGTCCACTTCGCCAAGTAATAAATTTAAACTTCAATTTGAAGAAAAGCTTCAATTTCAATTGAAAAGGATTGTGCTCTCAGAAGTCGAGTTTATAAACATATATCGCGTTTTCAAGTTCAAGTCCTCAGTAGTGAGAATCTTAATTCTGTGTTGTGTTATCTAGATGATATAATTGTGTATTCACCGTCGTTTGAAGAACATTTAAAATTGTTGAGTAAAGTAAAAGAATGTCTTAAGGAAGCCAATTTGACTATTAATTTGAAGAATCGTGAATTTTCACCAAACTTTAAGATTTTTAGGTTATATAGAAGGGTAGAATTCTCTACGCACCGAACTAGAAAAAGTTACGGCAATAGTCAATTTTGTGCGTCCGAAACCGACTACAGAGGTTAAACGATTTATAGAAATGTGTAGTTGTTACCGTAAATTTACTAATTCTCTACATTAGTTTTGCCAATAAACGATTTAACAAAGAAGAAAAGAAAGATCAATCTATTGTCTGGACCTCAGAAACTGAGTCTCCATTTGTGCAAATTAAAGAAACTTTAGTCTCTGCATCGTAGCTTTGCAGCCTGATTATTTGGCTTCCTTTATTGTAGAATGTGACGCTAGTCATACTGGTCTTGATGCTGATTTTATACAAAATATATATGGTAGGGAAAGAGTTTTTTCGTATGCGAGTAAATCTCTAAATCGTAGAGAACGTAACTACTCAGTTACAGAAAAAAGTGTCTTGCTGTTATATTTGCGATAAAAAAATTTCGTCCTTGAGTCCAAGGAACCCGTTTCACTTACCATTTTTCTTTACTCTGGCTTAATAATATTCAGAATCTCACAGATAAGTTGGCAAGATGGGTTGACTACTTAAGGCAGCATGCGTTTAATTCAGTTCATCGAAAAGGCAAGTTCAACATTGTTCCTGATTGCTTAAGTAGCGTCGCAACTGTAGATGAAAGTTTTGTAGTAGATTTAGTTGAAAATAATCTTGAAAAGTTGAACCCGTGGTACATTGCGCTACCTGAAAAAAATTCTGTCGTCTCCAGATTCTTACTCTCAGTGCCACTCTCGTCAAATGAGTTGGAATGCAAGCGTTTAGTACCTAAATCACAACGAGAAAAATTTATCCGTTTGTGTCATAATCCTTCACTTGCAAGCCATTTTGGATTTTCAGAAACCATTGCTTGCGTGCAAAGAATTAATATAGGCCCAAGATGACAGTTGACGTGACGAAATTTTGTTGTAGTTGTTTAGCTTGCTAAGTCGAAAAGTCTCCAAATAGGGGTCCGCTTGGATTCATGGGAAAGGAGAAAGTTGTGAAATTCCCGTTTCAAACAATTGCTCTTGATTTGATTAGTCCATTCCTTCGCTTGAAAGTAGGATATAAATGATTATTAGTTGTTGGGGATTGCTTTTCTAAGTATACGCTGTTACATTCTTTGTGTAATTATAAGGCACATACTATAGAACGATTTTTGGAAGAAGGGGTATTTTTATTATATGGCATACTACAATTCGTTATTTGTGACGATGGACAACAATTTTCAGCTCGTATTTTAAAGAACTTGTATGATGGTTTTGAAATTCAAAGTATTTTACCTAAGTTTATTCTCCTTAGTGTAGTTTTGTTGGAGTATGAATGGAACCTTAGGAACAGCAATTCCTTTATATGTTGAGGAACATGAAACGTAGGATATCGAGTTGCCCAAGATTCAATATGCTATTAATTCTGCAAGGTATGATGCTACTAGTTACTCCCCAAACTTCTTGGTTTTTGGTCGTCGCGTTCCTTTGAGTGGGAAATTTTATAGTAATGGACAAGTACCTACTGACGATGTTGAAATGGTTTTTTGATAGTCTCCAAAGATGTTCAAACTAAGTTGCATTTGGCGTATGAGAGTTCAAGCCGCAAATATAGTTTGAGAAGATGTGTATTTCGTTTCAGGTTGGTGACCGAAATAGAAAGCAAATAAGATGCAATCGACTGCTGTTGAAAAATTTTCTACAAAACTTGTTCCCAAGTTTATGTTAAGTGTGGTCCGTAACAAACTTTCAAAGTTAGTTTACAAATTAAACAATTTAGATGGATTTAAGGCAGGTAAACAGCATGTTAAAGATCTGAAACCCTATTCAGCCCTTGATCTAGATAGTGTTTTCCACGAACGAATGTTGATTATATCATTATAGTTAGTGGAATAGAATAGTCTCTACGGTTATAATCTTTTTTGGATTTTTATGTAAGGTTATTTGATGTTTGGAAGGTAGTTTGCATTCAAAGTTCATTCTTGTGCTATGTTGCCTTTTGTGTCTAGCTTGCGTGTTAGCATAACTATATTTTCGTGCCATGGAACTGTGTAGTGGTTTCTCTGTGCCTTGTGTTTTGGTTGAAGTGGAAAGAGTATTATTATTATTTTGTTGTTATTTTGAAGCAATATTATTCCTTGTGAGCTTATTTTAGGTTATTTAGTTCAGGGGTAAATTGTTTCTTCTTGTTATTTTAGGTAATGGTGAACAGAAATTGCTTATATTTGTTTTTGTGCTTAAGAGTATGTTTTGGACATATGTCGATTAAAAAGGAATCAAGAGTTCTTTTGCAGATAGTACAGAGTCTTTCTATGTCATTTTTATGAAAGTAAATTTTAGCAAGCAAGAAGTATTTGCGTGCTAAGATATTTTAGGCCGCTGATTCGTTAACTGAATGAGTTATGCTGGTGTTTAGTATAGAGTTTTGTGTAGTGGTATAATGAAGAGTGAGTTTTAGTGAGGCTTGATTGGGTGATGATGCCTCTCTGGCGTATTTGTAAATTAGTATTAGAAGTCGTTATATTTTGAAAAGTTCATTAATCTTCATCTGCTGAAAATTTCTTTTTGTAATATCATTGATTAGGATGGAAGTTAGCTAAATTTTTTACAGTAGCTTTAGTAATAATTAGATTAAGAAAATGTACTCTAAGCGTAATATATAGGGTTGTATTATTAGATAGTGTGTGAATATGCATATCAGTTCTTTTGCAGTTTGGTAGGTTAGCATCATGGATGTTTCGGGATAAATAATTTTCTTCCTGCGTATTTATTGTGTTACGTGCCATGCCGTTCCTGTTAGTATTTTCATTCATATGTAGTTAAATTTCACATTCCCTACTGTTTTCACAACCATTTTGCATGTTTTGCCACTTCCTTTTAATTTAAACGGTTGTTTATCTAACATTCTGTAAAATTTTTATTAAATATTGTTATAAATTTAAATATTGTAAATCTATTTTATTTTAATAACGTGAAAACCTAGAAATTTTATTTTTAACAAAGTACGGAAATCTATTTTATTTTAGATATAGCATTAAATCTGGTATTTATTTATCAAACCATTAGCTTTTGAAATATTTTAATAAGATTGAAACATGGTATTTACTCGTAACAATATGTGCTTGCTTAAATAAGGTTAGAACATGGGTTGTTAATCAGATCAATTTGGGTATTCTGGCAACTTATCGTTAGACTATTTTAAACATCACGTTATTCACTGGGTTGATGCTACATTCTCTATACATTTATACAGGAAGGTAGACAACATATCATGTGGATACTTAAAGGACATAATTCTCGCGTTGCTTAGAACGTTTATGACCTGTTTCACTACATAAGATGTACGGAGTTTACCCATATTATAGATGGTCGTTTGCTCTGTTAATTACCCTTATTTGGACATGCATGTTTACAAAAGACGTTGCTATTGAAATAAAATTATTATTGTACCTGCTTTCAATAGCTTATGAACGAAAAGTAGGAGTGTTTCTGTTATAAAGTTGTGTTTTATTTCGAAGTCCGTTTCGCGGTATAGTTAATAGTTTGTCTTAAGTTTTCTAAAGTTACGATTTGGTTTATGCTTTTTGTATGAGTTGATTGTATCAATGATCTCTGATGATTGCAAGAGACATTACTTGGTTTCGTTAGTTAAAACAGAAGTAAGCACTTAATACATTTTGATTGGAGATACATAATTTCGTATGATATTTTCATATTCAATCAAGTGGTATGAAAATAATTTTTGCTCCCTACAGAGATATTACTACGTGATATATTTATAACTGAAGGTTTTCGTGAATTGGCCGATTTCTAAATTATAGTGTAAAATGTACCGAGCAAGATAATCCTATATATTCGAATCAACAGTATGATGTGCATGTGATCCCGCAGGTGTTGGATACAAAGAATTGTTGTTACGGTTCAACAGTGAATTGTTAAAACCTTCGAGTTAATGCAGTGATAAGCTGGAAACCGAAATGTCATACTAAGTGGTATCGATTGCTGTTTTTCTTTTCTGTGTCACTTTGAAGACTTCTGTTACTTTTATTGGAAGAATTGGGTCTGGATTTGTTAGGTTATTCATGGCACAATAGTAGGTGTTAAATTAAACTTACCTCACTCGAACTGTTAGAATATGCTAATGAAGAGGACAGCTTTTCTTGTTTGGGTATTTATTAAGGGATTAAGAATTATGCTAACTGACTATAATAAGTACGCTATTATTTATGTGTGATAGTTTTCTAATAGTATTATTTCCAGCTACAATAAAATGCATTTTGGGTGTAGATGGGTTTTTTCTTGCTTGCTGGTACTTGCTAAGAAGTACGTAAGAACAATATATAAGTAAATACTTTTATTTTACTAATATTTAAAATTTGTTGTCACCACAAGATCGAAAACAGTCAGATTTTAAATTTTTTTGCAATTTTGCTGTAGATTTAGGTTAGGGTTTAACAACTTTGTGTGGATCCTGTAAGTATAGACTTTTCCGAATGATTAGTTTACGTTTTTTGGTAATCACAGGACTGAAAAACAGTCCCCTGTGTATATACTTTGTTTAGTTTTTTTTTATAAATCATTATTTTATTTAGATTTTTATATTCGCTATTAATTTCTCTTTAATTGCTGTTGTATATAAAAGTATGATTAAGAGTAAGCTATGTTAGAAGGTACTAATTATTTGGTGTAACATTTTGTAATGTAATTCCTTCAAGATATATTTAGGATAAACATTATTTTCTATTAGGGTTAATGTTCCTTTTGTACCATGTTTCGTTAACGAGGTTTTGTAATGTTCTCTTTGGTATAATGCATTGTTTTAACTAAAGGTATGTAAATAAAATTCCTTTCTTGAAGTTTCCTTTTCCTTTTTTCTGACCCACCCCACTCTATGACGTTTTAGCTAGTACGGTATTACTTCTTTCAATTCCTTTTTTGTTTCGGTACTGGGTGTGGGCTGTTTTTGTTGTTTACTTTACTACTTTATTTCTTGTTCGCACGAATTACCGTAACAATTGATTCCGAGTGATTCATAAGTGTCAGATTTCCCCAATCTTGACCCCTACTGATTGAGTTGTTTTCTATTTATGCCTCCCTGGTTTATATTCTTTTAGGGCATATGGTACGCATAGATACTTTTGTACTCTTTAAATTATTCGAATGGTTATTAGTTTGTCATTATGCTTTTGTTTGTTAGTTTATTTCAAAGTTTCATTTTGAAGTAATCAATTAGTATGAATAATAGATGTAAAACAATTTTCGGATTCATATATTAAGCTATTAAAAAATCGAACCAGTAAAACAAAATCAACGCCTTAAGCTGTAAGTGTTAGTGAAACATTTAACAGTGAGTGAATGACTAACAATAAAATCCCTTTCCTAAAACAAGTTATTAAAGTAATGACAATCTTTCGACGTAGCTACGAGTCTATGCCTGGGCAGAGTAATGAGAGATGGCCGCGTGTTTTTAAAACACCAAATGGAAGCTAAAATTAGAAAAATACTAAATTGGGCGCCACCAAGTTCTAGGCTCTTAAGAAAACAAAATGCACCTAAGAGAGAACTTTGAAACCCTCAGAGAAAAGTATTGCTGACGCAATGTAAACACAGTTACCATATCGGAGTGTGCAGCATCTGTAATAAAACAATATAGTTAGAGCAAAAAAAGGACACAAGGGGCGTGCTCTTGGTACCTTGCTATTGCAAAATAAACAACATTACATTATTTCTTGTAACAAAAATATATCTGTTCTCAGACCACACTATTGGAGATACTTGAGTACTACTGTAAGACAAGAAAACTAAAAGAGCTTGTCATTATAAACTGTTACTAGTATAAAATCCAAGTAGTATTACTGACCAAACATGATAGGAAACACTGTAAAAATAATTATCACTAGGTCACCATTAATATTTCACCTACTTAGCAATATAGATCAACAAATCATATTAAGTTACTTTATATTTGGCCACACTTATTCAACATAAAACAGCAATTTTAGCTTAAATTGTTTGTTTAATAAATCTGTATTCTTTTTTATGTTTAATAATTTCATTTACAAAATATACAACACATTCATAAAAAAAACAAAAACATTCAGAAAGCGGTAGCAAGTTTAATTTTAGTGGAGTATACTTTCCGTACTAAATTTATATAAAACAGTAACTTTTAACACAACATAACTGTGACGTCTGTATATTGGGGCTCACAACATTGTTGACACGACAACTAGTATTTTGAATTTCAGGTTAAAAGTATATACCGTTTGCAAATTTTAAAACTATATGGTAAGCGTTAATTCAAATTTAAACAATTTTAAACGTGGGTCAAGAAGCTATACTAAATTATATCCAAGGGTATGAATTCTCTTGACAATTTACTTAAGTTTCAGATATTAATTTTTAATAATTATTCGCGTGGCCTGTGCAAGCAAACTAGTTTTGCATTAGGAACATTACTTTAAATGTAATTATTGATACTTTCAGTGGAAACTCGGATTGCATCTTAATATAAACAAATATTTGTTAGGTTAACATTTTCATGTTAGGGTGTCATTAACTGTATTTTTCACTTCAAAATAAACAGGTGGCTAGACAAAAAGTATAAAGCTACTTGCTTACCTTAAATTGTTAAACAAATCTTGAAAGTTCACAAGATAACACAAGAGAACCGTTTGTTGCGAATTGAAACAAGCCAATTTTTATAGACATTTTCTAGAACTACAAATTACCAAGGAACTCGATAATTATGCTGTTTTCCTTTACTCCTTACAGATAATTTGCTAATTGAATTTATTCTTTGTCATCCACAAACAACGTAAATCAGGAATCCGTATATATCTAGCGGGATCTGACCTTGTGGCGAACTAATCTTTTTAAAAGCATTCATAAAAAGCGCTGCAACTGAAATCAAATTAGAATTGTAGCTTTTCAGTCTTCCAATGCTATTTACAAGGAAGATTCTTGTATACATATATATATATATATATATATATATATATATATATATATTGCTGTGCCAATGCCTTGCGTTGGGCACCACTAAATTTGCACTATGATAACACCTCGCGTTAGGCGTCGCTAAATTAGTGATATAACAATGGTCGCACGTTGGAGTGTCGCTAAAAGAGTACTATGACACGATACAGCAAATTCTAAATTTGAAACTACTAACTTATTTTTTCTAACTTTGTTTTGCTTGGCTAGCTCAACGGAAGTAATAGAATTTACAAAATGAAATCAAACAGCAGTATCATAAAGCGTCTATACCTTCAAAAACAATTTTCTCTCATACAAAAAAATATAGAACATTTACAGCATAATTTTTTTATACACAAAATTATTCCTAACAAGTACCTATTTACTTAATTATTATGATCCTCACCTAATCTTGGTTTAATGATTGTGGGGGTTATTAGAATAAATATTTGTTTTTTTTAATTAGTTTAGACGACATTTCTTATTAATTGACGTATTCTTTTTCTTACTCCCGAAAGTTCGAGAAGAACTCTTTATTTAAAAATGAATGTATGTTATACACAAACAGGAGTCAATTTATGTGATTAATTAAAGCTTTAATTGCTTTATTTACGGTTTTGCAAATGCATAAGATTTATATTCTTAACGATTGTCAAATGAAAATATTTGCTTTCTCGGTAAATAAAACGTGTTTTTAAAGCATATTTTATAAAGATAAAAGCGGTATCTAGATTGAATGCAGTTTTGTTTTACGTGAAATGCGTAAAGCTGGCACTATTCTATGCCATATACAGCGTATGAAACGCATATTTTACGCACCGGCAATGTATTCTTATGATAATTAATAAGTGAAAATGAATGGATTTGTACTTATCTCTATGGTATTAAAAATAAATTACTTTATATTTATAATACGCTTGGAAATGACCGATTGGTTTATATCTTTTAAAAATTGAAATTCGTTTTTACAGTATTTCTCAACGCTTAATTATTTTTACATATACGGCTTAAGTTTGTACACACGACTGTATTATTGATGTAAAATTGGTGCTTTTAAATACACAGGAAGTGTGTTTTGCTTTAGTGTCCATAAAGTACGCTTGTATTATACAGGATGGAACAATGAATCTTTGAAAATGTCTATTCCTTTTCGGTTTCTTTTATATTTTGGTACACTTTATTTGTAGGCTTTGGGCTTCAATGACCTCCCGTAACCCCTTATCTCGTCAAAATATACATATATATATATATATATATATATATATATACTATATGTAATGTTTCCTTTTCGTTTATACACCAACCACGAATGCTCAAACGTCTGCGAGTCGAAGCGTGGAATGTCATAAGTATGAAGCAAATAGGTAAACTAGAGAACTTAAAAATTGAAATGGATAGGATAGCACTAGACATAAGGGAGCAGCCAAGTTCGCCCAGAGGCGGGGGATTTTTGGAGTGGAGATTTTAGGGTAATTCATAGAGGATCAGAGAAAGGAAATTCGAGTGTGGGGATAGTTATGCGAAAAAAGATAGGACACAGTGTAGAAAACTGCTTACGAAGAAACGAAAGAGTACTCATGGATAGATTAGAATTTAAACTGGTAAATACAGCAATAATAATACAAGTTTACATGCCCACCTCTAGCTACAGTGAGGAAGAGGTAGAAGCGATCTACAAAGATATCGAAGACATATTAAAATATGTAAAAGGACATGAAAATTTAATAATTACGGGGGATTTTAATGCAGTGATAGGTGAGGGTAGGAAAAGAGCGGTAGTAGGTTCATTTGGTTTAGGCACGAGAAACGACATGTGAAATAGGCTGGTAGAATTTTGCGACAAGAATAATTTAACCATCACAAACACATTATTTGAACATCATGCTAGAAGACGATATACGTGGAAGATGCCAGAAGGTATAAGAAGATATCAAATAGATAACATTCTTGTTAGACAACGGTTTAGGAAAAGCAACTACTGTGTTCAAAGACAACAAACATAGAAACAAGGAAAAGGTTGCTTAAAAGATATGTGTGAAGCACAGCACTGTACGGCTGTGAAACCTGGACAGTGGGAGAAGCAGACAGAAAAAAGATAGCCTTTGAAATGTGGTGTTACAGACATATGATGAAGATACCATGGACAGACAAAGTTATGAACAAAGACGTGCTAGAAATGGTAGGAGAAGGAAAAAATATGTGGAAAACTGTAAAAAATGGGATGGTAGGCTACATACTATGGCATGAGGGAATAGTGCGGAATACATCAGAAGCAGATATAGGAAAAAAGAAAAATAGAGGTAGACTTAGACTATTTGCACACAAATAGAGAAAGACGCATCCAACCAGTTTCCAGATGGAAAACCTAATGATGAAAATATAACTGTACTTAAATCTGATGAGTAGTATAAGCAAGTACAGGTATTGGTTTTGCAATATTCTCAACTAATGTTAATTGTGCAAAAGCATTTACTGGTAAAGTATTAATTCAGCAAATGTCTATGTGTTGGGGGATCTTGGTGGTTACATGCTGCTTACCGCCTTTCACATTCTACTGCCTCAGTAAAATAGAACATATAATTAGAAAACAAAAGAAAGGGAATCGAGCTGTATCTAGGTTGTGAAAATTTCAGGGAATTGTGTAGGCTAACTCAGAATAGAAATAAGTGGAGGTATGTGTCCAACCTGTTTCAAGACGAAAAACCTAATGACGGAAAAAAATAATTGCACTTGAATCTGATGATTATTATAAACAAATAGTTGTTGGTTTCGAAATATTTTCAACTAATGGTGTGTTCGAAGGGATATTGGAAAACTATAAATTCGGCAAATGTTCGAGAGTTGAGGTAACTTGCTAGTCGCAGCCTGCTTAACCCCCTTCACATTCCACTGAATATCGGGAAAGTAGGGTATATATTTGTAAAACAATAGAAGGGGAACCAAACTGCAACTAACAAGAAAGAGCAGGGGCTTTTTTCGAAGACAACAAACAGAAACAAGGAAAAAATTGTTGAAAGCATATATAGAAAACATAAAAAGTAGGAGAAATAGAAGGGCAGGATACGTTCTAAGACATTTTTGGGGAATAGTGCGGGATATATTACAAGCAGAGATAAGAAAAACAAAGATAGATATAGGCCTAGATCAGACTAATGCACGCAGATAGTGAAAGATGCAGATTGTGGAAATTTCAGTAAAATGAGTAGGTTAGTTCAGAATAGGAAACAATGAGGGTACGCCTCTAACCAGTTCCAGGACTGAAGACCTAACGATGATGATGATATAATGAATCTACTAACTACAAACAGTCTAAGCGCACAATATGTTGTAAACTTATTAACTAAAACTTAACCTACACACAGGCGTACTTGTAAGAACATTTAATTTATACATTTTATGATTAGATACTAACCTTCGCACCAGTATCGTTTCAGCTTTAGGCTTTTTCAACTTTCTTGCAATAAGGGGACGAATTTTAGCATTAAAGGTTGCCCTCTACTTCTTTTCGAGCACCTCTACCAGTTCGACCTCATCCACTACAACATGAAACTCTCAACAATGTTTGACTCTCACTATGGACCCAGTAATGTCCCTAAAAAGAAACTGACCCACTTCACAGGAAATTATTTGGACCTACTTAAGCTTCTCTGCCTTGTTGGCTAACCTCTACATAAGGTAATTAACCTACAAAGGTGGCATGTTTAGAGTTTGGACGTTGTAAACGCAATTTTGTTTTGAAGAACTGAACTGCTTTTTTTAAAACCAAACGAGGCATTCTCGGCACACTTGGGACGGATGAATCAAAACTGAATCTCCTTCATGTCGTTTCCCCTATCTATGCTTTATATATTTAAACTTATGTATTTCGATTTTTACATGTAATCTGAGTCAGCAAAAAACTATGTGTGACCTGCCTTTGTTCTTAAAATGATGAAATCATTGGTGACATTATATATTTTCTAGACAAAACAAAATCAAGTTGTATTAATTACCATGATCACATCACTTCTAACCTTTTTAAAAACTAACATGTGATTTTTACAATCTTTGTCTATGGATCGAATATGATGCAAAATAATTCTTTCCTAAATTAGAATTTATAGAAGCCTAAAACTTGTCTTAACGGGAATAACCTAATCCTATTGGTAAACTTTACTTAGACAAAAATTGTCAAAATGAAATGCGATTATAATTATTTCTAAAGGAATATCACAACGTCTTTCTGCATTTGACAGTGTTCATTGTCTTTTCAATAAACAAGTCAAAAATTAATGAAAACAGCGTACATCCTCATCTGGTATTTCAAGCGTTTTTTTCCATTTTATATTATCAAATGCTTTTCCCAGTTATACAAACCCTATATATATATATATATATATATATATATATATATACAACTACATATGTTGCTATGATATCGCCGCACGCCGATGTAATTAACGTTCAGTTTCCTGCTGCCTGCCATCGCTCTGTCTCTAAATAACCTCAAATTTAAATTTTAAACACAATTCGTTTTTTATGCCTCGACTAGCTCAGTTCAATCCACACAAAGTGCACGACGGTATGAAAACAAAGAAATTTTTACCCCCTTTTTCTCTAACACTTTTCTACTTAGATGAAATAAATAAATTTACCAAAATTTGTATAATGACCAAAAAAATATATACACTTCACAGCTTTACAACTTTTATAATGTGTTTTTCTTAATCTTCTTTGGAAATTAAACTACTCATAGTTTTTAAAATCATCTTTATTTACGTTTCGATCCATAACCTAGGATTGTTGTCAAAATAATAAAAACTTCATGTTTGACATTTATGACATAAATTGAAAGTGATTTTGATTTATTGAAGTTTGATATATTTGGTTTGAGTACATTAGGTGAAAATTTTAAAGTTTAAAAGAATGATTGCCTTCAATTTGTGTTGCGGCCTGGGATCGACTTTTTGGATAGCCAAAACGCTTAACGTGAAATCAGCTGATTAATTTTTATTGGTAATTTCAAATAAATTCAATAATTTAAAGTTCGGAAGACATTTTTGAACATGTTTCTATTTATACGGTTGAGAGGATGGTTATTAAAGAAGTGTGTGATTACGTTACCGTAAGGCTTAAGCAGCCGGGGGCTGCTAATATGCCTATTGTTAGTAAGTAGTTGTTGTATGTATAAATAGAAATCAAGTATGTAAGCTGTATTTCATGTTAATATCGCAAGGAAAACCCAGGAAAAACTTGCATTGCTACCTAGATATTGTGGGCATTTGATTTTCATTTGTTATTTTTTTTAGTAATGAAATCCATTGCTTACTGAAAGTCACGGATTCGTTTGCTACGCAGTTATTTTTATGTAGGGTTATATAAGCAGCTTCTTTGATTTTGCGTTTTTGGTGGTTTTCTTTTTTGTCGATAATTTTTACGTCTTCCCATTTTATTTTATGACTGGAGTCCCATGCATGTTGGTAAATCATGGATTTTCAAATTTTCTATTTTTTATATATGATTTTTGTTCTTTTAATCGGACTTCAAATGTTCTGGAACTTTCCCCTATATAAAACTTGCTACATTCGCACGGTATTTTGCAGATGCAGTTTTTTGAACTTTGTATTGCGTTTTTGGGTTTTGTTTTTGTTAATTGTGCTCTTAGTCTATTGTTGGTTCTAAATGCTGTTTTAATTCTGAATTTGTTTCCTATTCTTTGGATTTTCGGAGAATCCTTTTATGTATGGTATAGAGAGCATTTTTTTGGTGCGTATAGTAGTTTTTGTTTTCTTTTTCTTTTTTTTGTCTTTCTAAATGTGATTTGATTTTTGAAGAATGAGCTTCCTTTCATTAATTAAAGTTAGTTGTGATTTATATTCAGTATGTTTAATATTAGCTTTTTGCTTGATTGGCGAATTGCGTACCTTTTATAATAAAATTATTTAGTGTTCTGGATTTTACTACTGTTTACATGGACTGTACACTTCTTATGACTCAATATACCCCTAAACAACCCTATTATCATAGCAATATATATATATATATATATATATATATATATTGTTGTGAGCTCCCCTGATTCTATCGAGGTAATTCGTGCCCCTAACTTTGTGTGTCATAATTGTCGTGTAGGTTCTTCTGAAAAGTCTCCCTAAAGTTTGTATTGTCACCCATGATCTACACCTACTCTGGAAATCAAGTCCTACCACCTACACTTGCATTACATATCACCCTATAATAATACCTTTTGAAGATGCTTTCCAATTCAGACGCCAAAATCTCCAGCTTTTTGCTCAGCTTCCTCGGGGATATTCGCCACGGCTGCTCACTTGCTCTCTAAAAATAATACAATAATATTAGAAAAATAAATAAAATTTGACTGTCAAAAGTACATTACGCTTTATTGGAACATTAATTCGCAATTCAAAAATTTTAGTCTTACATTCTTCATACACCTTGAATCTTTAACAAATATCATCGAATTTTAAATGAAGTTCTTTTAAATAAAATAATTTAAAAATTTATCAATTTACATAGATCATTAAATAAAAGTAACTAAGCTTATCCCTAAACTTTACTTTAAACCCTAGGTCTATTACGAGCTGATAGTAAAAACCTTTCAGTACTTATGTAATTACTGCACTGAAAAATTACCAAAAACCCCGTTACTTTGTACAAAAGCCAATATTGCACCTTTATTTTATAATACCAAATAGTACATAAATATATTTTCATACAACCCCTTCTCAAAGTAAAATTGTCAATTAAAAATGTCCTTATAATACAACAAAATCCATAAAAATTACTAAATTGTCATAATCACCAACAAAATCACAATATTCAAAAGTTTTAAAAAGTTGAATTACCTGGATTAAGCACCACCAGCTCTACGTTGAAATCATTTCCGATGTGGTCATCCCTCTAGACTGCTCGTTCAAGAATTGCTCCAGGTCGCCTCTCACCATCAGGAACTGCACGCCTACACTCAGATTTCTCAGTCGCTAATGCACTATACTTCCATGCTCCCGTACTGGTCCATCAACATACTCGACTTCTACCAGTGCACACCAAGCGCCTCCAACCATATGTAGTAAAAAGGTCTACTTCGGTTATCAACTGTATTTCAGATATTCACAATTGAAATATTACCGTTGCACCAACTTGTGCATCTTAATTGTAATAAAAAGAATTTTAACTCACTTATACCCATTTACTATTACACGAAGCTTGTTTGACGATCTACTAGGAAAGAAAAGGGAAGAGAGAGCCCTAACTGCCTCGTCGTTGTTTATATAACCTCAGAATTCTACCCCTGAATCGTTACACGCCATCCCCAGCACACTTTTCTCGGTAAATTTCTCAACCGTTCACAGATTTCACGAATTCCTCCACTCCACAACAACTAACAGTCGTCTCATTCTGTAAAACCAGCCATTATCCTTGAGTCTTTTTCCGTAAACTTCGCAACCAACTCAAAAATCCGAGAATTTGACTTGCAAAACAAGCATTTTAATCCGAACTCCTCTTTAAAAATATCTAACGGCTGTCACTTTCTACGAATTCGTCCTGCAACTAACTTCCACCGAAGCACCAAAACACGCCTCTTTCATACGCGCACACCCGATCGCTTCATTTTAACTTGCATTTAAACTATACTGTTCCTTGTCTTGTATCGTTCCCCAGTTTTCAGCATTTGTTATCGATTTTTATGCATCCTGGTCTTACTTGTGTATTATATTACCTTACCTTCATGCCCGCTTATTTACAAGTCTTATCCCAACCAACCAGTTTACATTATTCTCTTTCTTACTTTTATACATGCAGTCTAATTGTCCTACTCTGTCTGTAGCCTCTACAATATTTTCCATTACCCTCTTTAACAAACATCTTATGCAAACACGTAGCATCTTCCTTGCACTTATTTACCTTTAAAAATCTCTTTGTCTTACAGACGTTTTAAAGTCAACGGCAACTCACCGTATGATATCTTCCGTTCTTTGCTATCTTATTAAACACATAGTCCTTCCCTTTATTATCGATCTATTTTTATACTTGTAGCGTTCACGTTATATCTACCCTAAACCAGCTGTTTGTTTTCAAACTATCTTTTACTACAAATCCTAACGTCTGTTGACAAGCTTTTAAACTCAATATCAAAAACGTGTTTACAAAGCTAAACTTTTACTAAAAATATTTTGTTTTAAAGCACTCCCTAAGGGTTAACGTGTTTCTTGACTACACTTGTAACGGTCACTTTGTTACGTTACAATGACTCTCACTGTATATAACGTAATTTGATTATACGTAACAATTTATTTGTAAACGGATATTAATTCAGGGCCAAGCATTTAATATTAAATACAACGCGATTTTATCTGTCTGACAGATGTGTGATAATTGTTGATAAACAGGAATACGAATTAATACATTCTTGATTAGACCTTGTTCGTCTTGAATGCGCTTTGTAAAGTGACCTACACGTTTTCGTTATCCAAGGGTTAGCGTGTGCTAAAATATATTTCCTAGCTGCGTTGCAGGATATAAATATAACAAAACGTTAATTTTCTGGAATTGCATATAGCGTGGGCTGTGCTTATTTGAAAGTTTCTGCAACTTTGGTTTAAGTATTTGAATTTTATAGGTCGGTTGATCACATTCATTATAAGTAGGATTGCGCCGCGTACAATTACTATAATCTGTATTTTTAGGAATTGTTTGAAGTTGCTACCTGTTTGAAGATAGCATCGCTATAAAAATATTATTAAACCCTTACGCTAGTTAGCGTTGAAGGTTTGCTGGTATAATTGCCTGAGCACTAATCAATTTTATGTTTTTAGGGTTTTTTTTATTTACTGGTTTATTTATTTGTTTATTCTCTTCTCTGGTATTTTCTTGGTTGTGGTTCTCGTTTTGGTTTTCCTTTATTGGAATTGCCTTTGTTGTATTTTTGGTGCAAGTACAGCAGATACCGGTTTTACCCAGATGTTACATTTCTCGTTATTCATTGGTACACTGATCGTTTAGTTATATATCAACAGCGAGGGACAAGTGCTACATGCAGAGAGCAAATCACTACACCAGTATGTATTAACTTTTTTTTTTACGTAAGTGGCCTGGGAAGAATAAAGTATACTCCAACGGACTTAGTTGCTTACTTTGCAACTCACTAAATTTTTATATATAAAAGTAATAATTTCACTTTGTTCCATTATCACTGTTAAAGCAGTTGAAAGGGCCTATAGTGGTAATTTTCCTATATACATATTATTATATACAAAGTGTTGTTTTGCGCAAACCAACCCCGTAGTACTGGTTTTAACTTTATGCGACTTATAAAAAGATGCAGGTGCAATCAGTGTTAATTAGAATGTTTAAAATATATACATATTTACATAGCGTGTGCAAATATTAATCGTATTTCTCATAAACTTGAAGTTCACGCAATATCTACAGTAATATTAGTCCTGGATCATGGATCAGCCAATTAGGCAGGTAAGGTAGGTTTTATATTATAGTTGCCTTTTTGCGCGGAGCCCGCTTTGGCGCTCAGCAAAATATCAGTACCGTCTCGCTTTCAGAACCCGACCCATTATGCTTCTGACTAGCCGCGGTACAAACAGGCAACGTTTCTTTTGTTCCAGGCCTTAAATCTACGTAAAACACTTTCATATATACAATGCTAAAACCTTTGAAATTATCAATGTTCCAGCTTTATATTACCTTAAACTACGTTATGTACACTAACAAAATTAATTACGCTTTGAATATTCGTTCCATAAAAATGCACCCTCCTATATTATCGATTTTTATGCTACTGCTGAAAAGCTCTACTATCACTATCTTTACATGCTAATTTTATTTTTATATGCACGTACTTGTGCTTCTTATCTCATAATAACCGTGATTAATCTCTACCTTAATACTAACATGAAATAAAGGTTCTAGCTTTAAAATATTCTAAATAATTTCTTAATTGCTATATACATGATGTACCCTATTAAAATGTCTTACTGATCTATCTCCCACCATTTTTAACCTAAAAATTCATAGTAATATAAATATATATATTACTCATATTTAGACCAGGGTAGAAAATTAAATAATCACCTAAAATAATTTTAATCACCGTGTAGAAGCTTTGGGAAGAGGTACGCTTTATTAAAAAAACCGTGGAGAATAAAAATTCATTCGTTTCATTAAAAATAAGGGAGTTAAATTATGTACAAGACGCTTGCTTTAAAAAAAAAGGAAGCAGTATTAAAAAGCTCTGCGTGTAATTTAATTATCCCTAGTAAAGAAACAAATAGAATTACGTGCAAAATTTATATTAATTAACTCTATTTTAAGTAACCGGTATTAAACAAAACGTACAGATAATAATTAATATTTAGTTAGGATTCACTAAAATTTAAAGGGTATTAATTTTAATTGAAGTTAATTGAACCGTTAGTAACATATAATATCTATAAAAACTTGTAAAAACCCAATAAAATGCAAATCGTAGAGGGGTTAGTTAGAAGTAGGATGTTTAAACACCTTCGTATTTTTAAAAAAGCTCATTCTGCGTAAATTTTGCAGATAATTAATGGTTTCAGAGAATGTTGGAGAAACCGTCGCTTATATTAACGGGAAGGTTGGATACGGGGTTATTTAACCCAGATAACAGTCCATGTGGACTGAAATAATCGATAGTAAGGAATATCAATTTGCACCACTAAGAACAGGTTAGATAGAGACAGATAATATGCGCGAGACCGAGACACATATAGTAAAAGGCGTGAGTGGAGCAACGTCATTGGGTTGCGATTGGTTGAAAGTAAAAGGCAAACTTGAAAGGTAGAAATAACATTTCTGTATAAAAATTTAATTAGGTATTCTCAGACGTTGCGTGCCGTGTGGAAATTTTCTGAGATTTAACTGAGGCGAGTGCAAATTTCGTAAAAATCGCATGCCGGGCTGCGGAATGGGAACCTAGCATGCGAAATTCTTTAGAATTGTCCGTTTTGGGGAACAGACCGACAGACAGGCTAACCGCTATATATACCGAGGTTAATATGAAGAAGCTCTCTTAGATCTTCGACTTGATTCAATGCGTTAAACAGTGCTTTTTAGTTTTCCGGTTTTGATGAAATAATTTAAACAGTTTGCTCGTATATTTTGGTGATTTAAAAAAACAGTTTGTTCTTTACGTGCTACAATGAATGTACTTTAGTGCACTTAGAAAAGAAGATACAAGGTAATAAAGTTAGTATCACTGTACTAATTAGTCAAAATTTGCACCGACGAATGAATACACAAAAGTAGGCAGTTTTGGCGTATATTGGTGAAAGAAGCATGAATTTCTTTGCTATTTTTCGGGGTGTTAATAATTAAATGGTTCATAAACATGACTGGATCCACAAAACAAGGTTCAGATATACACAGATGAGTTCCGGAAAAGCCCTGAAACAACTTTAGATGAATGGTGGTGGAGAAATTTTAAAAGCGTTGAGAATCAGAAGCCGTAAATATAACCCAGTTGGAATGGTGTGATTAACAAAAGGGACGAGGTACATTGAAGCTACGAGTGCAGTAACCTTCAGGTAAATTATACTATTTTGTTTGAACTTTGATGTTTTCGTGTGTGTTGAATAACTTTATAATTTATTTACTTAAAATGGACAGTAATGAAGTTGTACTAACAACAAATTTTTAATTTTAAGGTGAAATTTTCTTGTTTAAGTCGAAAGGAGTATTTAGTATTTATGTTCTTGATGAAAATTTGGGTATGTCTTTGAGCTCAATTAGACGAACCTGGTTAATTAACGTAAAGGGGTGGTAGATGCTCCCTTTGTACTCAGACTCAGGTCTGCATATATTGTTACATTAATTAGTAGGCATCCTACAAAGACTTTAATTCTGGATGCACATTAAAATGATAATAAATTTAATCTTGAAATTTTCTGATACTGAAATTTATGCTGAATTTTAATTTTGAAATTTTAATGTATTGTGAATATTGATGTAAATAGAGTTAACGTTGATGTTTGTGGTAGGAATGTGTTTGTTTTTTTTTATGAATGAGGATGTAAGTTATCTAGAGGAGCAGCCGAGGCGATGAACAGAAAAAAGTCAACGGAACAGTTGAGTTAATGAATAGCTTTTTGTAGGATTCACAGCATTCTTGACGTACAATCTGTGGGGCTCGATTCGAAAAGCGTAGTTCCCGGATTTTGGGGGATTCACAGCATTCTTGACGCCCAATTCGTGAGGCTCGATTCTAATACAGGGTATCACAGCACTCTTTGCGACCCAAAAGTGAGGCTCGAGTTCCAAATAAAATTTTTGTGATTTTATTCCATGAAACTGGCGATCTGAGAGAGAGAGTTTCTGTGTGTGTATAAATTTAAGAGTATTTTAGAGTGTGTGAGAGTGATTAGAACGTATGCAGAGAAAAGAGTGGTTAAGGAGTCAAGGAGTCGAAATTGGAAGTGACGATAGTGCATTGTGTGAGAAAAATTCTAAAATGGAAGAAGCTGGAGGCAGTAGAGATCAGTCGAGGACGGAATCAGGGGATCAAGGAAACGAGATGATAATGAGAATGCTAGAGAGGATGAACGAAGAATCTAATAAAGCTAGGGAGGAGTCCAACAGAAAATTAGAACTGCTAAGCGATGAATCTAATAGAGCTAGGGAGGAGTCCAACCAAACATTAGAGCAGATAAGCGGGAAAATTGAGCAGTCGACTAAAGAATTTACAGAATTTAAAAATAGTCTTACCATGAAAATGGGGGAAGTAGAAAGTAGGGTTGATATAAATGAGAAAAACATTACAGGTCTTCGACAGGAAATGGGACATTTAAGGTCCGAAGTACGCATTTTTTGTGAAGAAGAGATTAATATAAAAATGACTGAAGTGACGGACTCATGTAGGGATCAGTTAGGCAGGGTAGAACGCGAAGTTAGTAGTATTAAATACAACATGTCAAGTTTAACGGGAGATGGTCCCAGATTTTCTACAGGTGGAGGATCATTGGACCAACACATGAAGTTTTATGGCGATAACAGGGTAAATCCACAAATTTTTATTAATAGTGTAAGAAATCTAGTGGGAAATTTATTTGACGAACAGACTAAACTGAATACGATAAAGGCTTTATTGAAAGACAACGCGGAAGCATGGTACAATTTAGTAGGACAGGACATAGACACCTACACGGACTTTGAAGACAGATTTTAAAGCACTACTGGAGTGACCACAGACAAGACCAGGTACGAGACGACTTAATCACAGGAAATTTAAGGAGAATTTTCAGGAAGTAGGAGCAATATGCTATACGCAAGTATAGCACAGCAAAGCAACTGAACCCACCACTGACGGACCGACAAATTATCAAGTATTTATCACGACACTTCGAGGTAGAAGTAAGACAACACGTAGCACTACAGAACATAGTGGACAGAGAAATGTTTTAGAATACCTGCAGAGGTACGACGACGTAAGTAGTGGACGACCTCGGGATAATAGGGAAAGACAGATCAACACAGTTAGGTTTGATAATAGACGGGACAACTATGCTAGAAGGGGGAATAGTTACGGATACCAGCGACAGAATTGGGAACAGAGACGACCATACGTTAGAAGTAATAGTTTAGGAAGGAGACCTGCACCGAGACCGGAACCTACCAGAAGGAATAGTTCACCGGACATAAGGGGGACTGCTAATACAGACACGGAACGAGTGGAAACGCCTAGGACATACGCTGAGGTGACGGCTAGACCAGGACCAAGTAGGGAAAACAGACCTGGACAGGATTTTTAGAACGCGACAGACCACTAGATTTCAGTGTAAATGTATATGAACATCCACGTGAATTTTTCAAAATTGAGGAAGAAGTAGAGCCAGAAACTGAGGAAAAATTATGTTTGCCAATTATTAATATAGGAATTTTTGAGAATAATGTAGAAGTATTACTTGATACAGGGGCAGAGGCGAGTTTAATATCGGAGGAATTCGTCAGCGAAATTAGGGATAAGGTTTGTGATAGAATTATGCCTATAAAGCGTAGCCATTTAGTAGCTCCAAATAAAAAGAAGTTTGCTGTAGTAAATAGTGTTGTGGTGCTTAGGATAGATATAGGAGGTTTAAGCTGTGAACAGGAGTTTGTAATTGTACCTGGACTGAAGTTTCAGAGCATTTTAGGTGTTGACTGTATGATGCAGTTAGGGGTTTTGATAGATATGGAAAGGAAGGTAGTAAGGATTAAGGATAAGGTAGTGCCATGGAAGGGCAGTTATGAAGCCACAGAGGATGACACGGGGTTGAGTATTAATGTAGTAGAGGTAGAGGATGATGGAGTAAAACAGATCAACACAATAAGATGTCCAGAGGATAGGAGAGTAGAGGTTCAAGCTTTAGTACAAAAACAGGCAGAATTAGTGGGGGTAGAAGCAACAGCAGCATATCGGGAGCAGGTGAAGGCAGAATTAATTAAAGATGCACGTAAAATTAATCAACGGACCTAACCGCAATTCCATTGTCCAACATCCATGGACACATGTTTGACGAGGTTAATTGGCAAATTTGTTTTTAATAAAGTAGATTTAAGGAATTCATTCTGGCTGATTCCATTACACAAGAATTCTAGAAGGTACATAGGATTTTCCATAGAGGGAAAAATCGATAATTTTAAAGTAGTATCGTTTGGTTTGTCGGCAGAAAAGGAAATGATAATGAATAAGAAACAGACAAGTGTAGGGACTGAAGAAGAAGCAATATTTAAGAGTAAAGATAATAGGGAGGATAAGTGTATTGTATGTGAGATAATAGGGATGATAAGTATAGATATAGAAGTGGGAGAAATAGGGATGAAGAGTATTAGGATAGTGCGAAGAAAGACTTGGAGGGTCAAGAAGAGAGTTAGATTTAAATAACTTAATGAACAAAGGATAGAGATAGGTGAATTTTAGTATAGATATAGAATAGAGAGTATAAGTAAGTGTTTATAGAAAATAAAGCTAGGTATAGGATAAATATGGGAGATAATTAGAAATAGGTTTAGGATGAGAATAAAGAGTAAATGTAGGAAGAAAATAAGATAGGTTAAGTATAGATATTTCATATAAGATTAGTGGAGAGTTAGGAATAGAGTAAGAGTAGGATAGGTATATAGGATTAGGTAGGGGGAAGTGAGTATAGTGAGAGTTAGGAATAGGATAGGGATATAGGATAGGTGTAAATATTTTTTTTGGATTGGATATAAGTTAGGTAAGATAGATAGATAAGGGTAGAGAGAGATAGGCAATTTTTTGTAAATGTTTTTTGGCAGTCTAAATGTTTTATATTTGAATTCGAATAAGTGGGATTATTTGTATTCAAATAGGGGGAAAATACTCATATTTAGACCAGGGTAGAAAATTAAATAATCACCTAAAATAATTTTAATCACCGTGTAGAAGCTTTGGGAAGAGGTACGCTTTATTAAAAAAACCGTGGAGAATAAAAATTCATTCGTTTCATTAAAAATAAGGGAGTTAAATTATGTACAAGACGCTTGCTTTAAAAAAAAAGGAAGCAGTATTAAAAAGCTCTGCGTGTAATTTAATTATCCCTAGTAAAGAAACAAATAGAATTACGTGCAAAATTTATATTAATTAACTCTATTTTAAGTAACCGGTATTAAACAAAACGTACAGATAATAATTAATATTTAGTTAGGATTCACTAAAATTTAAAGGGTATTAATTTTAATTGAAGTTAATTGAACCGTTAGTAACATATAATATCTATAAAACTTGTAAAACCCAATAAAATGCAAATCGTAGAGGGTTAGTTAGAAGTAGGATGTTTAAACACCTGCGTATTTTTAAAAAGCTCATTCTGCGTAAATTTTGCAGATAATTAATGGTTTCAGAGAATGTTGGAGAAACCGTCGCTTATATTAACGGGAAGGTTGGATACGGGGTTATTTAACCCAGATAACAGTCCATGTGGACTGAAATAATCGATAGTAAGGAATATCAATTTGCACCACTAAGAACAGGTTAGATAGAGACAGATAATATGCGCGAGACCGAGACACATATAGTAAAAGGCGTGAGTGGAGCAACGTCATTGGGTTGCGATTGGTTGAAAGTAAAAGGAAAACTTGAAAGGTAGAAATAACATTTCTGTATAAAAATTTAATTAGGTATTCTCAGACGTTGCGTGCTGTGTTGAAATTTTCTGAGATTTAACTGAGGCGAGTGCAAATTTTGTAAAAATCGCATGCCGGGCTGCGGAATGGGAACCTAGCATGCGAAATTCTTTAGAATTGTCCGTTTTGGGGAACAGACCGACAGACAGGCTAACCGCTATATATACCGAGGTTAATATGAAGAAGCTCTCTTAGATCTTCGACTTGATTCAATGCGTTAAACAGTGCTTTTTAGTTTTCCGGTTTTGATGAAATAATTTAAACAGTTTGCTCGTATATTTTGGTGATTTAAAAAAACAGTTTGTTCTTTACGTGCTACAATGAATGTACTTTAGTGCACTTAGAAAAGAAGATACAAGGTAATAAAGTTAGTATCACTGTACTAATTAGTCAAAATTTGCACCGACGAATGAATACACAAAAGTAGGCAGTTTTGGCGTATATTGGTGAAAGAAGCATGAATTTCTTTGCTATTTTTCGGGGGTGTTAATAATTAAATGGTTCATAAACATGACTGGATCCACAAAACAAGGTTCAGATATACACAGATGAGTTCCGGAAAAGCCCTGAAACAACTTTAGATGAATGGTGGTGGAGAAATTTTAAAAGCGTTGAGAATCAGAAGCCGTAAATATAACCCAGTTGGAATGGTGTGATTAACAAAAGGGACGAGGTACATTGAAGCTACGAGTGCAGTAACCTTCAGGTAAATTATACTATTTTGTTTGAACTTTGATGTTTTCGTGTGTGTTGAATAACTTTATAATTTATTTACTTAAAATGGACAGTAATGAAGTTGTACTAACAACAAATTTTTAATTTTAAGGTGAAATTTTCTTGTTTAAGTCGAAAGGAGTATTTAGTATTTATGTTCTTGATGAAAATTTGGGTATGTCTTTGAGCTCAATTAGACGAACCTGGTTAATTAACGTAGAGGGGTGGTAGATGCTCCCTTTGTACTCAGACTCAGGTCTGCATATATTGTTACATTAATTAGTAGGCATCCTACAAAGACTTTAATTCTGGATGCACATTAAAATGATAATAAATTTAATCTTGAAATTTTCTGATACTGAAATTTATGCTGAATTTTAATTTTGAAATTTTAATGTATTGTGAATATTGATGTAAATAGAGTTAACGTTGATGTTTGTGGTAGGAATGTGTTTGTTTTTTTTTTTATGAATGAGGATGTAAGTTATCTAGAGGAGCAGCCGAGGCGATGAACAGAAGAAAGTCAACGGAACAGTTGAGTTAATGAATAGCTTTTTGTAGGATTCACAGCATTCTTAACGCACAATCTGTGGGGCTCGATTCGAAAAGCGTAGTTCCCGGATTTTGGAGGATTCACAGCATTCTTGACGCCCAATTCGTGAGGCTCGAATCCAAAGAAGCAAGCACAGCAATATATATATATATATATATATATATATATATATATATATATATATATTGCTATGATAATAGGGTAGTTTAAGAGTAGATTAAGTCATATGGGTCGTAGGACAATTCCAGAAATTATAAGAGTAAATCGACTATTCTACAAAAAGTCAATTGCGAGGACACTGTATATAAAAAATATGTAATTAAATGCAAGAGAAAGAAGCTCCTTTAATAATAAGCCGATATCATTAGATTAGAATAGTAATGTGTGCGTCGTATAAATATGTTTAAGTATAGTTTACAAGTAAAGATAAGATTTTAAAAGACAACTATTATGCATACGCATCTTAATAATTCATTATTAGAAAATCGTTACGTGACTAGAGAGAACACATTTGTTCAGAAAATCAACATTCTGTAACAAACGAATAAACAAAGCGGTTCAATTATATTTTAAATCGTGGCTTGATAAAAGCCAAAGATTGGAAAACCTATTATAATACTAAACGCTTACGTGATCGATGGAGCATTACATCGAAGAATTAAACTAGGGTATTTGTAAAAATTCCGAGTTCTGCCACATAAGTAAAAGTACAAGCCTTGATTATAAACACGCCAATGAAAACTATTGGGGGAAGGGCTTATATATACAAAAAATGAGTAACATTTAGTCCATATTCAAACGAGCACCAACTATGCTCAAATGCTGTAAAAACTTACGTAATTAGTGAAATAAAAAGATTTAATAAATGAAATTTAAAAGTGCAAAATTTTTGTGCGACGAAAAATAAGCCGTTCTACAAATAGACGTAAGTTGAACAATTAATTAAATTTATTTCTAATATTTAACAAAACAGGGCTTTTATTGGAAGCGTTTTTTATTGGGGACTTCTTTCATTGGAAGCGATTTTTATTGGAGACTTCTTTCATTGGAAGCGATTTTTATTGGGAACTTCTTTTATCGGAAGCGATTTTTATTGGGGACTTTTTTTATTGGGACGTTTTTTTTATTGGAGGCAATTCTTATATATTCTTTTATTGGGACGGCATTTTGTTGATGCCATTTTGTGCAGACAATTTTGTTGATACGACTCCATGTCGAGATACAAGCATTAACGCAAATCTAAAATACCAGAAATCAAAAGTGGATAATTTTGGCCAATAAGTAAAGCAGACACAACAAGGGATGCAGACCACAGACTAGGATGGAACTCCAGAAACCATTCCAGGTTAGCGATTTTTAAACATTTTTATTATTGAAAGACTGTTTCAAATTTAATATTCGCTATACATTGTATATTTGTAAGAGTCATCAAAAAGGTCATTTGAACAATATGAAAACAGAGAAAACTTGGAACGTTTGAAGGTACTTGAGTGTAATTAAAAAATATTTTTGCTGGCTTTCAGAAAAGCATAAATTTGGTAAATTTAAATATTTTATACATAAGGGAAATTTTTGAGTATTGTACATATTATCAATTATTATATTGTGTGTTTTAGAACTGCTTTATTTGAATTCATTTACAGGTTAAAATATGATTTATTCGGTGATCTAGTCGGGGTAAAGATAAATATTACATATCAATTAATAATGCCCAATTGAGGAGCATATCACATCAATTTTGTGACACGCGCAATTGTAAGGCGAATATCATATCAATTTTATGACGCCCAACATTGGGGCTCAAAGTAATTCATATCAAATATCACATCAATTTTTAAGGTGCCCATCGTAGAGGCTTAATAAATTTATATCATAGCAATATATATATTTATATATATATATATATATATACATATATATATAATGCTGTGTTAATAAAGTCATTTAGGGGTAGTTAGGATCAAGAGTATAGCGCACTCCACATAAAATACATAAGGTCTCAGAAAGCCACACAGTTTTCTGAAGAAAACAAGTAATACGATGATTAGACTGGAAAGTAAATGACAACGCCTTGTGTATAAATAATAATCGTAATTAGTTTAGTTAATGAAAAATACTTCGAAGATTTATTTGAATTAAACAATTCCGCAATTGGTTTTATAAAATAAATGCAAGCTGAAACCCGACACTCGTGGATAACGCATCAAGAATCCTAATTAATACAAGCAGATTTAATAATACGTAGGAGAGAAAACGCCGATAGTTTAATCCATACATTGTATTTTGTCTACGTGACTAGAGAATTAAAACGACACCTGATTTATTGGAAACAAACAAAGCATGTTTATTGAAAATCAAAGTTCACCAAATTTATTTCAACAAACAATGATTTACTTATCGAAAAGTATGAAAATACAGGCGAATCAATGCTATTAACTTGAAATCGTACGTGACAGAATGAACGCATTGATGTTAATATACAAGCATAACACCA
Source organism: Platerodrilus igneus (assembly GCA_036346225.1). Classification (NCBI taxonomy): domain Eukaryota; kingdom Metazoa; phylum Arthropoda; class Insecta; order Coleoptera; family Lycidae; genus Platerodrilus; species Platerodrilus igneus. The sequence goes on along the minus strand of JARFIW010001208.1, from coordinate 2,273,952 downwards.
TGGAATATCCGAAAACATAGTTTATACAAACAGCGAACTTTGCGCGTGTCTATAGATAGTCGGTGCATTTAAATATGACCAGATTTGTAAACAAATCAGTTGACCATGAAGTAACGTACAGTTCACGTCTCTGAAGACCAAAAATATATACACGTAAAACAAGTTATTGTGAAGTGTGAAATAACTACGCATAAAATATGAAAAATTTATGGTTTGTCGTTTTATCCTAGAGAGAAAAACCTAAGTAACTGAAAGTTGTTTTACTATAGATTCTAATTTTAACCTTTATAAAAAGGACTAAAGAACCCCTACAGAATATGTAGAGAACCTCTAGAGAACCACTAAAAAATCCTAAAGAAACCTTAAAGAATACTTAAAGAAGCTCCAAACAATTAGCAGAGACAGATATAAATATGAGAGCAAGTTAACTCAATGCTGAAGCGATTCTTATTGGAACCAAAAAAGTTGATTTATGGTGAAGGAGTTTGATGCAGTATATTTAAGGCACTAGATGAGGGATGCACACAACTCTTGGACCAGTACCGGAATTTAAGTAGATGCAAAACAACAGGTCAGCCAATCTGAATATTTATTATTATTTGATTATTTTATTTGTGGATATTTCTTTACACTTTTCTAAACTGGAATAACTTAAGATTTAACATTTAACTAAATATTACAAATTTTAAATACTTTAAAATTTCTTTCATGATAATTTATGTGAGGGGTCGGCAAGATTTAATTTTGGTTAAATTGGAAAATTACGTAAATAAATAAGGTTAAATGAACGTTCATAGGCTTTAGTTAATAACTAAGAGTACTAGTGATTTTGCTGACTTTTTGATCATCTTTGGTAATAATAATATAAATTTATTGATTCAATTAGAAGAAAATTCTTGTTAAACAATTTTTAAACTTTTCATACGTTGTAAATATGTTTTGAGAACATTATAATAATTTGTGTTTTATGGTGTTTTGGTTTAAAGATTAGAACAGGAAGGAAAACAGATGGTAGGTTTAATTCTTTGTTTGTCGTATTGTAGCAAGCTCCATGCGTGATACAAAAACTGTGCTAGCCGGTGCAATCAAAATTATATAATAAAAATCCAAAATTAATAAATTAAAAATTTATACCTTTTAATTCATAAAAAGGGCGCATAGGGGTATTGCCACAGTATTACAACAATATATATATATATATATATTGCTGTAATTATAGGGTTAATTTAGGGGTAGGTTAAGTCATAGGGGTCGTAGAATAAACAAAAGAAACTCCCAAGTAACAAAAGCACATAATTACAGATATTAAAAGAGTAAATAGGTCATTATAGATATTATTAGTTGAGAGCACACTGTATATAGCAGTACAAGCGATTAAAACACACATCCAAGAGTAGCTACGAGCAAAGATAAGAATTTAAAAATGTAACGAAACGCATTGAAATTAAATCAGTGAAAAACCTGCATAAATTGTCTAGATAAATATTCGAAAAGTGCATTAATATATCATCTTAAACGCACGCAGAAATTATGCATTATTTTAAAAGCGTACGTGATCTAAAAGTATCACATTTGTTCAAAAATCCAATTTAATTAAGAAATAAACAAACACCAAATTTATTTCATTCAGATTAGAATAAGGCCAACAACAATAGTACGTGATTTGTTGGACGAAGATTTCTGGGATTTCTGAATCAAATGTGAGGTATTATAATGAATTACGTGACATTCTTAGCATCGCTTCATAAAATTGAACTACACAATTGGTAAAGTTTCCCAAAATAACAAGAGATAAGACACTTGGTTTCGCCCAGCACATGAAGTCAACGAATTGCAAACAAAAGGGGCCGATCCTATAAATATCATGACAATTGAATAAAGAGTTAGTATACTTTAGAAACTGGGCAGTCACTATACTTGAAAGTGAACAGTAAATTAAATTAAAGTGAAAATTAAAGAGTGTATAATTGTGCAAGCGAGCCGTACTTCTAAAGACGTAAGTAGATCAGATTTAGTGAAATTATACCATTTCTAATAATAAATAAAACAGGGCTTTTAATTACCATCTTAATCACCATCTTAATTACCATCTTGATTACCATCTTAATTACCATCTTAATTACCATCTCAATTACAATTTTAATCACCATCTTAATTACAATCTTAAATTGCAATCGATATAACGATCCTAATAAAGATCTTGTTACGATTCCTGTTAATTACGATCTTAAATACAATTTTGGATACGAGACTCTGGAGAATACTACCTGTTCAAGCAATTTGATAATCTCTGAAAATGGTAAATATTCTATTACGAAAATGAAAAACCTTTCATTGGAATAAACTCACCAATAACGATTTGGATACTAATTTGGTAGGATGCCGACTTCAATTCTGGGGAATGCAGAGCACCTACTGAACCACTTCAGGTTAGATATTTTGATTTGATTTATTTCTAAAAACTGTTTTTATCTCAATAATAATTCAAAGTGTAAGAGCCGACAAATTGGGGTTTCTTGTATAAATTTATGAAAAGTAATAGACATCTTGAAACGTTTCAAAAAGTCTCTAAATGTAATAAAAAGCTCGTTTTGCTGACTTGATTTTCTAAAAATCTGACATGTAAATCATTTAAAAAAAGAGAAGATATTTAAAAAGACTGTAAATAATTAATCATTATACTGTGTATTGTAGAATTGCTTTATTTAATTGAATTAACTAGTCGAGGCAAAGAAAATTATAAATTAACATTTCTACAAGTGCTTGAGTAATAAAAGAATAAATCATGACATAAATTTATCTGCCCAACCGTGGGGCGAGAATAACAAGAGTTTTATTTTGCCTACAGGAAGATAACACGACATAAATATATTTGCCCAAGCCGTGGGGCGAGTTATCACAGCATAAATATGACAAGCCCAAATCGTGGGGCTCGATTATCATAGCAATATATATATATATATATATATATATATATATATTGAATGCTGTGTTTCCTCTCATATCTGCAGGAACTGGCCTTTTAAAAAAAAAACATTCGAGCCCCACAGATTGGGCGTCAAGAATGCTGTGTTTCCATGTATTAGAATCGAGCCTCACGAATTGGGCGCCAAGAATGCTGTGATTCCACCAAAATCCGGGAACTACGGTTTTCGAATCGTGGCCCACAAATTGGGCGTCAAGAATGCTGTGAATCCTACAAAAAGCTATTCATTACCTTAACTGTTCCGTTGACTTTCTTCTGTTAATCGTCTCTTTACTCTTTTCCGCCTCGACTGCTCACCTAGTTAAACCTTCATCCTCATTCATAAAAAAAAAAAACACATTCCTACCACAAACATCAACGTTAACTCTATTTACATCAATATTCACAATACATTAAAATTTCAAAATTAAAATTCAGCATAAATTTCAGTATCAGAAAATTTCAAGATTAAATTTGTTATCATTTTAATGTGCATCCAGAATTAAAGTCCTTGTAGGATGCCTACTAATTAATTTAACAATATTGGCAGACCTGAGTCTGAGTACAAAGGGAGCATCTCCCACCCCTTTACGTTAATTAACCAGGTTCGTCTAATTGAGCTCAAAGACATACCCAAATTTTCATCATAATCCAGAACATCAATACTCAATACTCCTTTCTACTTAAACAAGAAAATTTCACCTTAAAGTTAAAAATTTGTTGTTAGTACAAATTCATTACTGTCCATTTTAAGTAAACAAATTATAAAGTTATTCAACACACACCAAACATCAAAAATCGAACAACAAAGCATAAGTTACTTGAAGGTTAATGCACTCGTGGCCCCAATGTATATCGTCCTCTGTTAATCACACCAATCCAACTGGGTTATGTTTAGGTCCTCGTATTGCTGGTCGCCTTTAAAATTTTCTACACCACCATTCATCTAAAGTTGTTTCAGTGCTTTTCCGGAACTTATTCGTGTATATCTGAAGCTTGTTTTGTGGATCCAGACACGTTTACGAATCATTTAATTATTAACACCCCCGAAAAATAGCAAAGAAATTCATACTTCTTTCACAAATATACGCCAAAACTGCCTACTTTTGTGTATTCATTTGTCGTTGCAAATTTGACTAATTGGTACAGTGATACTAGACTTTATTACCTTGTATCTTCTTTTCTAAGTGCACTAAATTACATTCATTGTAGCACGTAAAGAACAAACTGTTTTAAATCACCAAAATATACGAGCAAACTGTTTAAATTATTCTATCAAAATCGGAAAACTAAAAAGCACTGTTTAACGCATTGAATCAAATCGGAAATCTAAGAGAGCGAAACTCATATTAACCCGGGTATATATAGTGGTTAGCCTGTCTGTCGGTTTTGTCCTCAAAACGGCCAGTTTCTAGAATTTCGTATACTATGTTCCCATCTCGACCGCCTGTGCGTCGGTTCTTATTAAATTTGCACTCGCATCAGTTAAATCTCAGAAATTTTGACACGGCTCACAACGTCTGGGAATAACTAATTAATTTTTATACAGAAATGTTATTTTTACCTTTCAAGTTTGCCTCTTATTTTCAACCAATCGCAACCCAGTGACGTTGCTCAACTCACGCCTTTTACTATATGTGTCTCTGTCTTGCGCATATTATCTGTCTCTATCTACCCTGTTCCGAGTGGTACAAATCGATATTCTTTAGTATCGGTTATTTTCAATCCATGTGTTCTTGTGAAATAACCCACCTTATTAGCATTTCTCGTAAATATTAAGCAACGGTTTCTCCAACATTCTCTGTAACCATTTGTTATCTGCAAATTTTACGCAGAACATAAAACATTTAAAAATACGCAGGTGTTCAAACATAATACTTCTACGATCTGAATATTATTGGGTTTTTACTAGCTTTTATACATATTATATGTTACTAATGGTCCAATTAACTCCAATTAAAATAATACCCTTTAATTTTTAGTGACTCCTAATCAAATATTAATTATTATCTGTACATTTTGTTTAATACCGGTTATTTAAAATTGAGTTAATTAATATAAATTTTGCACGTAATTTCTATTTGTTTCTTTACGCGGAATAATTAAATTACACGTAGAGCATTTTAATACTGCTTCTTTTTATAGAAGGCGTCTTGTAAATAATTGAAATCTCTTCTTTTTAATGAAACGAATGAATTTTTATGCTTCACGGTTTTAATAACGCGTACCTTTTCCCAAAGCTTCTACACGGTGATTAAAATTATTTGATGTGATTATTTAATTTTCTACCCTGGTCTAAATATGAGTAATATATATATACATATATATATATACATATATATATATATATATATATATATATATATATATATATAAAGAATAAGTAAATTTAATGAGTCTTAAAATAATATCAAAGGATGTGTGGCTAATATTGAGTCGCTTGCCATTAAATTTCATTCTTTTATATATATATATATATATATATATATATATATATATATATATTGCTATGATATAGCCCTTTGGGATTTTAAGCCCCTACGATGGGTGCCATTTTTATTGCTATGCAATTCCCTACGATTGGGCGTACCATTTTTATTGATATAATATTTACTTTATTTCCTTTAAGCCCCAATGTTGTACGTTATATTTTATTTGTTTGCCACGACTAGCTCACTGAATGCTCGACTTCTTAATAAATCTTATTTTAACCTTTAAATGGATTCAAATAAAGCAGTTCAAAATCACAGAATATAATAATTGATCATATGTACAATGTTGTCTAACCTCAAAATTTTCTCTTGTATAGAATATTTACATTTACCAAACTTATGCTTTCCTGAAAGCTAGCTAAAATATCTTTTAATTACTCTCAGGTATCTTCGACCGTTCTAAGATGATTTCCCTGTTTTCATATTTTCAAATAAACTTTTTCATGACTCTTACAAATACATATTGAATAGCAAATATTAAATTTGAAATAGTCTTTAAATAATAAAATGTTTAAAAATCGCTAAGCTGGAATGGTCACTGGAGTTCCCTCATAGTCTCTGGTCTGCATCCCTTGTTATGTCCGCTTTACTTATTGGCCAGAATTATCCACTTTTGATTTCTGGTATCTTTTCTTGGATTAACTTTGGTACCCTTTTGATTTCACTTTCAGACGTATGCGTTAAGGTTTAGATCTCGACATGAACATCGACTCAACAAAAGCCGTCTCAACAAAAGTGGTATCAACAAAATGCCGTCTCAATAAAATGGTATCAGCAAAAGCCGTCCCAATAAAAGAAGCCCTGTTTTGTTAAATATTAAAAATAAATTTAATTAATTCTTTAACTTACGTCTATTTGTAGATCAGCTTATTTTACGTTGCACAATTTCTCACTTTCAAATTTTGCTTATTCTGAATTTTATTTCACTAATTAATTACGTAACTTTCTATTACATTTTAAGCATAGTTTGTGCCTGGTTGAATATGAACTTACTCTTTATTTATTTTCTATTGTATTTATAAGCACTTTTCACCAATCGTTTCCATTGGCGTGTTTTTCGATTAAGGCTTGTACTTTGCCTTATCTTTGGCAGAACTCGGTATTTTCCCAAATTCCCTAGTTTAATTCTTTGACGAAATGCTTTATCAATCACGTAAGCGTTCTGTATATTACAGCAGTTTATTAAGATTTCCGATTATTGCTTTTATTCAGTCACGTATTTAATGTTTGTCGTTTAAAAGTCCAAGACTTATCATATAATTGACCCGCCTGGTGTTTATTTGTTTGTTACAGAATGTTGACTTTCTGAACAAATGTATTCTTTCTAGTCACGTATTTAGTAACGTATTAAGATGCGCTTGCATATAAATGTGTTGATATTTTGTACGTAATTATAAAATATTTGGAATGCCAATTTATCTATGTTTTCCGATAATTTTATTTGCTGCAATTAGTTGCTTCTAAAATCTTATCCTTACTCGTAAATTATACTTAAACATATTATACGACGCACACATTACTATTCTAATTAAATGGTATCGGATTATTACTAAATGAGCTTCTTTCTCATGCATTTAATCAAATATCCTTTATATACAGTGTCCTCGCAATTGACTTTTTGTAGAATAGTCGATTTACTCCCATAATTGATAGAATTCTTTGATTTTCTTAAAGTTAAAGTTATTTATATCTATCCTATGACGCCTATGACTTAATCTACCCTTAAACTACCCTCTTATCATAGCATTATTCCTCCAAATTAAAATAGAAAATTTTTACTCAATGCCCTTTTTGGCGCCCAAAGTGAATTAAATCCCCATTGATTAAAAATTCTTATATTATTATTTTATTGTTTACTATTTACACGTCTCCTTTGTTTCAAATTGTTTCGTCAATATTATCTACAAAATTTGATTGATCCTATCTTTAAACTCCTATCCAAAAACTTGTCTACACCTATCTTAACTGATGATTATGTCCCTATTATCACTCTCAGAGCTAAAATAGCCTCCCGTCTTCTTCTGCTTCGCCTAAACGCAAATTGATCTTCTCCTAGTATTTCTTCAGCTTGTTTTTCCATTCGTTTTTGTACAATTCTAGTTAATATTTTTGACACGTGTGCTGTCAAACTTATTATTCGAAAATTTTCACATCCCTCCGCGCCTTTCTTTTTTGGTATAGTTACTATTATGTTACATTTTATCTCACCTGTCTCATACATATAGCTTACAAGTTGGAAGAAACGTTCTGTTACCGCTTGTCCAGCGGCTTTTAGAGTTTCTGCTTGCACCTTATCTGTACCCGACGCCTTATTATTTTTCAGACTCTTTAATGCTAATTCAAACTCATCTCTAAGTATAGGATATCCCAAGTTATCATTTTCTTTGTCTTATTTCTGTTCTAATGCTGTTAGTTCCTCTCTTGCATATAAATTCCTTATATATTCTTGCCATCTACCTACTTTCTCTACATTTCCTATAATGACGTTTCCTCCCGCGTCCATTCTATTTTTGCTATACGATTTTATATCCCTAAAATTGATTCTAATTAGTTTGTATGCCTTACCTGTCTTTCCTGTTTCCGTCTTAGTTTATACCTCTTTGCACTTTTCATCAATCCATTGTTTTTTAGCTGTTTTGAATTTGCGAATAATTTCCCATTTTATGGCTTTGTATCTCTGTTTTCCTGTTTCGTCTGATTTATTTTTGTATTTTCGTCTTTCTTCTATTAAATTCAGGATATCATTTGTTATGCATGGTTTCTTATTTTCTTTTTGTGTATACCCCAGAATATCTCTACCCGCCATATCTAAGCTGGATTTAATGTTACTCCATTTTGTTTCTCCTTCCTTATTATCCGATATTTTCCTGATATTTTTCAGCAATTCATTTGACTTTATTGAATATCTTTATGTTTTAGTTTCTCAAAATCAAAGTGCCTTTTTCCGTTTCTTTTTTTCAAATTTTTAAATTTAAGTGCGGCCTTCATAATTACGATGTTATGGTCAGTGTATCTGCTTCTGGGTAGCCTCTACAGTCTTTTACTTTAGTCCTAAACCGCTGTCTAACAAGAATGTAATCTATTTGATATCTTCTTATATCTCCTGGCATATTCCACGTATATCGTCTTCTAGCATGATGTTCAAATAATGTGTTTGTGATGGTTAAATTATTCTTGTCGCAAAATTCTACCAGCCTATTTCACATGTCGTTTCTCGTGCCCAAACCAAATAAACCTACTACCGCTCCTTCCCTACCCTCACCTACCACGGCATTACAATCCCCCGTAATTATTAAATTTTTATGTCCTTTTACGTATCTTAATATGTCTTCGATATCTATGTAGATCGCTTCTACCTCTTCCTCACTGTAGCTAGAGGTGGGCATGTATACTTGTATTATTACTGTATTTACTGGTTTAGATTCAAATCTAACCATGAGTACTCTTTCGTTCTTTTGTAAGTAGTTTTCTACACGTCGTTCTATCTTTTTTCGCATAACTATCCCTACACCCGAATTTCCTTACTCTGATTCTCTATGAATTACCCTTAAGTCTCCACTCTAAAAATTTCTCGCCTCTGGCCAGCGGACTTCGCTGATTCCAACTATGTCTAGTGCTAACCTATTCATTTCGAGTTTCAGGTTCTCTAGCTTACCTACTTGTTTCATACTTCTGACATTCCACGCTCCGACTTGCAGAATGTTCACGGATCTTTTTCTATACTTTCGGATCACATCCCCCGAAGTAGTCCCTTCCCGGAGATCCGAATGGGGGACTATTTTACCTTTATGGCGTCGCCGTGGATCAATGTAGTAAGCGTAAGACTACGGATCCCAAGGTCCCGGGTTCAAATCCCGACACGGCCGACTGCTTGAAAAATGACAGGTGAGCATTTTTCACAAAAATTACGCCCTCGTTCGGATGAGAGGTTAAATGGAGGTCCCGTGTGTGAGTGTTGTCACGCACGTTAAAGATCCCTACCTTGCCTGGAACGGCAAGGGTTCGGCAAAATTCTAAATTTCCAGGCAACAAAAAACTCGCCTCCTGGCCAATGTAGTACCTTCGGGTGGAGCATTGGAAATGTAAATGAACGGACTATTTTACCTCCGGAATTTTTTACCCCAGAGAATGCTTTCATCATTAATAACAATTTGTGTACGCTCTGTGAGGAACCTTAGGATTTTCCTCAAGCAATATACATAATTTAAAACAAACAATAAAAATAGAATATAGAAGTATATCATAGATTTCTAAAGGACAACCTTTGAAGTCGAATATTTCCGAAACCAAAGGTGCGGCGACTTTGTAGTTTGAGTATGCTACATATTGTCGTTAGTGCTTTTACAACAAAAAAGCTGTACTATACTTCGGATCTGACTTTGAAGTCGAATATTTCCGAAACCGTAAGTGCGGTGCTTTGGGGTTAAAGCACAATGAAGCACTGCATATTATTCTACATATGATCGTTAGTGTTTCTATAACAAAAAGTTTTAGCCAGCTTCTGGATCTGAACTTTGAAGTTGTATTATTCTATTCATTCTATTTAACGCCAGTTATATTGTACTTATTTCGAAAAGCTAAATTTTGAATATACCATTAGTTCTAGCATCACAGCTTATTATGTTGTAAGTAAAATTATCAGAAAGTGATATGTGTATTGTAAATTTCAGATAATGCATTACATGAACAGCTAACATTAAGATTTACCCTATATTTGCGACTAGTGTGTTGAATTACTTATTTCGCAACTTCTTAATAAAATGGACCACAACAGTATGACGTCATTATTAGCGCAAAATTTTAACAGGTGTCATTCTAAAAATTGCCTCTTTTAATATTGCCCTTATATACTTGTACAATAAGGATCAATAAATTCATGCATCATTTTGAATTTCTGTCCGAATCTTATTACTTTTATTTAAGATTTTTCGTGCTAATGAATTAAAACTACATAGTTTCTTCTTTAAGTTGGGCTTTAAACATTCCTTTTTTAACTTGTAATTAAACCGTTGATTGAGGTATTGGGAAAGATATTGAACCACTGCCAAAGAAATCGTAGCTCCTAAATGTTAGAAATCATAGATGGCTCCGCGTCGGGCCATCTCTGAATTCGGACATCAACTAAATATAGTCAAAAGTGGTTAAAGACGCTTGTGCCATCTATAGCTCAGAAGCTACTTTTATGAAAATCAAGTGCTTGCTGCATTGAGTGGCTTGGTTTGCAGTCTGGCTAAATATCAATTTTAATAACGTTTTTAATCTGAATATTTGTTTATAATCAGTTTGTGTTTATAATATCTGTGCCGGCATATCTAAATTTTAGTTTGTAAAAGTTTTAAAAGACATTGTAGTTTATTTTGATTTATTTATAGAATTAAAACTGGTGGCAATATAAAAATTTCAGGTTTTATATGGTGATTCACCATTAAAGGTATGTATTGACTTTGATCGTTGAACTTCAATCAATGCTTAGCTGCACATTATTCAAACATTCTAGTAAACAATTGATATTACCTATTGATTAATTTCAAAATTGTACCAGGTTGTTTGAAAGTACTAACGTTGATTGAGGTATTCCTCAATCAACAGTACTAAAATATATAAGAATAATATAAATGCTACTTTTAGGTTGAAACGCTTTATGTATTACATGGTGTTTTGAAGTTGAGTAGTTTAAGAATGAGTACAACTGCCTGTCATCGTTGTGTATACAAAGGCTGTGGAACCTCCCGAAGGGGTAGTGCATTAGCTTTTTATACATTTCCCGTTAACGATAAAATTCGTTGTAAACAATGGTTATATAACTGCGGTAATTCAGCCCTGTTAAAGGTGGACTTAAAAGGAAAATGCATATGTGAAAAACACTTCGATTCGAGTTCTTTTAGGGTTCCCTCACTACCTAAAAGGGGATTGAAGCGTAATGCAGTGCCTTTAATATTTGAAGAAAAAGGTAAGTTTCTGTTTGACATTTTTGGGTTATATAGTCAGGGGTCCCAACAGGTTTCTAAAGGGTGTACTTTAATTACCTTTCCATTTTTTTAATCTTAATTGCCTTGATTTAAGTCGAGACTAATATGATTTTTTGCAATACTTAAAATGCCTTGTTTAAATTATATCGATTTGAACTTCATCTGAACTTTTTAATAGTGACAATATTGCTCTCACAAACGATGGAATTTGCAAAGTCGGTTACATGAGAAAAAATTGCGTATTTTAAAGATGATTAAATGACATCACCATATGTGAAATTTTCCATTCAGACAGCACTTGTCAGAAAAACACCATTAATTCAGACCAATTGTTTTGATACACAAATTACCTGTTATTTAGCATCCACCACATACGGTTTGGCAGAATATTTTGTACAAACACTTAAAAACAAACTTAAATGTCTGCATTCTATTACTAATAAATCTCCAGCAGATTTAGTTTTCAACTATTTGGTTAAAACTAGGTTTGACTTAATGAAACCTGCCACATTAAAAAGAATAACTACATAATTTGAAGCTTGTTAGCAATTTCAACGGGGTGATAGGGTTTCCGTTATAAATTATTCTAATCTAAACACCAAACGGCCATGGTGTTCTGTTAAAAATAGAGATGGAATCTTGCTCTATTCAGTGGTGTTAGACGATAGCCGAACATGGAAATGCCATATAGACCAAATGCGTGTGGTAGGGGAAATTACAAGTGATACACAATATATGTACTACTAAAGTATGTGTTCATTTATTTTTCTCTACAAGTTTTCACCCCAGCCATGTGATAAAAATTTATTGATCAGTTTTCAACAATAATCATACTAACGAAATGTAGAAACATCAAGTGCTATATATTATAGTGAATCTTGTATTCAAAGTGATTGTAAAGTGTTAAGTAAAAGATATAGGGCTACATTTAAAAAAATTAAGTTTATGTCGGGGAGTACTATGATTAATATGTTTTTCTTGTTTTAGATTCAAGTATTAACTCAATAAAGAATGTCAACGTTAATCAAAAATTGTCAACAGAATTGACTGTATTGAAAACTGCAAATGTACGTACTTACGGCGCTTATAGAAAGAGTGATAGTGATTCTTCTGACTACATTGAATTCCTACAATATATAAATAAACCAAATATTAGCTGCTCTTTAACAACTGCAAACAAGTACACGGAGAGTGTTGCTTCGGAGGTGGCTTCTATTAATGAATCTACTAGTTTATTGACCATGCCAAGATCACCTGGCGCTAAACCAAGAAAAACAAACTAAGAGTAAAGATTACTCAATTACAAAGAACAGTGAAAAGACAACAAGCAAGAAATTCCAGATTACAGAAAAAATGTTTGAGTTTATCCATAACAAATATTCTAGGAAGACAAATGGCAAAGAAATCAAAGTCTGTGAAAACCTTTGTTTATATGCAATGTTTTCACAAAAACAGAGCTAAATGGACAATTGCAGAAGGCAATTGGCTGTATCTTTGTATTATAAATCACCAGGACTTTATAAATTCATGCGTAACAGTTTGCAATTTGTATTACCTAGTGTATCAACTATTCAATCATGGTTAAAAATATTTAATTTGAAATCTGGAGTGAATACCGTACTCAGTCAAAAATTGCAATTAAAAGTAAATACCATGGCTGAACAAGAAAAGCAATGTGTAGTGCTTTGTGATGAAATAAAACTCAAAAAAGATCTTACTTACAATAAATATCAAGATATAATTGAGGGATTTGAGGACTTGGGAACTTTGGGTCGGACATCAGAATTTGCAGATCATGGGCTATTGTTTTATCTGAGAGGGCTTCTGTTTAATTGGAAAATGCCATTTTGCTATTTTGTTTCTAATGGACCAATAAACAGTAATGATCTGTCAATATTGATATTGGAAGTTGTTAGAAAACTGTTTAGAATAGGTCTTTCACCACATGTTATAGTGTCTGATCTAGGTTCCAACAACAGACTTGCAGTGAAGAAACTAGGTGCTACAAAGTCCGACCCAAAAATTATTGTAGATAGTAAGGTCATTTGTATAATTTGGGATCCTCCCCATTTATTGAAATGTTTACGAAACAATATTATGAATGCTGAATTGGATGTTTATGTAGATAATCAAAAAATATGGTGGACAGATTTTACACAAACATATGAACTAGATAAGCATAGTAACATTTCAAGAGCAATGGTTAAAATTACAGATGTGCATGTAAATCCAACAACATTTCAACGAATGCGAGTAAAATATGCTGCACAAGTATTTAGTAACTCTGTAGCAGCTGCAATTGTTACATGTGTTTCTACCTTTCAGTTGAAGAATGATACTGCACTTAATACTGTGCTGTTTTTTAAAGCTATAAATAATATATTTGATTGTTTAAACAGCACAACAGTAAACAATCCCAATCCATTCAAATGTGCTCTTTCAATTTATAAACCTCAGCTTTGTGACACATTAAAAGACGCCTTAGAATACTTCAAAACTATAAAAAAAATTTAAAAACGGAAAGGAGTATCACAAAATATATTGCATTGAAGATTTTCAGTGGACCATAAAGGCTGTTTTATTGTTGTGAGGACAACTACAACAGGAAAGATGCAAATATTTTATAACATCTCGAATCAATCAAAACCCTGTTGAGAATGCCTTTTCAGTTATCAGAACATGTGGAGGTTACAATCCGCAGCCAAGTGTAAAAGACTTTCGTACTGCACTGCAACATAATATGCAAATCAGACTTCAAATGCCAGTTAACTCTAGCAATTGTGAAATTGATAGTGATGAGTTACTTGTTCACGACATAAATGACAAAGAACTAGAAATAGATATAAGCATGGCCTCCATCTCTCATGCAGAACTTGCTTTGACTACAGTTATTGAACAACCTCCCAGTCTACATCAAGGACACTTAGCAACCTATATAAACAGTGAAACCACTTTAAAAACTTGCACCAATGTGTTTATCGCTGGTTATTTGTGTCACTATTTGTTTAAAAAAGTAAAGTGCGATATTTGTGAAAAAACATTAATGAAAGATTTTAACAGTGTGATAGATTTTAATGAACTACTCCTTTTAAATAGAGATTATGGGGCAAAGGGAATACTAATCAATCACTTAAAGCGACCATCAAATAAACTGTGTGAGGTGGTTACATTGTTGTTTAATTCATTTAATAACTATTTTACTCTTTATAAGACTGAAAATGCAGTTCACAAAAAAATTAAAAATAGTATATTAACAAAATTACAAATAGACTTTCCCGACTGGTTGAACCAATGCAAGGAACACAGATTACTTGTTTTAGAACAGTTAATTAAAATTAAATTACATAGAGGTTTAAAGTGGCTAATGTCTTCAAATAATAAAAATTATTCAAGCGCTACAAAACCTCATAGAAGGGTTATGATCTTATCCAAGTAATTAACTTTTATCCTTGATCAAATAGGATTAGTACATTTCGCCCATTGAAATAAATACAAACAATTAAACGAGCTTAAATTAACGCTGTGGCTACATACAGTGCACAGAAAAATGTTGTCATGTTTTACTAGTATATTTTGTAGTGAACATTTCAAAAAGGCGGATTATCTGGAGTCATCTCTTAGAACGAATTGAATGTAGCTCATATTGCCACTTTAAGTAAGTGCTAAGTTCTTTTGATTGTGAAGCAGGTTTTTATCAGAAGTATTTAAATACTTAAAAGTAAACGTTGATAATAATGATTTAGGTATTTTAAAGATGTATTAGTTTTTGATTCCACAACAAATACAATAAGGCTGTATTTTTTAAACTATTTTGTTAATCGTTTAACCATAAATAATAAATGCGTTTGAACGCAATAAGATATAGGTATGAACTGAGCAGTGGACTGTTAAAAATTCGAAACACTAACATATAACTTTTACTAAATTTTTTTATATGCTTAAATCGTGAATTTAAAGTCTTTGTTGTTGTTTTTATTATTAAATGAAAAACACTCTGCATTTCATGCATTGAGTTGTTTCCCTGCACACATTTTACGATCAGCAGGATACCTGGCCGGACTTTTAGATTTTTAATTCTTTTTGTTTAGACAAACTATAAACGTGTAATAGACACTAAATGTTTAACGTTTAAATCGCATAGCCTAACAATAAATATTGCTTTTTTATATATGATAAGAAAAGTTTTAAGCATTATGGATGTGTATGGCATGGATAATATTAATGATAAAGAATTGGCCACCTAGACCGTTTAGTTATTAGGTACTAAGGTAATTTTCGTTGCAAGAGTAGAACCTAGTAAAGCCGCAACTACAAACTTTTTAGGAGGTCAAATAATACATTGTTTGAAGTGCTGCATTAGATAGCAATAATAAAGCAGTAATCATGTTTTTGTATGCAGTATTGGGGTTGCAAGTATGCTCGTTTGGAATATTATGTAAGTTACATTTAAAGTAAAATTTGAATAACAACACAAGGAACAGGCTCTAAGATCTGACAGGCCCTGCTCGACTAGAAAATTTTCCAATAGTTGTATGTTATCTATTAGTACATTCAGATTGTGTAAAAACCTCATTTTGGCTAAAAAATGACTTGCTAGGTTTTACTGTTGCACTACAGAATAAGTTACATAATAGTATTGTATTATTAGGATTAAAAGTTGTATAATAGTATGTATTGTTTGCCTTCAAAAAGAAATTAGTAAAGTGTGAAGGCATCACAAAAAAATTTTAATAGTTATTTGCATACCAAGTCCAAGAAATTGCCTTTTAGCGTACTGAGAAAAAGTTTATCGCCGAGACAAGATAATTTTAAGCTCGCTAAAAATTTCACGGCCAAGTTATACACACTGTTTGATCTGCAACCATATGTATTGATGTTACAAAAATTTTTCTCCACCCGATAAAAGTATGGCTAGAATTTAGATGTTATAATAAATCTATCGTTCAAATTTGTAGTGGCTTTAAATCACAATATTGCTATGGAAATAATATATTAAAACTATTTGATAGTTCTTAAAAATTTGGGAAAATGTCCGGCTATAACAGTGGTTCAAATTCTTGCACTCGAGAATTTGAAAATAATTTTTACTTAATTTTTTGTTCTTAATAAAAAGCAATTACACTTTGTCGACATATTTTAGAAATGTATAAGTGTGAAGTGACCAACGTCAATTGCCTATAAAAATGACATTTAGTATGGTGCTCATTATTAGTGGTAACAGCCGCGAAATTGTATTTCTCGTACTGTGGAGAGAACACAAAATGCTTATACTTCTGCGCTTGCACAAAATAGTATATTGTGATATTAGGATTAAAAGTGATTCTTTGTTTGATATATAAATTTTGCGTTGGTGAGGCGAAACGCATCGTAGCTGAGCCTATGTAATTTTGATTGTCAAGCAAAGCCACTTTTAAGACAAATAACACACACCACTTTTTCTCCAACTAAAAAATCTATCATTCAAAATCAATAAATATTGAAAATATTAATTGGCAACACTTGTAATCCCAGGAGCTAAAAGTATTTTTATTCCTAAAGTTTAATGAGTTGCTTAGCAACACGTACCTATATTATTCATCCATAACAAAAACCTTAACTTTGTCAGAAATAGTATTAAAGATGTCTTTTAATGAGGTTGGAGAAAAAAAATAGTTTTAGATGTATCTATAAAGTGTCAGTGTATTATTAGAAAATATTCCTTAAGGCTGACATTGTATTACGAAGCTGATACATTTTAGACAATTTCAACCAAACTTACGAAGTAAGGTACGTTAATATAATCGCTACATTGTCGTCGTCGCCGCTGTCGTCCGTTGCCATATTCCCATAATGATACAATAAATGATATATATGTACCTTGTTTAGTGTTTTACGCTGATTACAAATATGCTATACACTTTTCGATATCTCATTTAGTTTTCGAGATAATCCAATTTATTTAAGAAATGTTAACAGTACAAACTAATATAAACTTTAATAGATATCTAAATGATTTTTATTATCATTTCGGCTTCAGTATCACATCATATAATTTTTGTGCAAAAGAAGATCAATTAGTTCGCAGCCTTTAACTGTAGTACATTGCGCTCGAAATGGCAGGGATGTGATACATGGAGATCATTATGAAGCAATCATTCCTAATTCGGCTGAAGATATTCCAACCGTACATCAAACTGACTTATTCGGAAGAATCACAATACCCGGGACTAATCACAGAATATATGTTAACAATTTTAATTAATTATTCTCTATTTTTCTGTTATATATATATATATATATATATATATATATATATATAATAATTATAATTCATGTTTTAATTAAGATTTATGTTTGTTTGGGTGGTGCTGGGAGCTTATATCATTAAATAGTCCGACTCGAACTTGATTAAAACAATAAAATTTATTAAATTATATTTATAATAATAAAATTTTGTTTAACATTTAAGTACTAGTTATTTAATTTAAAATATATAATTTTCTTTTATAAAATTTCCATAAGTTTGGTTGAAAGGCGTACATGCGTCTTAGATTTTTTTGTATTATCTCCTCGAAAAAAATAGTTGGTATGGAACAAATATAGAAAGGTTTAAAAAAGGTGGTGAATATTTTCATGGTAATTCACCTTGAAATGCTCAAAACGTACGTTTTTAATACATCTCCACTTGTAAATTTCTAATTGTATCTCCACAAATATACACTTCGTGTAATGATAATAGTATTAAGTAGGTAACACTCTAGCTACAGTAGATATGGCCTCATTTTTTTGTGCAATTTCAAAGTGCCCGAGGTCATAAGATCATTTTTTACCCAACTTCCAAAGCCGTTTTAAATAAATGTGCTACATAGATTATGGTGAGAATTCTTCAACACCTTTTTTAAATCTTTCTCAATTAGTTCCTAGTAGGTGTTTGCATATTTTCAAGGAAATGTCACAAAAACTGCCTAGAATGTAAAGTTTCGTAATAAAACGCCAGCCTTAAATACAAAATAGATTTGTTTCCATTTGTAACAACATTATTTATTTACAAAAGAATTCATTCAATATATCTAGAATCATTTGACAATATAAGTATTCAAACTGTTTATCTTGCTACTATTTGTCCTACAATAAGCTTTTTATAAGTATACATTTTATAATAAATTCATTTAGAATGGGACTGTTTGAAAGTGTATACGACGACATATACCTATGCACCTACTTTTTACGTGTCTGTCATCATTCAGTCATAGGCGCCCGTGTATATGAGTGAAACAGCATCTGTCCCTAGCAGCTGTACGCCTTTAAAGCAGACGCTGATAATAGAGCAGCTTTTTTTAAGTTTAGTGACCTGAGTTCGCCACAATGAATAAACATAAATATACCCTTGTTTACCGGCAAAACTCAACACTGGGACTATTTTTGCTTCGAAGTTGATTTTCAGTCTGTTATCAAAATTTTACCCACAGCATTATAAATTATCAATATTTATTTACATTCTTTAGATTGTGTGATATTACCGATATTATGCCCATAACATTTATTAAAGCGTCAACTGTTGAAATCCCAAATTGAACTAAACTTAGCACGGAAATATACCGCTTAGATTCAATTACATTTTTCCATTATTAGTTTTAGCTGAACTCCGTATATTGTCGCTAAATTCAATGCCAAACTTACTTAAAATATATACAGTACCATGTTACACGTTTTCGTCCATATAGTTGAATATCTTCCCAATACCTCAATCAACGATTAAACATTGAAATCATATTGTAAGTTGAGCAGATATGAACTTTTGTAATGATCATGCGCGATGAGTGATATGGAATGTGTTCTGACTGTTTATTTGGTACGACTTAACCTCATTGTTGATTTTATTGTTTTCTTCATCCCGCCATAAGTAGTATTTTTTTTTGTTGTTCTTTATTGTTATATTTTTCGATCTTTGCTTATTTGCTGTTTTCAGTGTTTTATTTGTTTATAGTTACATAACTTATTAAAAACAGTTCTTTTCAGAACTAAACTAATGCAATTTTGAAATTGGTAAGTTGTTAAATTTCTTTTACTTTATAATTATTGACTTTAGTTGTTTATATAGGTTGCTTCTAAAACTATTATGGGTTGCTGTTTTGCTATAGAATGCAGCCACACCAACAAAGATAGTTGCAAAATGTTTAAATTCTCGAGAGATGGAGACCAGAAAAAGAAAAGGAAATAACTTATTCGGTAAGCCGTATAGAAAAAAAAACAGTTTTGTGATTAGTGTGATATATGAGAAATTGTGTTTATTACTTAGTCAAAACCACGTGCTTATTGCGTAATATACTATATTGTGTTGGTTTGAATTAAATCAAAATGATGTATAAATTCGACCTGTTTTTAAAAATTATTAATCTTTTTTTGTTTTGTTTCAGGAGGGCTGATAGAACGGCAAATATTCATTCTATGATCTGCTCTTGCCATTTTAAAGACGGGCTACGGGAAAACATGCCAACAATTTTCGGAAGAAATCTGGATAAGTTGTTTCAGGTTACGCCGCTATGAAGTCACGTAGATTTTCAAGCAGTATGTATAAATAGTTCTAATAATTAATTGCTAATAATATATTGTTGTTTTAGTGAAGATGCAAAGCAACGCTAGCAAACGGACAATCTACAACCTATTATAGAAGTGAAAGAGTGTAGACCAGGAGCATCACAACTTCCAACTAGCAGCAGCTTATTGGAAGCAGAAAATTATCTCTTAAAGCAAGACATGGAGGTGCTTCGCCTGAAACTTAGTAGGCTCACACTTTCGTTTTTATATGAAATTATACAAAAGGATCATGCATTAAGTGCCATGTATACAGGGTTACTTAGTGAATGTATGTTTAGTTGTCTGTTTTCAATATTTGAACCAAATCAAAATCAATTACTATGCTCGAAGGGTTGTCGATATAATTCCCAAAAAAGACCATGTGCTCATGACATTGATGAAATTAAAATTAAATTAATTAAACCAGGATCTAGCAGTAAGATTTAGATGTTCAAGTTCCACAGTTTTCAATATTATTTTAACTTGGGTCAATGTGTTGCATGCTGCACTGTAAAGCTTCTTAATAATAATATACCTTGTATAGAAAGAACAAGACATGCCTACCATCTGTATTTGCACTATTTACATACTGTAGAATAATAATGGACTGCACTGAGGTTTATACATCTGTGCCAGAGCAACAGAGTAAACAGCTAGCAACGTACAGCAGCTACAAACATAGAAATACCTTAAAAATGCTCATTGGTGTAGCTCCAAATGGTGTTATAACATATGTTAGTAATTTGTACGTTGGTTCAACATCTAATTAAGCAATTGTAGAACGCTGTAGTGTTTTATCCAAATTGCAAGCAGGGGATTTGATTTTAGCAGATAAGGGATCCGTTATTACAGATATTCTCCCTGCAGAAGTGTCCGTAAATATTCCACCGTTCCTAATGACTCCGCAATTTACACTTGCTAAAGTAGAACAAACCACCACAATTGCAAAGTTTAGTGTCACCCAGTTTGCGACCTGATTCCTCAAAGGTATTTCAAGTTTGTGCATTTCTGGTATAATCACCATATCAATCAAATTAATTTAGGTTTGTTTTTTTATACAGTTGTAATATACTACCGTATTGAATAATGATCTAAAGTAGTGTTTTTCAAATTGTACATTTGAATTTCCAATGCTCCATCCGAATGTACTACATTGATTAGGAAACGAGTTTTTTGTTGCCTGGAAATTTAGAATTTAGCAGTGCTTTTTTAAACTAGATGACAAAGTACAAAATAGATCAATTTAGCATGGTGTTGTGGTCTATATTAGTTATTTAAAAATCTTAAGCAGCATTACATTTAACATTTACAGTATAATAATAAATGAGGATAAATTAATTTTAATTGATGTGGCATGTACTTGATGAAAATTTATACACTCCTACTTAATAATACAACTCCATTATGTTTAATAATTAGCGATTAGAAACATTAGTTAGTTATGTATTGTATATAATATTTAAAATAAAATTCCTGGTAAAAAGTTAATGTTATTGCTCCATTGTGCATCTCTAAGAATCTTTGTAATAGCAACTTTTTTTGTGGTCCAAATTATTAGATAGCATACTTGTTTTTTCAAAATATGTAGCAACCCCTGTATCTGGTAGAAATAATCATGGTTACAATTGATTTCAAACTGATTTATTACATTATTATAACTCAGTAGAGGTCACCAAACAGACTCTCCTATAAACTTTTCTCTCTGTATTTGTATGGACATTTAATTTCAATTATGCTGGTTGTATCATCAGCTATTAATCCATCAGGGTTACCACCGAGGACACTACTTTCCTGGAGCCACACCCCTGTTGCCTATATGTTGAACATTTTCTTTTTATAAAAAAATCAATTGCTATTTTTATTATGTACGTTTCTCCACTGAATGTGTTTCACTTCATCAAGATTGTAGGTACCTGCAAAAATAAATAACATTTAGTTTTGCTTTGTTTTATTGTTTTATTTATTGTGGTTATATATTTGTATACGTTTCTTTATTGTTTAGATTTATAAAAGAACATTTTGCAGGTAAAAAAATATAATTTTTTAAAAAACTGATTTTATCAGAAGCACTTGAATATTTTCTAGAAAACACTAAGTCTTCAATGTCAACAACACTTTCCGGATCGGAAGCTGGATCTGGAGAAAGTAGCCAATATAGTTCAGTTGGTGCACATAACTTGAAACCATTACGCATCTCTTTGACTAATGTATCCCTAATTTGTTCCTTCAAAGGATTATAAGTATTTTCAGAAATTAACCCTAAACATTGCTCTACAGTTTGTGGAATGTCTTCTAATTGCTGCTTGCACTTATTCCATATACATTGTTGATCAGTTACATATAAATTGTAGTGCGCAAACAAAGCTAAAGCTGCCATGTGGTAACACATAACTAATCCACGAGAGCAGTTACATGAAGATTCATTAATCAAACCGTTGTTTAATAATATCTGTAAATATGCAAAATATAACACATATCAAAAGTATATTCCATACTATTTACTTCAACTTTATAGCTTTTATTTTTCATGCTAACATGCACCTCTCCTCGAATCGTCGATGTTTCTGCATCAAACATCATCTTTGAAATGATGCCAGAGGCTACAGAGTTTTTTGCCTTTTGAATAAGTTTATAACTTTCTTTGTTGACATTTTCTTTAATACGAGAGATGGTATTTAACTCTCAAAAGAACTGTTCTTAATAAACTTTATAACAATAAACAAATAAAACGGCGAAGAAAAAAGATAAACAAGATCGAAAATATAACAATACGAAGCAACATAAACACTTGGCAGGATGAATAAAAAATGATTGAGGTTATGTCAATTAACAAACAGCCAAAACACTTTCCATTTCAATCACTCACCCATACCATTACAAAATATCAAGTCTATCCGGCAAATTTAAATTTAATATTTAATGAGAAGTTGAAGAAAGAATGTTTAAAGCCCAACTTTAAGAAAAAGTTATGTAGCTTTCATTTACAGGCACAATAAAATCTTAAATACGAGTAATAAGATTCAGACAGAAATTCAAAGTAGAGCGTGAATTTTTTTGATCTTTATTATATATACTCATAAAGGTCATATTAAAAGTGGCAATTTTTAGAATGACACCTATTTAAATTTTGCGCCAAAACTGACGTCACGACTATTGCGGTTTATTGCATAAATAACTGCTTTTCAAAAATAACAAACAATTTTTTTTTGAGCACTTTATTCACTTGATTAAAACAAATTATTAATAATTCGAAATTTGTTCCCTTATATAATTAACTTGTATCATCAAAATTTTTTCATTTATCTGTATCTATATTTGCATGTCACTGAAATATCGAGCATTTCAGAATACAAAACACTATCTTTGACTGTAAAAAAATCTTTGAAGTTGAAATAAGCCGCGGCCAGCCGTAAGTGGCCAAAGTTGTACTCCACTGAGATATGAAACACTGAAGAGCATTAATAAAACACTTTCTTTCGGCTGTTCCAAATTTTTGAAACAAAAAGCAAACAACGGCCAGCTGTAAAAATGTTAGTGACAGAAACCTTTTTATTGGTAGCCGTACGCCGCTAAGATATGAAGCACAAAAGCACTAACGAAGCAATAACTTTCGACTGTAAAAGTTTTTGAAATTGAAACAAGCCGTGGCTAGATTTAAAAATATAAGTGGCCATAACTTTTTTATTAGAAGTCGTACACCACTGAAATATGAAGCACTAAAGGACACTAACGAAGCACTAACTTTTGGCTGCAAAAGGTTTTTGAAATTAAATCAAACGTCGGCTAGAATAAAAATATAAGTGGCTCTAACTTTTTTATTAGAAATCGCATGCGGCTGAGATATAAAGCACTAAAAAGTACTAACGAGGCACTAACTAGCGTCTGAAACAAATTTTTGAATTTGAAACAAACCGCGGCCAGTTGCGAAGTTAGCCGCAAAAACCTAAGTGGCCACAACTTTTTTATTAGTAGTCCTACTTCGCTGAGATATGAAACACTAGAGAACACTAACAAAGCACTAACTTTCGGCTGTAAAAAGTTTTTATTTGAAGAAAACCCCGGCTAAGTGTGATGTTCCCCCCGAAAATTATAAATTGCATTTTCAGAGAGACGATTATTCAACGTCCTTCTTTTATAAAGCACTAAAGAACACTAACAAAACACTAATTCTCGGCACCTATAAGAACATTGGTGCTTCACACAATCTACATGAGATCCGGTAGATATGTGAACTAAAACGCGAGTTATGTATCCCCCAATTTATCTATATATTAAATAATAGAACCTAATAGGAAATTATTAGGAATTGTTAAAGTAATCATAAGTCAATTGCAACAATGTAGTATAAGGATAAACCAGACAGGTTATTAACAGTTCATGAGAACGGATGCAATACAATGTATTCTCGACGATAGTGATACTGCAGGTGGCAAGTCACAGGCGGTTAAGATATCGCAATTACCTAGAAAATAAGATTGTAACAATGTAACAAAGTATAGAATTCAGAGTAAAGCAGGCATGAGATCTGCAAGTTCCCACAGCCATGTAAAGGGGTAGGATCATTATAAAAAGCCCGGAAGCTCAAGGACCCGGCAGTCAGTCAAAGTATTCAGCTCTAGCAATGAAGTTTGCTTAGACGACTTACAATATTAGTTCAATGAATTAATTTATTTTGATTTAAGTTTGAAATTAGTTTGTCAAAATTCCACATTAATTTCTGTATCAATTAAAATAAATTTGTTAAGTTTTGGAAGTGTTTTTTAAAAACGCAGCTCCCAAGGCCCGAACCTTAACTCGCGCCACCAACATGTATAGCAAATCAAAAACTGAGCATGTACATTACGTGACAAGTTAATGTACCTCTTTTCCAGAGGAGGAATAAATTAATAATCAAAACTATGGTTAAAACCCTCAAGATTTGTAATTGGCAGTAATGTAGTTTCGGCGCGTAATACACAATCAATAAATGAATGCGTACGATGTTTTGTTCTTGACCATGCTTGTTTACACCATTACTTGTTTGTAAACATCCATATCAAATTCAATTTCAAAATATATTAATTCGATACTAATCTAATAAATCGAAATTCAAACCATTTCGTGTCACTATAACTGCTGAATGGGCACTGATTTCTATCTTTTAATCTATAAGTATATTTTGTTGATTTGTTGTACTTTGAACCATGTCCCTATTTATTTTACATTTTTAATAATTTCTGTGTTAATTTACTTTTATTCAACAGTTTTCTTCAAACTTTTTTTCTGCACTTTTGTACAAGGTAGGTTTATGTGGCTGAAGTTACATTCAGATTCATATTCACATTTATTTTTAATCCTGCCCAGTTCCAGTGGACCAAATCAATACCTATATGGAAAAAACTTAAAATTAAAATCAAGTTCTTCTACCATCGATTCAATGTTAAAAAACACCAAAACTACTATAAAGCTGCCACATTAAATCAATCCACACGAAAACAAAATCGCAGAGTACATTAATCTCCAAATATAGCAAAGAAAATCAACTTCCAAACCAGGGGTTGCATCAAGATGGGAACAAAAAAATCATTCTTCAGCCAAACGGTGCGTGGTATCAACTAGCCATAAATTGCAAAATAATCCTTAAACAAATAGGAACTTTACATAAAAATATTAGACGATTTGAAAGGGGACGAAGGGTGGTAGTTAAATACCCCATCATAATAAAAAATGAATATCTCCTAAACGGTGCGTTGTATCAACTAGCGGTAAATTGCAGAATATTCCTTAGGCCCATAGGAACCTTCCACAAAAATATCAGGCGATTTGACAGGGGATGAGGGGAGGTAGTTAAATACCCCATCATAATAAAAAATGAATATCTCCTAAACGGTGCGTTGTATCAACTAGTGGTAAATTGCAGAACAATCCTTAGGCCCATACGTACCTTTCACAAAAGTAGCAGGCGATTTGAAAGGGGATGAAGGGGGTAGTTAAATACCTCATCATAATAAAAAATGAATATCTTCTAAACGGTGCGTTGTATCAACTAGCGGTAAATTGCAGAATATTCCTTAGGCCAATAGGTACCTTCCACAAAAATAGCAGGCAATTTGAAAGGGGATGAAGGGTGTAGTTAAATACCCCATCATAATAAAAAATGAATATTTCCTAAACGGTGCATTGTATCAACTAGCGGTAAATTGCAGAATAATCCTTAGGCCCATAGGTACCTTCCACAAAAATATCAGGCGATTTGAAAGGGGATGAGGGGAGGTAGTTAAATACCCCATCATAATAAAAAATGAATATCTCCTAAACGGTGCGTTGTATCAACTAGCGGTAAATTGCAGAATAATCCTTAGGCCCATAGGTACCTTCCACAAAAATATCAGGTGATTTGAAAGGGGATGAGGCGGGTAGTTAAATTCCCCAACAGAATAAAAAATGAACATTTCGTAAACGGTGCGTTTATCAACTAGCGTTAAATTGCAGAATAATTCTTAGGCCCATAGGTACCTTCCACAAAAATATCAGGCGATTTGATATCATGAATAACAATTAAAGATTCATTCATTCAAGGTGAAAACTTGCACAAATCTTTGATTAACATGTTTGGTGTAATTTACGCTGCCGGTAAAATCTAACCTCTCTATACCGTTTTGGAAGTCGATGGCAGTGGATATAGGTGTGATTTTCAAAATGCACAATTCTGTAGACTCTATGTGCTAACAGAAGTTTTCTTTCAGTTTTGCCTAACACGTATACAGCTATTAACTTATTTAAAGAATAATTCATAAACAAAAGAAAAATAACGAACTGAACAGGAAAAATGCAAGCTTAATTTTGACACATGACTTTTATCTTCGCAATTGGTTTACATAGATACCGTATATTTGATTTCTCCAATGCTCTACCCAAAGGTACCACATTCGTCAGGAGGTGAGTTCTATTTCCCTGGGAATTTGAATTTTGCCGAACCCTTGCTGTTCCAGGCAAGGTAGGGATCTTTAACGTGAATGACAACACACATCTGACCTACAATTTACCTCTCATCCGAGAGAGGGCGTATTTTTGTGAAGTGCTCGCTTAACATTTTTCAAACGGTCCGTGTAGGTATCTTGGGATTAGTAGTCATTCGCGAACCAACTATAATTCACGGAGTCTTATATATTATGTTTACATAGATACCGCGATCCATACAATGTTCTGGTAACGAAAATAACGTATCTAGGGGGAAGTATCGAAATTTTTCAAAACGATTAGAAACAGGTATAGAACATGACAAAAATGAGAAGTTTTTAATCCTAAATAAAGCAAAAGATAAATATGCAGAGTGTGCTATTAAAAAAAAAGTAAAAAACTTAATTTGAAGGTTTCCTAATTTAGGCGGTTATAATAAACTGTTGAAAAAATGATGAATATTTCTTGTGCTAGACATAAATATAATATCAGTTCTTCCTTCTAACAAGTATCAAAACATCAAAGGCTTAAATTACAAAATTTCGAGAAAAAAGCTGCTCATTTACCAATTCTATGAAAATACCAATTATATTCTTTAAATGCGAATATCTTAAACACTATCATCTTTTGATACATCTTGTATAACTTCCAATATTTTTAAAATATGAACGTTTCTTACCTCTAGCCTATGAGCGATACAGCGTTTACGCAATTAATATTAGTTAGGCGAAAACCTACTTTATCGTTGGGACACCCTGTATATTGCTTATGCATGGAATATTTTAATACTTGCTTTAAATTTTCGATACATAATCTAAAAGTATTATTGTGCTCTGTGGGAATATGGGTTGTTTTGATTGTATTTTGCTCGGGGCGTCTCGTAATTTCTGTTAACATTTGTGAAAACCAGCAAAGTACAATAGCTACCTACTTAAAGTTTTGAAGCGTTTAAGAAAAAGTCTTTGGTTGTTTTCTTACAAATACTACCAAACTAGACCTAAACTGTGAACTTATTGTTTGTTGAAATCCTAAATTATTTTACTATCAATGAACAGAGTACCTATTTGTATAGAGGGTTGGGTTAACAAGTACTTACCTGCAACTCTAATTAAAATTTACCTGTTGGAAGGTCAGTGATTCATATTATGGGTTTTGTCTCATGTTCCCGAATGTCTTAAAAATAAATGTTTCAGTCTTCTCAGTTAACTTGCTCTTTGCTGTAGTTTATCTGTATCGTATAAATTATTTTAAATTTAAAGTCGAAAATAGCTTTTTAAATTGCCTGATTGTATTCGTAAAAGCTCTCGTATAGTTTGCGCAATATACCATTGTATTATTGAGTATGTGATGTGACTAAACCTCAAAAAGATCTATTTAAACCAAAACCTTATAGTGACTTTTGATCCAAGTGGCGACATTCTAAAACTTTTAGTGATAGTTTCGTATTTACTTTATATTTCTAAGTTGAATTACCGTTAGATTTACAATTTTTAAACTTTTTAAACAAACAGCGGGTGCGCGTGTGATGGTTTGTTAGTGTTGGACTTCCGCTAGAATATCAAGAATGCCACGAGTAAATAAAGGTAAGAAACTAAGTCTGCATGCCTTGGTAGCTTCACTTGTATCTACTAATACTTCTATAAGTGATAAGGAAATTTCAAGATACAGAAATTCTGGTGTGGTTTACCCTGCTCCATGTGGTGCCTTGAAAATAAAGGATAATATAAAAAACCGCATGCAAATTTATGTAATTATCAAAAGACAAAATTTATTAACGGAATTAATTCAAGCAGTTCAGTTGCCAGCGAAATCTACCCGCTTAAACGATGCCAACGACAATGATAACAGACCAAGATTTTCTAGTAGTCGTATACAAATAGTGAGTGCACCAAAGCGAACAACTGCCTTAGTATCTGGCAATGGTCTTGTAGATCTTTATACGGAGTCACAGACATTTTCCAATAGTGCCATCTGTGACAACCAACATTATGAAAACGCATCAGCGACAAAGTCAGATGCTTTCATGTTAGCGGTTAATAAACATTTTAATCAAGTGCCAATAGCGGAGAAAAAAATTGAGCTCTACATACCCGAACCAAATCGAGGTTAGTATTGCACGGGATATAATAATATCTTTGCAGGAGTTAAAAACGCACCTCAAGAAATATTTA
Source organism: Platerodrilus igneus (assembly GCA_036346225.1). Taxonomy (NCBI): domain Eukaryota; kingdom Metazoa; phylum Arthropoda; class Insecta; order Coleoptera; family Lycidae; genus Platerodrilus; species Platerodrilus igneus. The sequence continues at coordinate 2,244,860 of JARFIW010001208.1, read as the reverse complement.
CCGTCGGTAGGAATACACTGTGTGATAACCTTTCAAGGTGGGCATCAGCTACTTAAAAGAACTGGACCCATTCACACTTTATATTGTAAGTGTAAACATTCCAATTGCCGTAAATTCAAAATCAGCATTTATGGGACTGACACTCAATGGCGGATTTTAGTTCAATTTGACAAATTGCAGGACAATCATACAGGTGAAGAGTATTCTTATCAAGTTAGGGGTGCTGAACGCGACGAATTGAAGGAAGCGCTTTTGCACAATATGCCTAACAAAGTACGCAAACATGCCATTAAAATGCTTAAGCGTGAAACTTTCTTAGAAGGAAATTGGCAACAACTTAGATCCTTATCAGTTTATCAGAAAGTAAAATCTGAAGCTAGGCTAAACCTGGATTTAAACAAGAGTACTTATTTAGACGTCATTCTAAAAGCACATCAAGAAACAAATAAGTATATTCAACAACCAGACGGTAACTTAGTTGTTTATTTATATTCGCGCCAGCAAATTGATTGCCTAATTCCCAGAGGGAAGAAAATTGATATTTATTTCGATGCCACGGGTTCTGTTGTTCGATCTCCAGAATTAGTTTCGAGAAAGCGGGTTCTTTATTACGCTGCTGTAGTGAACATAGATGGAAAAATTGTTCCCGTAGCAGAATTAATTTCATCCAAACATGACTCTGCAACTATATCAGCGTTTTCATTAACTTTAAGCATTTCGTAACAGTAACGTGTAATAGAACATGGCCTCTCTTTAATGTTGTTGTTGATTTTAGCTTTGCATTGATAAATTCTATTTGTCTTGGTTTCAACGAAATGACTCTATATTCATATTTAAATATTATGCACAAATTTGTTACTAATTCTTTAGATCGAAAGGATTTACTACAAATAATACCGATAAGATCTTGTTGTGCCCATTTTGTGAAAATGATCAAAGATAAACTGTCCAAAATTAAAATAGGTAAGCAAGAAAAAAATATAATTACAGATTGTGTGGCCATTTTAATGCAGTGCAACGAGTTTGAAGAGTTATCTCGGTGTTTCAAAGCATTTATAAAAATTTTAATCTCTCCTTTTGAAACTGATTCATTTTCAAAATCTTATAAATTTTTGCTGCTCCAAAAAGTAAAACTATTATCATCCAAGGATTTATTAAACTTAAACGTGCAAGTTGATCACGTGTCAATTTCTGAATGTGAATCTGATGATAGTGAATATGTCCGGGGTAGGTATACAACTTCACCGTTTTATAAACATTTTCAAAAATTATATAGTGAAATAGAAGAGGAGATAAAACTTGATGCCAATTGTAAATCACAAGTAAAAAATTCTCTGAGGTGTGAGGCATTTGCGGATTATTTTTTATACTACACTGCCTTCGTTCCAATGCGGTCAGGAATTTTATCACCATTTCCTTTGGAAACCCGCTACAGTAATGCCAACGTTGAGTGTTGGTTCAAAATCGTTAAAAAGGAAATTGTGGAAGGTCAAAGTAATTAAAAAGTTGGTCGCTTTATAGATAAATTGAAAGACTATTTGGATGTTCAATTAAAGTCTGTTGAAATGAATATCAAACCAACGCCAAAAAAAAAAGGAAAACCTCCCAAAACGACTGTAAAGATGACGATATTGGTAAGCCTTTTGCCGAAGAAGTTTGGCGACCAAAAACAAAATCGCAAAACCACTTTGTTTTTCCATCATTAGTAGCTATAGAGAAAAAAGCATGTAGTATGAATCCAAATACTAACAACTCCAAAAAGAAGAGTCCACTAATATTAGAATCGAATATTTCGAAAAAATCAGAATTAGCGTGTAGTGTGCTTGGATCTCATGAAAACCTCATAGAACTACCGGTTCATGATATTCCCCATGATATGGCGCTAACGAATTCTTTATTTTTAAACACTAATTATTATATAAACGCCGCATTAAAAAATGTCAATTTTATTGTATGCGAAATGGTAAACAAGGAAAGATATACATTTATAATATCAAGTACAGATTATAGAACACTTGTATCTAGATATAATCATGATTACAACTTCGAAGCTCCAGACACATCTCGATGGTTGACCGATTACTGCATTGATGCAGCGGCGATTGCATTACTTAGGACTAACGATTCTATTTACTATATCGATTGCATATCGTCACATATTGCGTTCCACTCTCAAGAGAAACGATTTATCAGCAGCATACCAGCCTATACCGCTTCGTTTATGGGGATAACTATACTTTTGCTTCCTATTAATATTAATCAATGCCATTGGGCGTTGATTGTATTAGATCTGTGCGCAAAAGAATATTATTGTTTAGATCCATCTTCAGCGAATGAAATTGATCCGAGTGAAACTGCAAAATTGATTAAAAAGTTTATGACGACACGCAATAGATATCACACACAAAATACCCAAGAATTTCTTAATTTCAGAGAGTGGTCACCAGTACAAATAAAAAAATATACTAAACAAAGGGATTCCTTAAACTGTAGAATATACATAATATATTACATTGAAGTGATTGCCTCACTTAACAATCTTAAGAGGTTTGAAAATTTACCACGCCACTTATCGTTTGATCCAGAAAAATATAGAATGTTTGTTCAACGTTGCCTCATACTTTATTCAGAAGACATGTTTTATATGTGGTATTCAGTCACGTGAAAATTATATTCAATGCCAAATTTGCCGAAGGTGGGTTCATTTCGTAAACTGTGCTAGACCATTAATTGCTAAAGCTGTAACTTTTCAAGAAGCAAGTAAAGATGAATTCATTTATGAATGCCCTGGGTGCATTGCTAACAACTTTGTATTATGTTCGCCTCCGGAAAACCTGTCCCCTAGATTAAAACTATCTGATTTTCGGCAAATATCAGAAAATTTTCCTCTAACTATTCTACCTCATCTGACACTAACAAATTTAGAAATACGCAAACTTTTAATATTGCATAGAAAAGACTTACAGAAAACCTATAATAAATCAATTGAATCCACTCTATCTGCAATATATGATGAAGATTCAAAAAATATATTAAAATTTCTGCAAGAAGACATATGTAGACTAATTACTAGTGAACTGATGAATGAATTTGATTCTTTGGAAGTAAAACATAGAGAACACTGTTTTATAGCCATGTGTGTAAACTTCAGTAAAACACTGATTAAATATTTTTATGGGGACGTTGACTTTATAAAAAAAAATAAAGATCAACTTCCAATAGGGGATCCATCATGGATTTGTAAATCATTTTGAAAGAAATAAATGATTATTATTGAGCGTGGCATATGTATACACTGACACTAATATGAATTATTTTGCAGTATATAAATGAATCTGTTGTTATATCGCTAGGATATTTGAATGTTCTATCGACTTATAATTATAAGGAGTAAAAAATAATAATATTGTATATACGTTCACACTTGTGAATAATAAGTTCAGTAAAAACCTATATTATAATATAATTCCATCTATTGAAATCATCAACTAATTTAATGTTGTATTATCTAGAATAAGTGCGGAGAGTGCTCTACATTTAATAGATTTCTACAATTAAATAAAATATATGTGTACAATGCCAAAAAGTATGGACTACTAATAATTTCCTTATCTTTGAAAGCATTTAATTTTATAATTTAGAAAAGAACAGTAAATTAGAAAACATGTAGAAATCAGGTCAACCTGCTTTAGAAGTTTTTGTATAACTGAAGAAGCAACAACGAATTAGAGATCAGGTTGTGCAGGTAAGTTGATTCCTATAGATACAGCAGGGGTTTAAAAAATAACTTGCATTAATGATAATATGTGTTATGCAAACTTCTAATAAAAGAATTCAGTTACAACTTCTTGAAAAGGAATGAACGAGATGTATTCAGTATTGTTTACTGGATACGAAAACTTTAAAACCACAAGTTTCAATTCTAACTAACGCCTGCAAGGCATTTCTCTTATCTCTAATAATTGTAATTAAATAATAAACAGTATTTATACTACCACAATTGTTTTCTAGCGGTGCGACTTTAAACATAAGGACTTAAAAGCAGCACATTTGGTGATTTTTCTAATTATGGTTGAGCGATTCTAACTATTTATAAACAGTTAAGTATGATAGTTGAGCAAAATACAAAAATTTGACCAACTAAAACATATTGTTGCGATCCACTATTAGGCAACCCGTCAAACATACAAACGCCCGGGGCACAGCGTATTCTTCAGCATTCGAGAATCCTTCTACAAAGTTCTAGATAATGAGTCATATCTTAATGCAGGGTATATATAAGGCCGCTTATGAATGTAAGAGTCTAGTCTATTCTTGAATGTCTAATATAAATTATATCGTTGTAAAGTAAACGTAGTTGAGTTTTTAGAATATATATATAAATGATATGCTGTGTCTAATGTGCATGCAGCTTGCAGTATACATAAATAAATAGAAGTGTATAAACAAATAGTTGTGTTAGTGTGGTTATTGGACCTAGGGTAAAGAAGTTAGTTTAAGAAGATATTAGTGCTTGTAAATTCATTAGTGTAATAGTGCTTCATTGTTAAGTGGACTGAAAACATCTATAAATAAGGCATATACTGTTAATTAGACTTGTGAACAGTGAGTAATAAAGACCATTATTATTACTTGTTTTAAATTAAAAAAACGCGGTAGTAGTAGCGCGTTACACTGGTGTCAGGCATTTGTGGGGTATATAGTGATTAATTTAAAACACAAGTCTAAAGACATTTAAGTAGTTTGTATATGCCAGTGACAAGAAATCAAAGTAAAATGGAGGCAGACACTTTAATGAATTTCCTCAAGGATTTTAAATCCGGTATGGAGGAAAGGTCGGCTAAACTAGAATTGACACTTAGTGAAAATGCTGAGAAAATGGAGGAGAGGTCGGCTAAACTGGAAGTGACACTAAACGAAAACTTAGTGAAGTCAGTTGAACTGGAATCGACCCTTAAAGAATTTAAATACGGCATGGAAATGACACTTAGTGAAAATGCTGAGAAAATAGAGGAAAAGTTAAGTGAAAATACAGCCACGTTAGAACGAAGATTAATGGAAAGTTCCATTGCATTGAAAGAAGATTTCACTGAACAGGTAAAAACAGTTGAGCAAAAGTTGGACAGTAAATTGATAAAATGGAAGAAGATGTGATGAGGCTGCAAGAACAAGTAATTTCACTAACAACGCGGCCACTTGAATTGCCAAGCCAAGTTGTTAATCAGAACATTCCAGAAATAAGAACCACGGAAAGAAGCGAGTCAATTCCGTCTAAATTTAAAGTAAAACCACCTACATTCGATGGTAAAACACCTTGGCCCACATATTTGAAACAATTTGAAGCTGCTGCAATAGCCAACGGTTGGTGCAACAAAGAGAAGGCTATCTCCTTAATAGTGGCCCTACGGGGGGAGGCTCTTAACATCTTACAAACAATTCCCGATCACCAGCAGAATGATTACGGCCTCTTAACATCAAAGCTTGAGATGAGATATGGAGATGTTCACCTTCAACAGGTTTACCACGCACAAGTTAAGAACCGCTCGCAAAAGACAAGTGAAAGCCTGCAAGAATTCGAAGCTGACATTGCCAGGTTAGTTAGATTGGCATACCCAACGGCACCAGACAGCTTCCTCGAACAACTTGCTGTCCAAACATTTGTGGATGGCGTTAAGGATGGCGAAATACAGCAAGCGCTAAGACTAGCACGGCCAAAAATGTTAGACGATGCACTGGCCCATGCGCTTGAATTTGAAGCAGCTAAGCAGACATCACATAGGGTGAGTCACAAAGTTCGGTCTGCCTTAGAGGAACCTGGTCAAGTTCAGAACAGCATAGATGAAATAATCAACCGTGTGTTTGAAAAGCGAAAGGCGGAAAGGCTGAAAAGACTACGACCGCGGAGATGGCGTCTACGATGCTGGAGCTGCGGTGAAGTTGGCCATATGCAGAGACGCTGTACTCAACCAAAGAAACAACCGGTTGTGCCAAAGCTGGTCCATGTAAGAGGGCGAACTTCGACAGCACAGCGTAGTGCCCCGGAGATTATCATCCGTGCTGCATCGTCGGTGGAAAGTCTGGACAGCATTTATATCGATGGTAGAATTAATGGTAGGGTTGTCCGATTACTTGTGGACACAGGAGCGACAAGAACTATTGTGAGACCAGATTTGGTTGGTCGTGGAAAAGTGCTACCTGTATCGGTGTGTCTCCGAACGGCAAGTGGTGAGAAGATTGGTACTCATGGAGAGACTGCCGTTATGTTGACAATTGGGGACAAATTAATTAATCATCGAGTGTTGGTGGCTGAAATTACAGAAGAAGTGATCTTGGGAATGGATCTCATGAGAGAATATGGGTTTCATGTAAACATGAAAGAAAATGTGCTTCGGATAGATGATGATGAGATTCCATTTCAAGGGACGAGTAACCAGACGATGCAAGTTCGAATGATTTGCGATATGAAAATACCCGAGAAGGCGGAGATGATAGTAATGGGACGCCCGGATGGTACGCTCCGGGAAGGACAAGTATGCATGATGGAAGCAACTGAATCGGGGATGGGTCAGGAGGGACTTCTGATTGGAAGAACGCTGGTAAAGGGTGCTGAACATTAACCCTCATACAGTGACCCTGAAGAAAGGCATGATTGTGGGAAGTTGCATTCCAGTATGTCATATTAAACGTTGTATTGACGACACGAAAATAAACCAACCAACGGTTGCTCACAGAAATTGCTGGATATGTTGATACCCTCGTGTCAAGGATTAACTGGCGATCAACTGGGCAAGGTAAAAGAACTGGTCGGACGATATCGAGGTGTGTTTGCACTGGATGATAGTGAGAAGGGAAGGACGAATGTTGTGCAACACAAGATCAATACTGGAGATGCGCAACCGATAAGACAACACCCCAGGCGGCTTCCTTTGGCAAAACGTAAGGAAGCCGAGCAAATTATCACCGATATGGAAGAACAGGGAGTGATTGAACCTCGAATAGTCCATGGGCATCCCCGGTAGTGCTTGTCAAGAAAAGGACGGGTCGACAAGGTTTTGTGTAGACTACCGGCGGCTTAATAATGTGACAAAGAAAGACAGCTATCCTTTGCCCAGAATTGATGACACCTTAGATACTCTATCCGGATCTAAATGGTTTTCGACCTTGGACTTGAAAAGCGGATACTGGCAGGTAGGCTTGGAGCCAAACGATAAAGAAAAGACTGCGTTTACAATTGGAACTGGATTATGGCAGTTCAAGGTCATGCCATTTGGATTATGCAATGCTCCTGCTACTTTTGAACGATTGATGGAGTCGGTACTGCGTGGACTGTCCTGGAAGACATGTCTGGTGTACCTGGACGACGTGATAGTGTTAGGCCGGTCTTTTGAAGAACATCTTAAGAACCTAGAGGAGATATTCCAAAGATTACGCGGGCAAACCTTACATTAAGCCCCAAGAAGTGCCACCTATTTGGAAAAGAGGTGAAATACCTAGGACATGTCGTTTCAGAGACCGGAATAAGAGCTGACCCTGACAAAATAAAAACGGTACAAGAGTGGCCTACACCAGCAGATATACACCAACTACGCAGTTTTCTAGGATTGTGCACATATTACCGACGTTTTATACTTGGGTTTGCGAACATTGCCAAACCGTTAACAAAATTAACCGAAGATGGACAAGAATATGATTGGAATGACGACTGCCACAGTGCATTCGAACAACTGAAACGGCTACTAGTTACAGCACCAATTTTGAGTTATCCACGGATGGAGGGAAAATTTGTGTTGGATACCGATGCCAGTAACACAGCTATAGGAGGCGTTCTTTCTCAAGTGCAGGACGGACAAGAAAAAGTTATTGGGTATTTCAGCAAGGTCTTGTCGCGGCCAGAAAGGAACTATTGTGTGACAAGAAGGAGCTGTTGGCCGTCGTCAAATCCGTAGAGCACTTTTATAAGTACTTATACGGCCGTAAATTCCTGTTGAGAACAGACCATGCTGCACTGAAATGGTTATTGCAGTTTCGAAATCCTGAAGGGCAAGTGGCAAGGTGGATAGAGCGGCTGCAGGAATATGACTTTGATACAGAACATCGTGTAGGAACTAGCCATCGGAATGCAGACGCTCTATCAAGGAGACCTTGTCCGATGGACTGCAATCATTGCTCCAAGATGGAAGAGAAAATAAGTGTCATCCATAGAATGACGGTAACCGATGATACTTGGCAACTCGAAAGAATACGAGAAGACCAGGAGAATGACGCCGAATTGGGACGTATTATTGAGTGGAAAAATAGAGGACAACGGCCAGCTTGGGAAGAAATTAGTATTTTAAGTAGGAGCCTGAAGGCATACTGGGCACAGTGGGACTCCTTGATGATAGAAAATAGAATCTTGAAACGACGCCTGGAATTTGAAGAGGCACTGAGAGACTTCAAGTGATAGTGCCGAGAAGCAGAGTGCCGGAAGTGTTGCAGCACTTGCACGATGGTATTTCCGGAGGGCACTTTGGCGTGAAAAGAACTCTCGAGAGAGTGAGAGAAAGATTCTATTGGCTGAACTGCAAAGATGATGTGAAGGAGTGGTGCCGGAAATGTGAATTGTGTGCCTCTGCAAATGGCCCGGTCTCAAAACGGAAAGCCCCAATGAGACAGTATAACGTGGGGAATCCTTTTGAGAGGGTAGCCATTGATATAGCTGGTCCATTTCCTGAATCAGAGAAAGGAAATAAATACATCTTGGTTGCAATGGATTATTTTACCAAATGGCCGGAGGCATATGCTATACCTAACCAAGAAGCCGAGACGGTTGCAGATGTACTAGTCAGGGAGTTGTTTTGTCGTTTTGGAGTTCCGTTGGAATTACACTCCGATCAAGGTCGAAACTTCGAATCAGTATTGTTTCAAAATGTCTGCAAGCATCTTGGAATCAGGAAGACTAGAACCACGCCACTTCATCCCCAATCGGATGGAATGGTTGAAAGAATGAACAGGACGTTAGGGAAGTACCTGGCCAAAGTTGTCTCTGAACATCAACGAGACTAGGACCAATATCTGCATTGTTCCTACTGGCGTACCGATCTTCGGTACATGACAGCACAGGGTACTCTCCCGCTAGCGTAATGCTAGGACGTGAATTGCGGCTACCATGTGATCTTCAGTTTGGATTTAAACCTGGAGAAGAGATCGCAGGTGAAGATTACGTTAGTAAGCTTCGTGAAAGATCAAATAGTATTCACGAAAACGTCCGAAAGAATATACAGGCAGCAAGCGATCGAATAAAATCACAATATGACACGAGAGCACAAGAAGGTGGTTATCAACCTGGAGATTTAGTGTGGTTGTACAATTCACAAAGAAAACGTGGATTGTCGCCAAAACTACAAAGACAATGGGAAAAGCCGTACGAAGTGTTAAAAAGGATTAATGATGTAGTGTACCGGATCAGAAGATCCCCTCGTGGTAAACCGAAAGTGGTACACTTTGACCGTTTAACATCCTACGCTGGCAACAACTAGGAAGACTCGAATAATGATAATGGTGTTCGGCAAGTTATTAATCATGAGCCAATGTAGATTTTGAGAGCTTTATGGCGGCGTATGGTGGTTCCGCTAAAGCGAGATTTGGCGTTGTTGTTGAAAAACAGCAAGATCTGTTTAGAGCACCAGAAGAGTATTCCCTTGCACATTGCGTAGCTCAAGATTTGGCAATGTCAAGGGGAATAGCTGTTGTTTTCAAGAAAAAGTTTGGATGTGTGGATGAATTAGTACAACAGCAGCCAACTGTAAGAAAATCTTTGGTCCTTCAAGATAAAAATCGTTATGTTTACTATCTGGTCACCAAAAATTCTTCATGGCAGAGACCTAGTTATGGACATCTATGGGAGGCTTTGCTAAATCTTAAGGCGCAGATGATGGAAAATGGAGTAACGAGACTAGCGGTGCCCAAGCTGGGCTGTGGACTGGATCGCTTAGACTGGAGGATAGTCCGAAATATGCAAGAAGTAGTTTTCCAGGGAACCAACGTCCAGGTTCTTGTTTGTTGTTATCAACCGGTTGCCTACCAAGACCAGAAAAAGAGTGTTGACTGTTACTTCCAACGACGCGATGGATGCACCAGAGGAGATAGCTGCCGATACCGTCACCAGTCATCGAATTGGCGTCAAGATGGATTTACAGTTACGAGACGTAACGGTTTTAAAGAGGGGGCAGTGTTGCGATCCACTATTAGGCAACCCGTCAAACATACAAACGCCCGGGGCACAGCGTATTCTTCAGCATTCGAGAATCCTACAAATTTCTAGATAATGAGTCATATCTTAATGCAGGGTATATATAAGGCCGCTTATGAATGTAAGAGTCTAGTCTATTCTTGAATGTCTAATATAAATTATATCGTTGTAAAGTAAACGTAGTTGAGTTTTTAGAATATATACATAAATGATATGCTGTGTCTAATGTGCATGCAGCTTGCAGTATACATAAATAAATAGAAGTGTATAAACAAATAGTTGTGTTAGTGTGGTTATTGGACCTAGGGTAAAGAAGTTAGTTTAAGAAGATATTAGTGCTTGTAAATTCATTAGTGTAATAGTGCTTCATTGTTAAGTGGACTGAAAACATCTATAAATAAGGCATATACTGTTAATTAGACTTGTGAACAGTGAGTAATAAAGACCATTATTATTACTTGTTTTAAATTAAAGAAACGCGGTAGTAGTAGCGCGTTACAATATCTTGGAGTTGACAATTCAGCCGCATATCAGTTGTATTAATTTTTTGAGAAAGTTGTAAGAAAATCGATGAAAGTATCGTTCTATAAACGGGTAGTTGTAAATTACCACTAGTTGATACAACGCACCGTTTAGGAGATATTCATTTTTTATTGTGTTTGGGTATTTAACTACCCCCCTCATCCCCTTTCAAATCGCCTGCTATTTTTGTGGAAGGTACCTATGGGCCCAAGGATTATTCTGCAATTTACCGCTAGTTGATACAACGCACCGTTTAGGAGATATTCATTTTTCATTATGATGGGGTATTTAACTACCCCCTTCATCTCCTTTCAAATTGCCTGCTATTTTTTGTAAAAGGTACCTATGGGCCTAAGGATTATTCTGCAGTTTACCGCTAGTTGATACAACGCTCCGTTTATTAGATATTCATTTTTCATTATAATGGGGTATTTAACTACCCCTTCATCCCCTTTCAAATTGCCTGCTATTTTTGTGGAAGGTACCTATGGGCGTAAGGATTATTCTGCAGTTTACCGCTAGTTGATACAACGCTCCGTTTAGGAGATATTCATTTTTTATTATTATGGGGTATTTAACTACCCCCCTCATCCCCTTTCAAATCGCCTGCTATTTTTGTGGAAGGTACCTATGGGCCTAAGGATTATTCTGCAATTTACCGCTAGTTGATACAACGCACCGTTTAGGAGATATTCATTTTTCATTATGATGGGGTATTTAACTACCCCCTTCATCTCCTTTCAAATTGCCTGCTATTTTTTGTGGAAGGTACCTATGGGCCTAAGGATTATTCTGCAGTTTACCGCTAGTTGATACAACGCTCCGTTTATTAGATATTCATTTTTCATTATAATGGGGTATTTAACTACCCCTTCATCCCCTTTCAAATTGCCTGCTATTTTTGTGGAAGGTACCTATGGGCGTAAGGATTATTCTGCAGTTTACCGCTAGTTGATACAACGCTCCGTTTAGGAGATATTCATTTTTTATTATGATGGGGTATTTAACTACCTCCCCTCATCCCCTTTCAAATCGCCTGATATTTTTGTGGAAGGTACCTATGGGCCTAAGGATTATTCTGCAATTTACCGCTAGTTGATACAATGCACCGTTTAGGAAATATTCATTTTTTATTATGATGGGGTATTTAACTACACCCTTCATCCCCTTTCAAATTGCCTGCTATTTTTGTGGAAGTTACCTATTGGCCTAAGGATTATTCTGCAGTTTACCGCTAGTTGATACAACGCACCGTTTAGGAGATATTCATTTTTCATTATGATGGGGTATTTAACTACCCCTTCAACCCCTTTCAAATTGCCTGCTATTTTTGTGGAAGGTACCTATGGGCCTAAGGATTATTCTCAATTTACCGCTAGTTGATACAACGCACCGTTTAGGAGATATTCATTTTTTATTATGATGGGGTATTTAACTACACCCTTCATCCCCTTTCAAATTGCCTGCTATTTTTGTGGAAGTTACCTATTGGCCTAAGGATTATTCTGCAGTTTACCGCTAGTTGATACAACGCACCGTTTAGGAGATATTCATTTTTTATTATGATGGGGTATTTAACTACCACCCTTCGTACCCTTTCAAATCGTCTAATATTTTTATGTAGAGTTCCTATTTGTTTAAGGATTATTCTGCAATTTACCACTAGTTGATACAACGCACCGTTTAGGAGATATTCATTTTTTATTATGATGGGGTATTTAACTACCTCCCCTCATCCCCAGTCAAATCGCCTGATATTTTTGTGGAAGGTTCCTATGGGCCTAAGGAATATTCTGCAATTTACCGCTAGTTGATACAACGCACCGGTTAGGAGATATTCATTTTTTATTATGATGGGGTATTTAACTACCACTCTTCGTCCCCTTTCAAATCGTCTAATATTTTTTATGTAAAGTTCCTATTTGTTTAAGGATTATTTTGCAATTTATGGCTAGTTGATACCACGCACCGTTTGGCTGAAGAATGATTTTTTTGTTCCCATCTTGATGCAACCCCTTGTTTGGAAGTTGATTTTCTTTGCTATATTTGGAGATTAATGTACTCTGCGATTTTGTTTTCGTGTGGATTGATTTAATGTGGCAGCTTTGTAGTAGTTTTGGTGTTTTTTAACATTGAATGGATGGTAGAAGAACTTGATTTTAATTTTAAGTTTTTTCCATATAGGTATTGATTTGGTCCACTGGAACTGGGCGGGATTAAAAATAAATGTGAATATGAATCTGAATGTAACTTCAGCCACATGGTAGGTTTAAATATTTTATGAAAATTATGCGCATAAGTCAACTTAACCTAAAACTGTATTTTAATTTTACTATAAATTGGAGAACAGATTTTGTAGATGTGCTATTATTTATATCAGTTAAAACTATAATAGACTAATATGTATGTTTTTGCAGGTTGTATTTAAGTATCAACACAATGAATCTCAAAACGAAGTGGAGCCACTAATAAAATTATATTTGACGATTTTGATTTGGCTGTGTTATGATGAACATCTCATGAGATCTACATAATCGATATGAAAGTTTCGGCAGTGCAAATTTGAGTCAAGAGAATGACTGACAAAGTTGTCTACAGGGGTGGACCTGATACGCTCAGAAAGAATTTAAAACAAATTGGGTTTAGATTTAGAAAATTCCATGATAAAAGAAAATTATTAATAGAACAATATAATATTTTAGCTTGACGTTCTCGTTACCTACGTGCATCGTGGAAAAAAAATGCGCTTGATGAAAACAAGCGACCTGTTACATACTTGGATGAAATGTACATTCATTCAACAGATGGTGTTTCCAAGTGCTGATAGTCTAAAGATGAACCTAGCATATATAAAGCTGATGGAACTCGTCAATGGTATATTATTGTAAATGCTGGTCGATGTTATGGTTTTGTTAAGAATGAGCTCCTAAACTTTAAATCAAAATCTAAGTACAGAGATCATCATGACGATATCAACTACGCCAATTTCATGCAATGGTTGGAAAAATAATTATTTCAAATTTGCCTCTTAATGGAAATATTGTTATGGATAATGCATCCTATCATAGCGTCCAAATTAATAAATCTCCTACGATAGCTGCACGTAAACAAACTATTTGTGTTTTCCTTGACAATAAAGCCATACCCACAATAAACAATATACAAGAAACAGAATTACTGGGTTTTGTTAAAAATGTGCCAAGTAATAAGATGTAGCTATGTTGACAAAATTCTTAAAAATCATGGTCGCACTGTATTACTTTTATCCAATACCATTGTGAGCGCAATCCGCTTGCATTAATTTGGAGGTTGTTTAAGCATAAGGTTGCTATGCATAATGTTGGCCAATGAAATGAAGAGGTAGAGGATCTGTTAAAAGTGCATTTGCAGAAATGCCACTTGGATTAAAAAACACATTGTAAGTATGTAAATAGCGTAAGAGAAGAAATTTGAGAAAGTGATTTGTCAGTTGACAACAAAATTGAAAAATTAGAGTTTATTGTAAACACTGGTTCATCAGAAGATGGAACTAAAGAAAGTGATAGTGACTAATCAGTTTACATATACATTGTGCAATTCTGTGAATAAGTAATATGTAGTGAATATATGAATCGCTTAGACTTTATGGGTTAATGTAATTAGAGTATTACTGCAATTGTAATTGAAAATGTAAGACGGTTATTTAATAGTGTTCTAATATGTTGTATTTAATAAAGTAATTATTCTGTACTTTCTTGCTTATTTAGGATTTCTGCAGTTAATTGTTTTAATTTGAATACTAATTGCACTTTATAGCTTTAAGTAAGGTTAAGTTACAAACTAAATATTGATAATTTTATTTGATCTTGAAATTTTCACTTTTCATTCTTGCATACTCTAAAACTAACAGAGCAGAGCCATCATACCATGCGACACCAAGCTTAATGTTTGCTTCTGATGACTATATGTATATGGTGTCATGTAATACCACCGCATTTTACTTTCTATTGTTCAAGTAACAAAAGTCCTAATGTGGAAACAGTCTTCTAACCAAACAAATATCAACTGGTAAAATTAGCTGCTCCTTCAGAAACTAAAATCATGACCTTCAGGATCTCACATCAGGGTGTGATTAAAGGTAAACAAAAAATATTTACACCCAGAATGTATTTCGATATAATTCTGTCGGGGTACTTGTTCCATGAAATTTATGTACTAAGTTACATTAAAATTTTTAACCAAACATCTATGGGTTTGGTCTGGGATTTAAAATAACATCAGATCAAAGGAAAGAGAAAACCTAACTAAATGCAGGGCCTATGAACCCATTTGTAATATAAAAATCAATTCATTACAGCTTTGCATACAGATACCTCATCTTAGAGAATTCCTTAAACAGCCCCATGTTTAGAAAAATACGATAGGCAGGTTATTCTCAGATCATTATAAATCAGAAAACCAAATGGAAAAAATCAAACATCCTGTCAACAAACAGGTATCCTATCCTCCGAGATATATGCATTTTTGGGTATCATCAAAATAAATGAAAAAAATTATAGGAAAATACATGAATAATGAATTGATCAAGTTCAAATCCACCTGCATTATGTATGGATTACATCACTGCTAATGAAATTTAAGCAACATACACCTTAACCAATGTATTTTAGTTGTATTAAATATAATAGAACTTCTGAGGACTTAAATTTATTTACAAGTGTTGTGTAGAATAAACTTAGGTAAGAGAGAAATAGCTAAAGTAAAACTGAATAGTATACTTAGCTGGAACATAACAATTCGCTCTTAGACAAAATGACATATTGTAGCACAATAGTCAGAATACATATTTAACTTTATAAATATTTGAATTATTGTTTACTTGAAATGCGCCACAGTTATTATTCATTATTTCAGCATTGAATTAGTTTGAAGAGTCAATCTGTCTAAATTATTAGTAATTTAAACATACAAATTTTCAATAAATATTTTGAGAATAAAGATGTCTGTATCACAATAGAACAGAGACACATCATTACTATTCTAGAAATATACAACCAAACTATACCTCTAACTAACTGACCCAATAAGCAAGCAGCATGCAAATAAATACCATGCATGCTTAAAACATTTTTCAAACAGTAATGAACTCGTACGACACCCATCAAAATATGTAGTAGAACAGTCTACAAGCAGCAGAGAGACGACATTTTGACGTATTTTTTCATCGATTTGAGTTAAAAAAAATGAAGCCATAATGACGGTAGGATGACGTGAATATGTACGACCCTAGAGACGTCATTTTAAGACATCATTATAACGCTTTGAAATGACGCCTAAATGACAATAAAGTCGACGTTACATTAACAGCAAATTGATGTCACAATTGATGTTGAAATGACCATATTTTAATGTTATAACAACTTCAATGTGACGTTATAACTGACGTTAAGATGACAATGAAACTGTCGTTATGGTGACACTATATATCACCTCAAATTGACGTCTTAATGACAATATAACTAACGACAAAAATGACATCTGAACTGACTTTATAATAACCCTATAACTGACATCAAAGTGACGAGATAAGTTATGTCAAGAGAGTGTTTCAATAATATTGGTAATGATCTATTGTAATTATTAACCATCATTAAACTATAGTGTGGGACATGTTGAAATCTTAAATCAACAATAAATACGAAATTGGAAAATACGTAATAGTATTACAATGCCATTAACATATAACGATACATCATTTTTTAACTTTGTAAAACAAGTTTTTAATTATCAGAAGGATTATAATACTATGACACGTTTTCCAATTTCTTGTACTATGAAATGTATTAAGTTTAATGCTGTTTATTGATTACTTGTGATCTTTTTCCGATGCTCGACACGAAGGTACTACTTTGGCCAGGAAGCGAGTGTTTTTTATCTGAAAAATTTTGAATTTTTGCGGAACCCTTGCTGTTCCGAGCAAGGTAAGGATCTTTAACGTGCGTGACAAGACTCACACACGGGACTTCCATTTTACTTCTCATCCGAACGAGGGCGTATTTTTGTAAAAAAATGCTCGCCTAACATTTTTCAAGCGGACCGTGTCGGGATTCGAACCCGGATTTTGGGCGTAGTAGTCATGTGCATACCAATTACGCCACGGAGCCGCCTGTTTAATGATTACAACAAATCGATATTGTGTAATATTAAAACGCGCACTAGAACACACACACACACACACACACACACACACACATGATCTAAATAAAAGCTCAATGCAATATCAAATAAAGGAGATAACACATTGATTAATATATTTGTAAGAATAATTACATAGCTTGGTTATAGAAAAGTACAGGACCAAGTACTGGAACGATTTGATATTACGAAACCACAATTCTTTACTTAACAAAAGTCAGGATTCCAGACAAACATTGGTAGATGTTTATTAAAAATCGAATTATATTCATAAAAAAGGTATTTTAAAGTTCTTAGTGTAGTTATGTCTCGCTTTCGGTTTACAATAGCTAAAGTAAAAATTAATGTACACGCACACGCACGCACGCAGGCACAAACGCACAAACGCGCGCGCGCGCGCGCACACACACACACACACACACACATATATATATATATATATCAATTTTTTTATTAAGAAATGTGTTAGGCAATCGAAAGACAACAAAAATCTTTCAGTTTTTATAAAGACTGCTCCCAAAGCCCGAAACGTAACTCGCATAACCGTTCAATTGGTATTACCACAGTCTTCGGTAAACATTTTTTGAATTTTTAAAGTTCTATCCAGCAATTAACGCTTCTCCAATATTTTTGCTACGATTAAGCTAATGTGTTACTAATCAAATGTTAACGCAATTTTTGATATTTTGCTATGTTTTATCGAAAATACCATTTACTATTAATTTGAAAAAGTAGGGGTTTGATTGATTTAATGAACAAGTGGGCGCTACCTTACCATGAAAAGAAATAAAGAAGGAGTCGGCGCCCTTTCCAACAATAGAAGATATCACGCTAACATTATTTAAAATTTACAAGCAATAACAAATATTGAAAGACGTTTTCACATTTTACCAATCTCTATCGATACACAATATCTCATAAAACTTTAACTCAAATTAAATCAACGAAACACGCCCTTAAAACTTGCATTTAATTATATATACGTTAAAAACAGAATAAATTATCAATCAAAACCCTCGACAATAAAAGAAACTTAAAATAGAATTTACAAACACATAGCCTTCGCATTTCTCAATACAAATAATACAAAGCTAACTTCATTCCGGATTTTTAAATCGGTCGTCTTGAGACATCTACTCTTTGAGGTAAATTTGATGGCTCAAATTTTTGTTCGTAAAGTAATTTATTGACAAGAAAGCTGTAGATAATAATTTTTAATATTCATTTAATTATCACAAGAGAAAACCAAATACGGTTGCATTCTCAGTATCAAACAAATAAAGGTTCCAATAAATCAATATTAATAATTATCATGTAATCAAAATTATTTTTTAAATCCTTTTTTTCAATTTTGAAAAAAAATCTTAAATGAACTTAAATTTCCTACAAGATTAAAATTTTTACATATGACGTACCTGTACATTTCATTTATAAAATTTTTAACATGGCAGAAAGTTCACTTCAAAAAATAAAGCGTTGGAGTTCATTAATTCTCATAATAAAAATTGTTAAGATTGAAAATGTCATACTTAAACAAAATAATTTTGAACAACTTGAGACCCGATCAATGACAGCTAACAAAATTATTGTATGCAATTTCCACAAATTCTAATTGCTGTAAATCACTTCACAATAGTTGAGCTCATGTTTAATTTAAACTTTTAGTGGTATAGCTTTTTCCTATAGTTACGTCATAAAGATAGTAGGTTTAATATTGAAGTTGTTAGATTAATTAGTTATGCGTTATACATATTAAAATAACTAAATTTTGACAATTATCTGTTACAAATTAATATTTAAGAAAAACTTCAACCTGCGGTGAGGTAGCCACCACTCCAGTACTAAGCAGTTAAGGTAAATTTTATATTTGACGCTAGAGGTCAGCATCTGATTTATAGTCCTGTATCCAGAGAACGTTCTCTGCCTGTATCTTTCGCGGAGTACTGATGGCGTCGTATCGATTGGTTAATAGCGTTCGGCGGAAAATGGAGTTCATGTAGTATATTATTTAGTTTTTGCATTAAATAATTGTGTTAGGGCGATTAAACAGTGCGAAGGCATATTTATAACTAATGCGGCAACTGGAATACTTCGAAATTGAGGTATATACCGAAAATATTGTGTAGCTTGTCTTAGCCGCCATTGTTCAATTTTAATACGCACTTTTTCTTTAGGAAGATGGAGTCTGCCTCTCACCAAGCTTACTTGAAGAAATATTTGGTAAAGAGTTGGAGTTGCAGGTAAGATAGAATTCGATATTTCGTATATAGGCAGTATTTTAAATAACTATTTATTTGGAATACCTGATTATAATGGAAATTCTGCATTGCCATATTTACTCTGAAATTGAAATTTAAATCCATCATGAGATTTATAATTTATATTTTCGAATGATATTTGTTACTACTTAACGATTACTTTAAAATACAGATAACATAATTTTAAAACATCCTCTAAATATTATTTCACACGTTATTTATTTTTATATTCTAGTCAAAGAATTTAACAAGTTAATGGATATAATAACTAGAATTGTGTGTATTAATTGATAGTTCTCATTGCAGATTGAGATCTATGCATCAGGAAATCATGAAATACATAATGTTTAGTGTTTAAGTATATTATAACTACATGGTCTTCCATTAAATTGTAGTTTTTAATAAGACGTTATAAATTCGGTGAAGTTTTGTCATATTTATTTGAAAACGACACCGATTATAAATGTTTGATTTAACCAGGACCATAGAAAAATTGACTTTTGATATTAGGCATTTGAAATATTTGTTGATAAGCATCTACTTTGGCAATCTCCTGTTTTCTCAGCTGTTTTACTAGTTAAAAATCCAATATTGAATATTGATATTGTTTTGATAGTAGAATTCTCGTTATACACGATAATTAACCTATGTTGAATATTGATTTCCTAGAAAGTTTTTGGTTGATACCTCTTTCTAAATCGTTAAAAGGATAAAACTGCTTTTAGTATTGTTTATAAAGGGTAATTTTGTTTTATTACAATATCATTTAGACTTCGTAATGCAACTCGAAAGCAGCAGCGTTTGGTAATTTTATTTTTGGACCTTAATTTGTCTTTCATGTATTCTGTTATCCTAATGATATAATTTTATGCTCACCTGTCCACCTTTGTTTGAGAAACGTTTCTAGTTATTGAGTGACATATAAACTTAGAAAAGTGAAAATTTTAGGAAGTCCTTAAAATTTTTGATTTATATCTAAGAATGACAACAGGTATCCAGGTATGTAACAGATAACTGAATTCCCAGGTCGTAATTTTGATACCTATAATTGAATGTGATTAGATTTAAAAAGCAGGTATTTGAATTAGTGTTGGAAGTTTGTTGAATACTATTGAAAAAGACACGTATAAATAGTAAATTTCCATAAATAAATATGTATAATTATATATATATATATATATATATATATATATATATCCCTTTCTACTTTACTCGTTACTCAAATGGCACTTTTCAGATCAGGGCTCCAATAAAATGACAATAACACAGACCGGTCTGAAGTTAGCAACACTCATTGAAAACAAGTGGCACACATAATGTGAGGTGGCTTTGTGGCGTAGTGGTATGTGTGTGACTACTATGCTTAAGGTCCCGGGTTCGAATCTCGACAATGTCCGCTTGAAAAATGTTAGGCGAGCATATTTCACAAAAATACACCCTCGTTCGGATGAGAGGTAAAATAGAAGTCCCATGTGTGAGCATTGTCACGCATGTTAAAGATCCCTACCTTGCTTGAAACAGCAAGGGTTTGGCAAAATTTCAAAATTTTCCAGGTTAAAAAAACTTGCTTGCTGGCCAATGTAGTACCTTTGGGTGGAGCATTGGAAAATCACATGTAAGGCACACATAATGTGGCTATTATACATCATTGATGTGTGGATGAAACGTCATCCATACTTTTTAAAACATGAAAAAATCATACTTAGAAAAATCTCCTTTACTATATGATGTCTGCTAAATTTGTTTGTGCCAATATTTGTCTACCTAAAGAAGCTACAATTCAGCACCTTCAATGCAATGTAATCACCGTTGCTAAAGTAAGGGTAGGCTGTGAAGTAATATATTTTAAGAAATTGGATTTATTTTACGAAATGATGTCTGCTAAACTTGTTTGCATGAACATTTATCTACATATAGGAGTCTCAATTCAGTACCCTTCAATCCAATGCAATCACTGTCGTACGGGTAGAGGTGAAAATAAACTTTTAAGAACCATGCTTCCTTTGCACAATTGTCAGCTGAATTTATTTGCGCGAATGATCATCTACCTGAAGGAGTTTCCATTCAGTACCCTTTAATTCAAGGTAACCACCGTTGTTAAAGTAAGGGTAGCGGGTGAAGTAATAAATCTTAAAAAATTATATATCCTTTACGAAACAATATCTGCTAAACTTGTTTGCATGAACAATCATCTATATAAAGGAGCTTCAATTCAGCACCCTTCAATTCGATGTAGCCACTGTTATTAAAGTAAGGGTATGGGATGAAATAATAAATCTTAAAAAAAATCATATCTTCTGTATGAAACTGTTTGCTAAATTTGTTTACTTGAATAATCATCTACCTAAAGGAGCTTTTATTCTGCACCCTTCAATTCAACATAATCACCCTAGCTGAAGTGAGGGTATAAGGTAAAGCAATAAATCTTAAAAATCATCTCTTTTACGAAACGATGTCTGCTAAATGTGTTAGCGCGAACGATCATCTACTTAAAGGAGCTTCAATTCAGCACTTTTCAATTAAATGTATCCGCCATTGTTAAAGTAAGGGTAGAGGCTGAAGTAATAAATTTTAAAAAATCGTATCTCCCTTATGAAATGATGTCTGCTAAATGTATTGGCACAAATATGCATTTAACCTAAATGAACTTCAGTTAAGCACCATTCAATCCAATGTAACCTCTGTTGTTAAAGTAAGGGTAGGTGTGAAGTAATAAACCTTATAAAATCATATATCGTTTACAAAGCTATGCCTCTTAAATTTGTTGTTAATGTAAGAGTAGGGGATGAAGTAATAAATCTCAAAAAATCATATGTCCTCTACGAAACGATATCCGATAAATTTGTTTGCATGAATGATCATCTACCTAAAGTAGCTTCTATTCAGCATTTTTCAATTTTATATAAATGCCATTCTTAAAGCAAGGGTAGGGGTGAAGTAATAAATCTTAAAAATCATATCTACTTTACAAAACAATGTCTCCCAAATTTATTCGCTTGAATAATCATCTACATAAAGGAGCTTCAATTCAGTACCCTTACATTCGATGTAACCACTGCCGTTAAAGTAAGGGTAAATTGTATGTGTACAAATGTATATTAATTTTCCAAAAATGTTCAATAAAGGCAATAATAATAATAAATCATAAAAATCTTGTTTTTCACGAAGCCATGTAAGCTAAATGTGTTAGCGCAAATAATGATCTACCTAAAGGAGCTTCAATTCAGTACCATTTAATTCAATGTAACCACCGTCATTAAAGTAAGGGTTGGATGTGAAGTAATAAATCTTAAAAAATTATATCTCCTTTATGAAACGATGTCTGCTAAATATGTTGGCGCAAATATTCATTTATTCTAAAGGAACTTCAATTAAGCACCCTTGTAGCATATTTTTATGCCACATATTAAATTAAGGTATTTGTCACCTATAAAATAGCATCAAATAAGCTATTGTTATGAAAATATGTTAATATACCATTATCATATTTAGAAATAATTATTTAATGTAATTGTTAACCAAATTCAAGTTGTTGAATGCACCAACGAATATAAGGTGAGAGATTGCGCTTTGTCCATGACGAAACTCGATCGTCAACTAGTTTTGCAGACTTGATAGGCATTCACTTCCGGTACCGAAAAGCCTCAACATGATTTCGAGAGTATCACGATGTGATATACGCATAGGTTAGGCAGTGAATGCGGCTAGTCTCTAAGAATAAAAATTCATAGTTTATTCATCAATGGTATGAATCTTGTATTTAAATTTCATTTATATAAACAGTTTTAACTTCTAGCACAAAAACAAGAAGATGTAATTAATTTTTCATGATTGGTGACACGAGACAATAAAAACAAAATGGTGTGATTTTAATTGTTTAGAAATATAATGTAGACATATGCTTGGATTGGTATCAACCTTTTGCATACAATAATTTTGTGGATTTCGTAAAATTGGGAGGTCCTACAAGAAGTTTTACTTCATAACAGCGTGATATTCTAAATGGTTAATTCGAATTAAGGGTGGTAAAATGCTTTTAATTAAGTTATTCTAGACCGGTAAGCTAGAAATCTTTTGTTTATTGACACTCAGTTGTAAAAGTTGAACTCATTGTTGAAAAATATTATGAAGAAAATTTTAGTAGGTTAAAAGTCGTACTTGTAATTTTAACACCCGTTTGATTATTTTTAGAAGTGTCAATTATAAGAAATGAGAAACTTAAAAGCTTGTTTGCTTGACAAACAGGTCAAATGTACTTCACATAGATAAGAAGTTGATAAAATTTGGGTGGTTTAAATTTTTGTAAATTGATTTTACACATATCTGTGAAGTAAAATAATTTTTGAAAGTTACTCTAAAGAATGTCTAGCAGTATATTTCTTAATTAGATGCACTAAAACATTTAAATACCTTTATGAACCAACATGTCAGATCTTGAAATTGGGAAGCCTGAATAAATATGTAAATAAATTTTTGAAGACCTAAGTTTTGGTCACTAAAACTAATATGTGGAATTAATTGAAATTGTAAATAGTATTGAAACTTTTTGTACATAGTTATCTTATGAAACTAAAGAAACATTAATCAGTTGCAATTATAAATAGTCAAACATTTCATAGCTTTTATTTAGTATGTTTGACTTTTGAAAGGTGAGTTTATTGCATGAAGGTAAAACTTGGTGGGCATATTCTAACATATGTGCTTTTTGATTTTGAGACGCAAATAGCTGTCTCCATTAATTTACTAATATCATTGTAAATTTATTTCAGGTATCAACTGTTACTCTAGTAACCATGGTTGTGTTAATACACCAGAAGGTTTCTGCACTTTCCTTTCGGGTTTGTCTGTCAAATAAGTTATTTTTAAAGTTGTAGTGGCACCTGACATATACGTTTTTTTATATAACCCCCTGTGTCTCATCAAAATCCGCTGAAATTAGAGTTCAGAGCTAGACCGAGGACCCCAAAAAAGGATTTCGATGGAAAACTTATATCTAACGTGTAGTGCGATGCCTTGTAGTAGTTTCTGCGAATCTCTTTGCTTTTTTGGGGGGATATGTGAATTACCTTCACTTTAAGAAAGTAGTTTACATTTTGCTAGCGCCCAACGTGTTCGGATTGTATAAATAACGTTTCACTGTCACCACCAAAGTAGAGCGGTACGTTTCAGCGATTACACAGTCGTCACTAAAGTTTTACTTGAGACTACTTGTACTAATAACGTTTAATAAAGAAAAAGCATCTCTAACATCTTGCATTTCACTTACGCTACAACGTGGCAATTCGATTTTTGATTAGCTTGTTCTCGATTTTTCGTAACAATTACAAATGTATTGTTTCACTTGCATCCTTGTGTGTGAATCAAAATTGAGTAGATGTTTTGATTGGTTTTAATAATAACGGTTATTTTTTCATTATTAATTAAACTATTAAATTCAAAATGACAGAAGCAATGAATGGTGTGTATTTACATAAAGAAGAGTTGAATTATGAATTACATATTAGAGATATACAGAGCGACAGACCTATTGTTGACAAGAGAAAAATACTTAGTCGTTTGTTAGCTAAAGAGGTAATAAAATCTGGTTGTTTGATAAATCTTTCTGAATATAAAGTAACATTTCTAGAAGAATGTGAAGAAATTAATACTTCTATTAATTCAGTCCAAGGCATATTGCCGTAGTTTGAAGGAAATTCGTCTGATTCTACCTTTAAAAGAATTACTTCTAGATTAGTACATCTGACTAGCCGAATAAAACTTCCCACCTAAAATCTGGATGAGGCAGTATCCTTTAAGAATGAGGGTTTGGCTACTGTGCTATCATTGGAAGCTTACCTGTATGAAAAAATAAATAAAGACACATGTCCTAGTGAACAGAATAATTCATCTATTGTATCCTCTTCATCTAATAATATCCCTGTTCAGTCAATCACGTATCTTACGCCACCTATACCTGTTGGCTCATGGACAGTAATATTTTCAGGAGAGTCTGGACAACTATTTCAATTTTCAGAGAGAATAACAGAGTTGGCGCATGGTCGTAAAGTGTATGATGATGAGTTATTTAATGCGGCAGTTGAGTTATTCACTGGAAATGGTTTGATCTGGTAACGTAGTGTTCGCAGTTCATTAACTGACTGGAATTCACTTATTTGTTGTTTGAAAGATTTTTTGCCGGCACATTCAGAAGATGATCTATGGCAGACTATCAGATCTCGTCATCAAAGAAAGATGAACCCATAGTTTTGTATTTGGCTCATATGGAAAATTTGTTCAGTAGATTAAGTAATGTTTCAGCGGAAATTACTAAAGTCAGGTTAATCAGAAACCTGAATATATCACGCTTCTTGCATTATCTGATATAGATGATATGCATATGTTACATAAATTATGTAAAAAATTAGAGGATGTTTCGCTGACAAAGCAAAAATTAATTAATAAATCACCTGTTGATGTCCATAAAAATAGTAATAATTACAGATTTTCGTCTCAGAATAATTTTTCTACTCCTATTCGAAATTATTCTACACCTAATAGATTTTTTAGGAATAGCTCGTTGTCTCCACCAGTCTATGTTTTCAAAAATTATAGCTTTAGTCCTGTGAATAAAAGCTCATCAGAGGTGTCTAGAGTGAAATCAGTCACTTGTTGGAATTGTTCTAAATATGTTCACTCATTTAGATATTGTAAGGCCCCAAAGAAAATTTTTTGTTATGGGTGTGGCTATAGAGGAGTCATTCAGACAAATTGTATTTATTGTTCAAAAACGAGTAAAGCGACAGATGTTTGTTAGCCGTCATTCTGTCTTATCTATAAAGGCTACATTTAGGAAATATAAACAAAAAAAATTGTGTTTCAAAAATAATTGGTCAAGTGTTACACGTAGTTAAATTTTTTTTTTATTTTTATCGGCAATTGCAATGCAGCATGCTAAGTTCTGTTTAGTCTAGGCGTGACTTGTTGTTGTAGTTGGTTGCTCAGCAGTACATTAGTCTAGATGAGACTCATGAAGGGTTGGTTGCTCAGCAGTACATAAGTCTAGACAAGACTCGTGGTAAGTTTGTCACTCTAGCAGTTTTGGTATAATTTTTTCAGGTTGATGATTATGTAATTTTTTTGTTTATTAGTCTAGGTAAGGCTCGTAGAGGAGTTTGTCATTCTAGCAAATTTATGCGTTATAAAGCACTTGTTTGTTTTGACAGTTTGATTATGAGTAGAGTGAGAGTGTACCAGAGCATTGATCTATTGTTATTCTCAATGGAAGGTTAAAAGTAATGTAGTCTACAGGGCCGTGCCAAGGCTATATAGCGCCTTGGGGCAAAAACATTAAGGCGCCTTTTTATTGTAGGAGAATTTTTTTAATGGAGTAGAGTAGGAGCGTGTTGCTTGCATCTTAGCTTCTCTTACATTATTTAATTTTTTCAAAAAATTGTGCCTTTCTCACAAAGGTTTTGTTCTTTACTCTGTACATTATTTTCAAAAATTTATAAAATTGCCTGGCTAGGGATAAATATAAATAAGTACCTAGAACTAAAAATTTTTCATAATTTGAAATAAAAGTCGTATATTGTTTTATACTATACATAAACTTTATAATAAGATAAACGCTAAAAGTGTATTATCACAAAAAATATTTTTTAAGTAGTACCACCAAAAAATACGATATATTAAAAAAACAAAATATATACTTATAAACATTTTAATCAAAAAGTACATCTTACATTTTTACAATATTTTTTAAATTATACATAGCTAGAGTGTATATATAATAGCATAGTAGTAGCAGCATTGCACTAAACTAAACGAACTTGACTTTGCGTGCTTTATTTTTTGCAAATTTTTTAACAATTCTTCAGTTTCTAAATCTTTTAGTAGTTCAGATTCAATTGAAATAATAGCAAGATTTGTCAGTCTTTCCTGAGCCTTACTGGATCTTAGATAGTTTTTTATCATTTTTAAGTTTGAAAACGAACGTTCTGCTGTGGCGACAAATACTGGCATAGTTAACAAAATTCGTAAAGCCGCATAAGTGTTTGGAAAGGATTGCTTCAAATTATTATTAATAATGTAATTTAAAGTTTCTGTAGGAGTGGAAGTGTTCACTTCACCTAAATTAATAAACTGTAATTTGTTTAGGAGTTCTACACCACTTATGTCACGTTCATTGAGATTTAGATCAGTTAATACTATTTCAAGGTATGTACATAACTTTAACTGCTCCTGTTTAGAATATTTGGAAAAATGGGAAATGTCCCACAAAAAGTTAAAACGATTTGAATAAGCTGATAATAATTGAAATCTTTCATTTATAGATTCTATAGTTATATCTAACATATTAAAAAAGAATTTACTTTAAACTTTATTTTTTCATCTTCAGTGGGTTCATCATCGTGTTCGTAACTGAATTGTTTCTTAACTTTTCTCACACTCAAGCAATCTTTTTTTTTTAAATTCAAAATCAATGTCTAATGAATCAGCTATTTCACGAGCATCGACTAACAAGTCGTTGAATCCTTTATCTGATCTGTATTCTGTTAACCAATTAACTAAAGTTTTTAAATTAGCACAGGCCTCTGCTATATTAAAATCTTCAGTTTGTAACAGTTTACTTACAATATTGGCTTTATTTAAAATATTATACCATAAAATCAACATACATATAAACTCAATATTTTTAATTTTTTTGGCAAGCGATGATGCCGTATTTTTTGAATTATTGTCAAAAGCTTTATTTCCATCACTAGAGATTTCAAATAGAGCATGGTATATTTCTCCAAGCTGATATCTTAAAGGAGTTAAAGCATCAACTCTACTAGACCATCTTGTATCAGATAAGGGTTTTAAGGTTGAATTTGATATATTTGTTTTTAAGACTGACCAACGGTTAGTTGAAGTGGAAAAAAATTATAAAATTCCTGTACTATAGAAAAAAAAATTACACTTGAAATATTTGATTTTGCGGCATCGTTCACGACAAGGTTTAAACTATGGTTGCAACAAGGCACAAAGAATGCTCTTGGATTTATATTAAGAATTTTTTTTCTAATCCATTATGTTTACCGCGCATGTTTGCACTATTGTCATATCCTTGGCCGCGTAAATTATAAATATCTAAGCCATTTTTTTCCAATGTTTCTATTAAGAAATTTTTCAAACCCTCATCTGTACAATCATTTATAGGGCAAAAAGTTAAGAAATGTTCTTCGACGACAATTTTATTTTTTTGTGAATTAACGAATCTAACACATACTGATATTTGTTCTTGATGACTAGCATCCGGGGTACAATCAAGTACAATTGAAAAATATTTAGCTGTTTTAATCAGGCCTAAAATTTTTAATTTAAGATTTTCTATTAAATTAATTATTTTGTTTTGAATTTTGTCCCCAAGATAATGAGGCATTTTTATCTTTTCCTGCATTTGGTATTTTTTTCAAACAGTTTGCTATTGGTACCACGTAAAGCCAAGTTTTGCTCAGCAAGAAATTGAATAATATAAAAAATGCGCTCGATAACTCCATGTCAATATTTTGTTTCTATATTAATTAAATTTTGAGCTGCAGAATCAATAGTTGCCATTTTTTTAAGCGAGTGAAACATACTGACCATTTTTTTAAGTTCTCAAAATGAAATTTACTTTTTTCATGGATACTTAAATGTTCACCAATGTGGTGCCAGTCATTATACCCATTTTCATCACTTAATTTAATTGTTTTTAAAGTATTTGAAAATATTCTACAACAAAAACAAAACACTGAATTTTTTTCTGTTGAATATAAAAGCCACTCCCGTTCGACTTTTTCATTATTAGACAAAATTCGTGAATAATATTTATCCGAAAACCTTCGGCCTGATATTTTATCATTGGGATAATTTATACAATTTTTACTTTGATAATGAATAGGCCCGTTTTCAATTAATATTTGTACATCTCTAGGAGACAATATTTTTGGCCACAAACCTGGATCTTGAGGAAGTTGCGTATCGTCCACTTCTGCAGAAACTACGTCTTCGTCTTCCTCAACTTCGTCTGTAGATGTAGATGGAATCTCTTGTAGTTTAGACTCCTCCCGGTCCTCTCTCGAAGTCGATGGAACATCTGCATCTGTTTGTATATTTGTGCTTGAAGGTGAAGGAAAAATACCGTTATTTTGGAATTCGTCTTCTCCCGTTCTTTCTCCCGCTTTCTTTTTTTCATCAAATTTTGATATCCTGAAGGCTTTTTTTTCTTTATTAAACATCTATAATAAATTAAAATAGACTATTACAGAATTGAAATTCCGCTAGATACGCCAATCTTAAAATTTATTTATTATTTTTGTATTCATATCAGCAACAACATATAATTTACGAAATTTTGAAATTATGAAGTAACGATTTTGGACACCCTGTATCTCAAAAACTAACTGTTAAACTTACAGCTTTGTCGCAATGGACACATTAATTCATTAATAGGTCAAATTCTGCAACATATCAAAATTTTGTCAAATTCTGACCGAAGGGTGTTTATTTTCCATTTAAAACGTGCCCTCTCTATCTAATTGTAAAGTAAACCTTGGATCCTCTAATAATGTAAAATATTGAAGAACACTTAACTTTTTTAATTCAGGTGCACAATTTAGTCTTTACGACACTTCGATACCCAATGTTAAATGAATTGTTTTCAAAAGCACAGCGGTATTTATAAAGATTCAAGACTCAAGATTCAACAGGAAGGAATGAACGGGAAAACTTGCAGAAACAAGAATAAACTCGCTTTCTGCGTTCTAGTCAACATATAGGGATGAGCACGAGCGCTGTTACGGCAAAACATCGATCACCGATAATTATCGAATACATAAACATAATAAAAATAAAATTGTGCAACTAGCGCAACGTCGTGATATTGGAGTGTTGCCCTAATATTGTAGATCATCATTGGTTGAGAACATCTTATACAAAACATCGATGATCCGATAATTAATGGAATTTAATTAGTTATTCATAGCGAATGCGCGCGTAAATGTACAGGGGACCTTTGGGAAGTTTCGTGTCTCAAACAAAAATAAGAATTTTGGTAAGTTTTAAATATTACCGTGAGGCGCCTCACGGCGCCTTTGGACTCTTGGCGCCGTGGGTTTTTGCCCTTGTAGTCCTTATGGACGGTGCGACCTTAGTAGTCTATAAATTTATTCCATCTAAAATTACAATTGTCTGCGAATTTGAAAGAAAAGGTGTTCGGGGAGGGGTGGGGGTTTGGTCCTTTCAAAAAATTTTGTACACCACATTTGCCAACATTTGCAACATTTCTGAACATTTGCCAAACATTTCCAACATTTGCCAAACATTTCCAACATGTGCCAAACATTTCCAACATTTGCTAAACATTTACTGCATTTACAAGAGATTTGCATTATTTGCCAAACAGTTTTTTAAATATATACATATTTGACCAATCAATTAATATGATATTATAGAAACCACGTGGTACATTACTTGTTGATGATTCTCAGGAATATGTATAATAGAAATACCACGCCACGAAATACTCATTTATTTCTTATAGCTCTGCATACACTAATCCCATTGAATAATAAATAAGTCACTTAATGTATTGGCAATTATACATACATATATAAAAAGAACCCACCACATATACAATAAAGACAAAAATGCATAATTTTATTCTTTCACAATAAAGTGCACAATTTATGGAGCAACATTATTTAAATTTTTTTTTAAGGTTTTTGTACAAAATATTAATTTTTTGTTGTTCGTTTTCATTGATCGACATTGACAGGGTACCGATCATTGAAACAGGTCCGAAGAAAATAAATTCTTTATCTACAATCTGTATATCATCAATACGAGGCCAAATAAAATTATTTAGTGAAAACTGAAGAAACTGTATTTGATATCCATCAGTCAATTCTTTAATAACTCTACCTATGCACCAAGTGTCAGTAAAATATCGCATAATAAGATTCCAGATGTATATTTATTTCATCATTTCTTTGTGATCGAGATGCTCCAGTTGTAGTGCTTCGTACACGTACCAACCTATCAGCGCTGACTCCAAAACAAATAAAAACTAATCAGAAAATAACCTTCGCAGTAGAGGTAAACATACACTAAATGCATAAATTAAATATCTTAATTGGTTGGTTTTTACCTAGTGACAAATTAAACACACTGGTTAATGTTCTTTTTACAAAATTTGATATACCTCCAGCGAATATGAATATATTTGGGTTAGAGGTTTTGATATAGTTGTACTAACCTTGCAGTGTGTTCGTTAAATAGCCAATAAAGTGTAGATTTTTTGACTGTAAGGGTCTTATGTGGAAGTTTTACTTGATCATAAGGGCTCTTGATACTGTTACGTTAATGGTGGCAGCCACGTTGGGCGCCAAAATTTATGTTATATTATTCGTGGCAGCCACGTTGGGCGCCAAATTTATGCTACGTAGGCTCGTAGCCGTGCGTAACACGAAGAAAATCAAAGAAATGACCGGGCTCAATCGGAGATTAGGGGGGGTTGTAGAAAGCAGACCAACATATAATGTACGCGGCTGTCAGGAGTTAGTAACAATATCTGCAATAAAAAAAATTAGAATAGTAAACCTGCAATAAAAAAAAATTAGTCCTGCAAACCTGAAATAAAGAAAAAGCATAGCATGCTGATCGAGCATAGATTGTTCAGTACTTTGTAGAATGTAAAAAAAAAACTGTTTGGATAATCTATATAATATAACAATGGTAAAAGCAATACAAAAATTTTTAGTACAAAGTGAGGTAATATTGGGGAGTAGCAGAAACGTTTCCTCACACACCAATTAAACATAAATCAGATAAAATGTTGACAAAAGATAAATAGATAAGACACAATTGGTATGAGTAATTCAGTAGTATTGATTTTTCTTTCTTTTTTTTCTCAGTTTTAAAATAGCATGCAAGTCTATTGTAAAAGGTATCAGAACGACAAAGATATGGTAAAGCAACGGATAGATATTTAAAGTAATAACCAGTAGGAAATAGTTCAACTTACTAAAGTCCTTCAGCAACGCTACCTTGCAACTGAAGTGTGCGATTCAACGATGTCCTGCTCTAACGAAGCACTTCACCCTTGACTGTGAGGGTGTTGATGGAACTTATCACACGTTACACTAATCACACCTACGTATTTCACTGGTGTTAGCAGCAGACATTATCACGCGTCGGAACTATGTAGCCATGATAAATTTCTTGGTAATTCTATTTCCTAAGACAATAATTTCGAAATATTCTGTAGCACTAGTTTAATTTCAACTGGGACCAAATGTATGTTATTTTCATAAACATCCCAAAAAGCAGTGAGGAACTTCAACCAATACCTTTGTAAACCGGTAATCTGTTATATTTCGCAAATAACGAAATTTGCGAAAGAAACGATCTATTTTAGATTCTTTGTTGTTAGAAAATTTAGCAACTACAGTATCACTGTATTTAAATAATCCAAAGTATGCGCTACTCTGAAAAGAAAAGGACCGCGAAACTAGATCGCACACACAGTTTAAATATCAAAAGACAAAACAACTAAAAAAGAACCATAATGGGTAAAGCACGTGTATCACTAAAGCAAGTCCGTCAAATGTTCCTTAAAACATTTATCTCACAAGAAAAACAACTAAAAACAATTAGTAAGCACGCGTAAGCAATAAAACCGTCCGTCAAATGTTCCTTAAAACATTTATCTCACAAGAAAAACAACTAAAAACAATTAGTCAGGCACGCGTAAGCAATAAAACCGTCTGTCAAATGTTCCGTAAAGCACACGTGCCTCGAGTTTAACAAGCTCTACTACTTTTATTTTCAACAGAAAATCACTTAAAAACACGGCGTGCTTGTTCATGAACAATACGAGAATTGATACCGCAGTAATTCTCACTATTCTCAAAGCAGAAAGAAGCCGTATTTTTAACGTACTTAATATATCGGAACACAGAACAGAACTCTACTCCTCGTCTGTTTATATCAACTCGTCGCTATTACAACCGCTTATCGCCTATTATCTAGACTTGTTAATAACATAAGGAACATCCAAAACGTGAATGCCGCAATCATATATAATAATTAATTACAGCGGTTTATCATTTCCAATAAGTTGGAAAGTAATTTACGAATAATCCAATTTACAATTTTTTCCTTGCAATTTTATTTATTAATGAAAATCAATCTTCAAATTATCTACTTTTAAAGTAATATCCACGAGTTAAATTGCATACAAATCTGAATTATTCTGAAGTATTTCCTTTAAACAAACAGCGATCCCAAAGAAACGATGTATTTTTAAGTACGCTAACAGAAAGGGAGCGTAAAAATGTTAAGCTATAAAAAATGCCCATTACAAATTCCCCCCTAGCAAAATAAAGACGTCGGGGTGAAAGAAAAAGAAAAAAAGAAAAAGAGAAAGAAAAAAAAACGACAGACAAGGAACCAAACAAAAAAAAATTTTTTATCCGGTCCGAAGGACCAACACCAGTATAAGAAAAGGAACATTTTTTTTTTCAAAAGAAAACAAAGTCATCTATCGTAACCAACAACGACCGAACAGGTAAAGAAAGCATCAAGTAAACACCCAATGAGGATTAAAGCTCTTAGCTACTTTCAAAAACGTCAAAAGACGGATGTCTCCAAAAGGGACATTTCTGTTCTCCACCTCAAAGAAAAGTTTTGGCTTCCCGCGGAGAAACCAAGAGGAAAGAAAAAAAACGAGGAAGAGAACTCGTAGCAAACCAACTAGACGACACAACTGTCAACCTCAAGTGTGCAGTAAAGAAAGAACCAGGACAAAGCAAAGGACAAAGGCAAGCTAGTACACAATCTAGAATACTTCCAACTGAGGTAACACAGATTCGTATGAAACGATTACTCAAGCAGAGTATGGCTAACAGGCCTACAGAAGCGACCAAGTCGAAATACCTAAAGGAAAAGAAAATAGATCTGAAGCCTACCTCAAGGAATGGATGTAGAAAGCGACTATAATAGTCAAATAGTGAACAAATGGTAGAACTAGCCAGAAGAAAAAGTCACGGGATGGGCTAGCTACAAAATATAAATAGGAATACGAAATGGGTGTCAGTGTTTTCGGACACAAGCTTATCAGCGAAAACACAAGACCAATAAGCCAAAAAAAATCAAGGTCATAAAAATAAATTTAGAGAAAAAAATCAAGAGCAAAAAAAAATCAGGCTCCACGTTAGGGCGCCAAAAATTTATGTTACGTAATTCGTGGCAGCCACGTTGGGCGCCAAATTTGTTACGTTACTTGTGGCTCCACGTTGGTCGCCAAAATTTATGTTACGTTAATCGTGGCAGCACGTTGGGCGCCAAAATTTATGTTACGTTATTCGTGGCAGCCACGTTGGGCGCCAAATTTATGCTACGTTGGCTCGTAGCCGTGCGTAACACGAAGAAAATCAAAGAAATGACCGGGCTCAATCGGAGATTAGGGGGGTTGTAGAAAGCAGACTAACATATAATGTACGCGGCTGTCAGGAGTTAGTAACAATATCTACAATAAAAAAAAATTAGAATAGTAAACCTGCAATAAAAAAAATTAGTCCTGCAAACCTGAAATAAAGACAAAGCATAGCATGCTGATCGAGCATAGATTGTTCAGTACTTTGTAGAATGTAAAAAAAAACTGTTTGGATAATCTATATAATATAACAATGGTAAAAGCAATACAAAAATTTTTAGTACAAAGTGGGTAATATTGTGGAGTAGCAGAAACGTTTCCCCACACACCAATTAAGCATAAATCAGATAAAATGTTGACAAAAGATAAATAGATAAGACACAATTGGTATGAGTAATTCAGTAGTATTGATTTTTCTTTCTTTCTTTTTTTTTCTTTCTATGTTTTAAAATAGCACGCAAGTCTATTGTAAAAGGTATCAGAACGACAAAGATATGGTAAAGCAACGGATAGATATTTAAAGTAATAACCAGTAGGAAATAGTTCAACTTACTAAAGTCCTTCAGCAACGCTTCCTTGCAACTGAAGTGTGGGATTCAACGATGTCCTGCACTAACGAAGCACTTCACCCTTGACTGTGAGGGTGTTGATGGAACTTATCATACGTTACACTAATCACACCTACGTATTTCACTGGTGTTAGCACCAGACATTATCACGCGTCGGAACTATGTAGCCTTGATAAATTTCTTGGTAATTCTATTTCCTAAGACAATAATTTCGAAATATTCTGTAGCACTAGTTTAATTTCAACTGGGACCAAATGTATGTTATTTTCATAAACATCCCAAAAAGCAGTGAGGAACTTCAACCAATACCTTTGTAAACCGGTAATCTGTTATATTTCACAAATAACGAAATTTGCGCAAGCAATGATCTATTTTAGATTCTTTGTTGTTAGAAAATTCAGCAACTACAGTATCACTGTATTTAAATAATCCAAAGTATGCGCTACTCTGAAAAGAAAAGGGCCACGAAACTAGATCGCACACAGTTTAAATATCAAAAGACAAAACAACTAAAAAGAACCATAATGGGTAAAGCACGTGTATCACTAAAGCAAGTCCGTCAAATGTTCCTTAAAACATTTATCTCACAAGAAAAACAACTAAAAACAATTAGTAAGCACGCGTAAGCAATAAAACCGTCCGTCAAATGTTCCTTAAAACATTTATCTCACAAGAAAAACAACTAAAAACAATTAGTCAGGCACGCGTAAGCAATAAAACCGTCTGTCAAATGTTCCGTAAAGCACACGTGCCTCGAGTTTAACAAGCTCTACTACTTTTATTTTCAACAGAAAATCACTTAAAAACACGGCGTGCTTGTTCATGAACAATACGAGAATTGATACCGCAGTAATTCTCACTATTCTCAAAGCAGAAAGAAGCCATATTTTTAACGTACTTAATAACATAAGGAACATCCAAAACGTGAATGCCGCAATCATATATAATAATTAATTACAGCGGTTTATTATTTCCAATAAGTTGGAAAGTAATTTACGAATAATCCAATTTACAATTTTTTCCTTGCAATTTTATTTATTAATGAAAATCAATCTTCAAATTATCTACTTTTAAAGTAATACCCACGAGTTAAATTGCATACAAATCTGAATTATTCTGAAGTATTTCCTTTATACAAACAGCGATCCCAAAGAAACGATGTATTTTTAAGTACGCTAACAGAAAGGGAGCGTAAAAATGTTAAGCTATAAAAAATGCCCGTTACAATACTCGCATCACTCTGGTCTCTTGAATAATCTTTTAGGTTAAGTTCTGTAAAGTTTGTTAAGGTTAGATCACTTTCTGAGAACTCAACATTTTCAGAGACACATTCACCACAGTCGTCTGAATTTATAAATTCATCTAGTCGGGATATGGCACTGTCTGTTAAGGGGTCTTCAGAAAAGTGATCACCTGAAGTTAAATCAATTTCTAATATCATTATTATCTATCTATATCATTCGCAGGTCCCAAAAAAATTTTTAAATTAAAAAGCACCGTGTGTTTCCAGACCTCTACATTTTTCTTAATTTGCATTCCTAAACTTTTACGGTCAATTTTGGCTTCCAAGTGGAAAAATATGTTTTTGTACTTAACCGGTCTTTTTTTAATTTTCTCAAAATTTTCACCAATGCCTGTGCATTTAGTTTGATACACAGATATGCGTTCAGTGTAATAAAGTGTTTGGTTGTAGATATTCCAGATTCTTGTAACCAATTTCTCCATAACCGACATAGAAACGCTGCATACCACATTAGATAAAGCCGTTCTGTAGGTTTCAATCTCTTATGAAGGAATGCATTCAGAACAGATCTCATTAGTTTAAGATAAAAACGACAGTTCCTCTGCTGTCGACCACATGTTCCGACAAGAGATCTACAACTTGCGACATTATAATTTTTTCGACAGCTCTAAAGTTTATTTTGTCATCCGACTGAATATATCCCATTGTCAGCATATGTTGGTCTTTTGATATATTTTCAATTAAGAAAACTAAATGATTAGAAGTTGCTATGTGATTTCCAAATCTTAATGAAACCTGGCGATTTGTAAAGCGTGTCCTCAACTTTGTACTGATATGCACAGTATCTTGGGTACATTTACTGCCCTTCTCTAATGGTAGAAGAAACTTGTCCCACTATTCTGAAATAGGTTTGTTTAACAGCTTTGAACAAAGTCGCATAGCTTTTAGTAGCCTAGTGTCCCCATCAGATGAAAAACCTAAGATTTCAATATCATGAAGTTCTGTTTCTTTCCGTATTCTATCCGATCGCTTCATTACATCGTCGTGCGTAAAACAATTGTCAGTTCCAAAGATGTGCAAACAGTACACTGGTGTTTTATCAAGTGGACATTGAGCCATAACAACATAGGCCTACTGTGCCCTTGTTTTTTTAATAAAGAATTCTTGAATTTTTCTGGCTGGAACTGCTTCAAAGTAAAATTTTTGTGATAACCCATCTTTCTGTGGTATTACAAATCCGGTGGCATAGTGGTGTGTGTGTGTGACTACTACGTCCAAGGTCCAGGGTTCAAATCTCGACACGGTCCGCTTGAAAAATGTTAGGCGAGCATTTTTCACAAAAATACACCCTCGTTCGGATGAGAGGTAAAATGGAGGTCTTGTGTGTGTGTGTGTGTGTGTGTGTGTTGTCACGCATGCTAAAGATCCCTACCGTGCTTGGAACAGCAAGGGTTCGACAAAATTCCAAATTTTCCAGGTAAAAAAAAAACTCGCTGCTTGGCCAATGTAGTAAGTATATACTTTCGGGTGGAGCATTGGAAAATCACATGTAAGGTATTACAAATCCAACGATAGTATTGTTAGTGGAATTGGCAATGAGTAGCTATGCAAAAAATTTTGCAATTCTGCCATTCTTAAACCACCTTCTTCGATGTTGGAACTACTGATTGATCGAAGTACAGTTGTCACAGAAGGTAATGTCATGTTAGCATATGGCATTTTATATAACAAGCATCTACCAATTATATATAGATATAAGCTGAATTGTTTCAATTCGTCGTCAAAGCGATATCCATATTTGGATTTTTTTGAAGAATTTAACGTTGCTTCAACTAACTTTTCTAAAAAAGGAGTCGGGTAATTTTTGGTAGAAGAGTGTCAATTTTGAGAGCTATCGTTTGTTGGTATAATTGTTGTCTAAGATGTGTATTTTCAGCAAGGAGTTTATTAATGTCACTTATGAATTCATAAAAATTGGTAAGTAGCTGTTGCCTACTGTCTTCAAAAGTTCGTTCTCGAGCACGTTGTCCTTTTGCACTTCGTGAATATTTTGGGAGAGACCATTTACTTCTTTTATACTGTTCAGTTACGGTTAGTGGACATTGTACTGTATGTATGTTATCAGCCTTTGTGGTTTCTACGACGCTGTTATTTTGAGCATCCCAGATTGAACTTCCAAGATTGCTACCATTCTGGGTGGTAGTTGCAGTTCCCAATTCACCTGAATCAGACTATGAATCCAAAGGCATCACTCACTTCTTAGAACGTCTACTCTTTCTAACTATTTCATTCTTTTCACACATGTCGGACTTTGTATCTACAATTATACCAGCTTCTTGATTGGTAGCGTATATTTCAGAATTTGTTGGCTGATTTTCAGTTGGAGATTGAACAGTCTTATCTGTATTTACGTAATATGACAAAATGCTACGTTGTTCTAAATGCTGTTTGCTTTTACTTTTGATGGTTTCAAAGTGCTTATTACAATGCTGGTAAAAATTTGAGTGACCATACAGCATTTTCATTCTTGAGGATTTGCCTTCCCTGAAAAGAGAATGCTAAGGGTAATTTTCTACCATGCGTGTTTGGTTTTTAGGCATCTAATAACAGTCAATTGGGTCGCTAATACTAACTTCTCATTTTAGAAACAAAAATTTATTATAAAATTGATTATTGAATTAATTGACCGACTTAAACACCACTGTACTATATGGCGTTGGATTTCAGAAGAATGATATTTAAAATTGCTGTGTAAAAACGAAAATGACATTTAAGAAAAATATCTTTAGTTAAGTAGTACTAATAAATTTATGGGTATTTTTTTAAATATTACATATTCTAGAGAACGCTAAAAACACATAAAATGTTACCTGTATCACTACTACCTTATAAGTTAATTTTTAAATAACGGGAAAATAAATAGTGCCACCAAAACCGCGTGGTTTATCAACATTAGTCATTGAAATTATTTTTATCTAACCCCGGTATGAAATCTCATATTTTAAATGTATTTTTGACGTTATGAAACATCACATTTTTACAACTGTCAGTCCATTACATCACTAGTGATGTAATTAAATTTTACGTAACTGAATACTTAAGTCTTTATTTAGGAAGCAAAAAACATAAACTAACCAGACTTTACAAATTAGTTATACCTATAAGTTGTTTGTAGGTATTTAAATTAACAACAATAT
This sequence comes from Platerodrilus igneus, assembly GCA_036346225.1. Taxonomy (NCBI): domain Eukaryota; kingdom Metazoa; phylum Arthropoda; class Insecta; order Coleoptera; family Lycidae; genus Platerodrilus; species Platerodrilus igneus. Next base: position 2,205,227 of record JARFIW010001208.1, on the reverse strand, counting down.
TAGTATAACTAACACCATTTTTCAAATGTCATATATACCTTTTCATACCTGCTTCTTGATTTACTATAGATATTATTGAATTTATTGCTAAATTTGCAAATTCTTCTATGTCAGAAATCAAAAGGTATATCTAAATCAGAATCTCCCATTTTCGACTTAATTGCAATCCAAAATTCAGCACTGACAATAAATAATTATTTACATAAAAAATTTCAATCTATAGCAGTGCTCACGTAAAGCGATGACGCTGAATTATTTACACTAGCTGATCCGCTCAATTCTTTTATTATATATTTTACTTGTTGCTCATTCGTAAACAGCACTTTCTGTTCCAATACAAACTTGTAGATTGCTACTTTATAAGTTAGTAGAACATGATTGGTTTTACAATGTCTGCTGATAATTATCCAATGAGCGCAGTTATAAACTTGAAAGAATCCAATGATAGTGAGCATTTTGAAAGGACGTGTTTGACAGTAAGCACTCATTAGTTGTTACTATAAAAACAATTTAGAACGAAACGTTTAAGATTTTGCTTCTGAAAATGTGTTTTTATATGAAAATTACATAGAAGTTCATAACTAAATGCAAGAATAATTTACGAATGCTTAACAAGTAAAATATTGTACATTATATGCCAGGTAATAGTTAATAATATAAAATACATTATGGAAGCCTTAATTTTATTTGACTGATGTAATTGCAAAACTTGCTCACTGCGATCGCTCGTTTTGACAAATATTACATTTGTCAAATAAAATTAGTCTTTTTATAACTGGTTACGTAAATATCTATTGCAAACTCAGGGTGCTTGGTAACATGTGTACATAATAAATAAAAATCACTTACCCTAATACGAGCGTCACAAATAAAGCATGGAATGTTACAAGTCACCATTCCATCGAAGTTGATTGAGCAATGGTAATCTGTATTTCGTATTTTCTCCATTAATAATCTGGAATCATCGATTGAAATTTTCGCCTTGCGATGACAACCAATTAATTGCGAGTCTTTTTAATGTTCTAGAATATTCATGTAAATTTTCTGCAACTTGAGGCGAATTGTTTACTAAAGATGGTAAAGAATCAGAAATATTGTTTTTTGCAATGTCTTTTTTAGATTTGGACTTCTTGCTTGTACGGTGGCTTTGAGATTTTTCAACAGTCGAATCGGAAGCCAAGCATTTGCCGAGGTGTTCACTTATTCTAAGTAAAAGTATTTTATGCCCAATTAATAGTTTAAATTTATCTGGATGGTTTTTATACAGCTGTCCATAGTACTTTTCATACTCATTTTTATCAATTAGTTCCGGAAGGTCATTTCGACCAAAATTTTCTATTTCTTCTATATCTTTATCAGTTAAATACTTAAGTGAGACTCTATTATCTAATCCACATACTTTTAGAAGATTTTTTAGAAATAGAGGTATTTCTAATTTTAAAGAGTTTTCTAAATCATTAAAGAAATTCTCTTCAGTATTCATATCTATCGGGATATCCATGATATTTTGATCTACATCACCATAATCAAAACACTAAACACTAACACCAAAAATCTACATCTAGTCAACTCTCCGAAACGTCAGCCTTAATTGTACCATTTGTTCTATTTTTAAACGAAAAGATGCCGTTACTTCAAGTTATACAATTTAACCCTTAATTAAATTTTTTTCGATAAGCAATACTTTCACGTAACCTGTCTTTACCTCTACTTTTAGCAAGAAAACTACAAGGACGATGGACAAGAAATGAAGTACAAGAAGTACCCGACAATACCTGTACACGCCTGTACAATACTTTTCAATAGTCCAACGGTCGCTTGTATCTCTACCCCACTACCATCGTAACCTAGAACGCAAGCAACTAAAATTCATATCATCTTCTTCAAATAGGCACGTATTTCAAACTAAGCTTTTCTACTCTTTCAGAAATATTTACATTATCTGTTTATTAATGTATAAACTGTAGTCTACAAATTTGTTTTAAATGATTAAATAAAATAGAATACCTATTCATTATTAGTGTAATTACCTAAAATTTAGTGCCTACATTTTTTATATTTTTTTATATATAACGATATTTTTGTTGAAGTTTGCTAAAACAAATTAGCGCATTGAATCTTAATACTGAAATGTATTTACAACATTGTATAAATACATGTGAACATTTGAGACACGAATTTTTAACGTTTATTTGTGAGCGTTTCATTGAGCTTTCAAAACTGTAAATTTCAAACATTTGCTGCATTACTAAATATTTTACTAGCATTCTCCACATTTGCCAAACATTTTCAAACATTTACAAGACATTTTCAAACATTTACATTTGCCGGACGTTTTCAAACATTTGCCAAACATTTACAACGTTTTGAAACATTTCCTAAAATCTGTACACCACATTTGCCCAGTGGTTAACCCCCCAAGGTGTTCTTAAAGCTTGAAGTTCTTTGATTTATTGTTTGTTGTAAGTGGCTTCTAGTTGTCAGCAATTGGTTTTCGAAGTTCACTTTGTTACAGCCTCTACGTAGTGCTACAGCAACTGTATTAGAACTTTTTTTTTAGAGGAAAAAGTTTTTCTTGTTTATGGAGTGCCCCAATTTATTATCTGTGATAATGGACCTCTGCCAATTAGTAATACTTTTAAAAAGTTGTGTAGTAAATATCAGATACAGAAGATCTGGCATAACTCTGTTTATTCACCACAATGCAACTTTGAGTACTACAAATTTGTGTAGTAGGTGCGGCAGTTCGTTCTTTTGTTGATAAACATGGAACATGGGATATCAATTTACCAAGAATTCAGTTTGCTATGAATTCGGCAAAACACGAATCTACTGGATATTCTCCAAATTTCTTGGTCTTTGGCTGCCATGTGACAATAAGCGGAAAGTATTATAGTTTTGGATTTGAGCCTACGGATGATGTTGAAATCATTCCCGGTAGCAGACCTTTATATGTTTCTGACCATCTTACATTTTCCTTTCGGGTTTGTCTGTCAAATATGTTATTTTTACAGGTATAGTGGCGCATGACATATCTGTGTTTTTATATAACCCCCCATGTGTCTCATCAAAATCCGCTGAAGTTAGAGTTCAGAACTAGACCGGAGATCCCAGAAAAGATTTCGACGGAAAACTTACATCTAACGTGTAGTGCGAGGCTTTGTAGTAGTTTCTGCGAGTCTCTGCCTTTTTGTGAATATGTGAATTACCTTCAATTTAAGAAAGTAGTTTACGTTTCACCCTTCAATCCAATGTAACCTCCGTCGTTAAAATAAGAGTAGGGGGTGAAGTAATAAACCTTAAAAAATGGTATATCCTTTACAAAACGATGTCTGCTAAACTTGTTTGCATGAACAATCATTTACATAAAGGAGCTTCAATTCAGCACCCTTCAATTCAATGTAATGGCTGTCGTTAAAGTAAGGGTGAAGTAATAAATCTTAAAAAATCGTATATCTTGTATGAAACTATGTCCGCTAAATTTGCTTACGTGAATAATCATCTATGTAAAGGAGCTTTAATTCTGCACCCTTCAATTTATTGTAACCACCCTAGCTGAAGTAAGGGTAAGAGGTGAAGGAATAAATCTTAAAAAATGTCTTTTTTACGAAACGATGTCTGCTAAATGTGTTAATGTGAATGTTCATCTTAAAAAATCGTATATCCTGCATTATTAATCTAATTAAAGAAAATGACTGAGAAAAGTGATGGAATTGGTTCTGACTCCTCTGTAGAGGAAGAAATGGAACTGGATGATGATGGCAACTGGAATAAAGTAGTAAGGAAGAAACGCAATACAAAATCAAATTTACCAAATCCATCTAAAAGAACAGCACCATTATCACAACAAGAAATAAACAACATAATAATTGGCCAGCAATCATCTAGCAGATCTATAAATACTTCACAAGGTATATACAACAAAAACATGTTTCTAAGAAAAATCTACAATCAAAATCTATAATTGGCATGTTCTACAACTATTCATTACAAATGAAAGACACTAAATGCTTATTACCAGCATATTTTCTTTTTAACAACTGATCAAGAATTATCCAGAATATAAGTTTCAAACTTTTGGAATATGCGGAATCCTAACTCCTCAGATATCATAATTAAAACTAAAACTGGTTGTACTAAAAAGTAATCAAGATAAAAATATTATTGAAACTCATCTGAAATCATTAGTATAGTCAAAAATAATTAAAGAATTTAAAGATACCAGCTCTAACCAGAAAAGCTCCGATTCAAGTAAATCATACAATCCAACATTTGTTTGTGTAATTGCATCAGTTGAACTAGAAATTGAAGACACAAAAATTAGTGAGCATCTGTTAAATATAAGAATAAACCATTGTTTCTGCAAGAGGATCACCTCTAGAAAAACAGGAAAACTGATTCAATTGATAAGAATTATCACTGGCGATATCTTATCATTCAAAAGATTATTGAGAGGGATGTTCTACAAAAATTATCACTACCCAGTTTAGCCAAGTCAACCTCCAGAACCATCCCCTATCCCATGCTCCAAATCTATCTTATAGTCACCTCACTGAAAATTGTACCGCGACAGTAATATGCAGAAAATGCCAAGGAAAACATTCAACACAATCTTGCACATTCCCGCTTCCAGAAAAATGCTCTTCTTGTAATGCTGAAGATTACCAAGCATGGTTACCTAAATGCCCTAACAGACCAACTATATCAATTGAAGGAATCCCTAATGTTCGAATTAAATCAATGAATAAAAAATCTTTAAAAATCAAAACAAATTACCACTGCAAGTAGAATCCACTCACATATGACATATCATGATCACATTATTGAAACATATTTCAGCAAATTAAATAATCCCAAAAATAACAATCGACAAGAACTCATTTATAAACTTAAGAAGAGATTTGTGCATCTATACAATATAAATACCACTCCAGTGTTCAATGGGAATCGACTGTTCATTCTTATGTTTGATTTGGATATACATAACAGCGACTTACCAACAGCTCTGCATGAAGGCCTCAGAATAATTTCTGATGGTGGCATCTAAAGTAAGATTCCTCTACTCCAACATCAACACTTTTTATCCAAAAAAATTTTTTAGTTTATATACATTATAACCCAAAATATTGATAGTCTTTTGTGTGTGGAATTGAAAAACGAAAGCTCAATCATACCTTACAATGACTGGAATATAATACAACAACCCGGAAACATAATAAATCAAAATGTTAAAGGAGGCTGCTCTATGCAGGCAAAAAAATTAATGCAAATGGGTAAAGAAAACCCTCCAAAAATCAACATTGCGTATCTTCATAGTATATATACATCACTCTTCATTAATCGAAGAAACAATATTTACTAAGGCATCACTATATAAGTATTCAATAATTGTTGGTGACTTTAATGTAGGCTTAAGCCCTCCTCGTAAGAGGCAAATAAATTTTTTTTTAGAAAATTCAAACTTCTATCAAATATCCACACCCCTATCTTCATTATGGTAAATAATCCCAGCTCTACTCCTGATATACCGTAATGCTCTAAAAGTATTAGAAACAACATTACTAATATAAAGATAACTCCTGACTTGGGAAGTGATCATTTAGCTATTCAGTTTGATTTTAATCAACAACTTGATGCTGTTATTGATGATGCGGAACTACCCAATATTGGCAAATGCAATATGGAAAAAGTCAATGAGGAAATGAAAAAATTTATAAATCTTAGACAGGTTATAAATCCTAAAGACATACAAAACTTTAACTCTACATTGTCCAAGTTAATAATTGAAAACTCACCTATCCAAAAGAAATCACCATTCAACTATAACCTACCGCCCTTCATATTAAGACTAATTAAACTTAAGAAGACAGTTATACAGGCAAATCCTTAAGAATTATAATGCAGTCCTACTTAAATCACAATATAATCAAATCAACAAAGATATCCACAACCTAATATTCCAATTTAAACCATACAAATGGATTTTAGCATGCATACATATAAACTTTATGAAAGGTAAAACGTACTGGAGCGAAATTAAAAAACTGTCAAAATATAGATCTAAGACACAACAAACCACGGAGTTAACATTCAATAATCGCTATGTTATTCCCGATGTAAACAACATGCAAGCTATTACAGAAGTAGAGTATTATGAAGTACTATTCAGAGGCAAAAACACAGCAACAGGGAAGAATTTTATCAATCGGAAAATCCTTAGACAGCTAGATCCTGATGTACATACTAAAATATAAGAAATTTATAACTACTGTTTATTGAATCACTACTTCCCTGATGCATGGAAGGACGGTACTGTAATTTTGATTCCAAAACCTAATGCTGATCATTCACAATCACAAAACTATCGACCTATCCCACTCCTGCCAGTTGTTGGACAAAATTTTGAAAGCATTTTGATAAAACGGCTTCACGAAGAAATTTACAATGCCATCTCACCCTATCAGTTTGGATTTAAAGAAAAATCCTCAACAATTAGGGCAAACCCGTGATTAAAAAATTTAAGGACTTGGTGGTGCCTCTTTTGCACCCCCTATTTTAGTATTATTAGAGTCAGTAAGTAAACAATTTTGTCGTAAAATTCACGACCTGTTAAGGCTTTATAAGTATTTTGGTTGTAGTGTAGTATGCCAATCACAATTAATTTAAGTCCTTAAACTATTCCCACCTAGAAACCCTCCATTATCCCTACCTTTAGTGCAACGACATAAAAGGGTTGGTAATGTACGAGTGGACGACTATTCATCTTCGTTCTCGCTTGGCTTTGGTTCGTGATTTAGTTCGGTGCATCGAGCATCAGTAATTAGCAACAATTAGTGAACATTATACATACAGTCCATAATTATCTGATAGCAGTGCAAATACAATCAACCACTACAACCAGTGAAAGGTAGGTGATATATTCCTTTAAATTATCATTTCCTTTATGTGATTGTAAATGCAAATTAACATTTTGATTAACATTTTTGGTCCTTTGAGCAAATATTTGGCTTATTAATTGGTTTATTATTGGCATTTATTATTGGCATTCATTTTAACTACATTGTTAATTGCTCTTCGCTTAAATTAGGGGTTGACCGCATTTAGAAGAAAAGTGTAGTCACACCACCAGTTTCATAGTCAATTGTGTAAAGTAACTTATAGTAGATGCAATCTCGCATTAAATTTGAAATTTTGTACTGATACAGAATCTTATAAAGCCTTAAAATGACAAATCTTTGTAAATTTTAGGGATAGTTAACGTAAGAATTTGTAGTCAGAAAAGTGTTTAAGCAATACAGTTATTTTAAACTTGTAATTCAAGTTCGCTAGAGAATTCAGGTATTCGTAAAACCGGGTAGAATAAAACCCTTTGCTCTTTGTCATATTGAAACTTGCAAGCTCCCGTTAGGCACGTTGTAGTAAAAATTCTTTAACAGGTAGTTCAACATTACCCTTGGTATATCCTATTATTAGATGAACAAACCCTTCATTTTTGTAGCTGAAATCAATATAAAATCGATATTAGTAACCTTGTTCGTTAGGATGGCACATATTTCATCGGATAGGTTGATAGTGGATTTAAAGGCCGCACTCGATAGATTATCTGATATATCTGGTGCGATAGATAAATTGGAGCATATTAAAGGCAATTGTATTTCTGTTAATATTATGGCTGAAAGCGCCTTTGATATCAAAAACGATGTAGATACTGCTTATAAAACGTGCATATTGGATGAGGACAACTCTGAATTATTAAATGCAATTACAACACTAAGAATTGAAATAGATAGGTCTTTGTTAAACATTAAAATTATTAAAGCTCAGTTTGATAATATATCCACTGCTGAAAAATGCTTGACTGAAAATATTACTAGCATCGGCTCATGTACTAATATTCGTCTCCCTCGGATAGAAATGAAAAATTTTCTGGAAAAATAGAACATTTCAAGAGTTTATTCAATTTTTAATAATTTAGTTCATGAAAATAATCAATTGCTACCGATCGAAAAGTTCTATTTTTAATTGATGCGTTGGATTTTAAGTCTAGAGAACTCATTAGACATTTGCAAATTTCGAATAATAATTATATGCTAGCTTATTCAATTATTGTGGAGCGGTTTAATTCAAAACGTTTAATTGCAAACACGCATTGGAATGCTTTAGAATCGTCACCAAAAGCAAAATTTAATTCACATACAGATTTAAGAGAATTGCTTAATTGTTTTACGGAAAATCTATCAAGCTTACGTCAAACTAAGATTGATTTGCTCGACTTCGTATTGTTTAATTTGTTATCAAAAAAGGTAGATACAAATCTGTTGAAAACATTTGAATTAGAAAATACATCAGACATTCCATCTTATGATCAATTAAAATTATTTCTAGAAAAACATTGCAAGGCATTAGAAATTAGCAATATGGTTGTTTCCGATACACCGTCCAAATTTAATACGTCCGTTAAACAAACCATATCATCTAGTGTACCTTCTAAACGTTCCTTTGAATATTCAAAACCCCAAGTTCGAAAGTCATTCGTAACAACTTCATTCGCTCAGAAATGCAGTCTTTGCAGTGGTACTCATAACTTATACCAATGTGAAATGTTTCTGAATAAATCGCCACAAGACCGTTATAACTTTGTTAAAGACAAACACTTATGCATTAATTGTCTTCGCAACTCTCATATGGTTACACGCTGCTCTTCCAAACTTGTTTGTAAAAAGTGTGCAAGGGGTCATCATACTTTATTGCACTTTGAAAACCCTACAGTTGCACAGAAACCTGCAATCACTCAGGCAACAGATCAACTTCCCGAACCCACCTGCAACACTACTACAAGTACGTTGTTATCATCTAGATCGTCCAACACAATGACGTTATTAGGCACCGCAAGAATTTCAATTACAGATGGGTTTGGTAAAGTTCAGACAGTAAGAGCACTTGTAGATAGTGCATCAATGGAAAATTTCATGACTGATAAGTGTTGTCGACGCTTAGGTTTAAGAAAATCGAATATTTCAATGAAGGTTGAAGGCTTAGGTCTATCTGCTTCTCATGCGTATGGACAAGTATCGTGTAAAATTAGTCCTCAAGGTAAAACTGTTCCAGAGTACAGTATTGATTGTTTTGTTTTACCAGACATTTGTGGAACCCTTCCTTCATCAAGGATCTCACCAAATAGTTGGCCTCACATAGTTGGATTAGATTTAGCAGATTCGGACTTCGACAAACCTAGCCATATCGATTTATTGTTAGGTGCAGATTTGTTCGCGCGTGTTTTATTAAACGCAACTCGCATTGGGTCACTAGAAGAACCCGTGGCAATTCACACTACCTTTGGGTGGATATTAACAGGAAGGTTCTTTCTTCTGTTACATCTCGTATATCATTAGCTGCACTTGTAGAAGATGCTAACATTACTCGATTTTGGGAACTGGAAAATATTCCAGATTCTAACAAATTATCTCCTCATGCGGAAATTTGTGAAAGGCATTTTGTGGACACTCACAAGCAGGATGACACCGGTCGTTTTATTGTTTTGTTACCTTTCAATGGTCCTGAACCGCTATTTGCTGGCTCTCGAAATAGCACTTCAAGATTTCTTTCACTAGAACGCCGTTTGGAAATAAATCCTCAACTGTATAATTCGTACAGAGAATTTATGCAGAATTATATCGATAGTGGTCACATGTCTCGTATTGTATCGGATTCAACTCGATCGTCTACATTATCGCCGGTATATTACATACCACATCACGCCGTGTTCAAACCAGACAGTACAACTACAAAACTTCGTGTCGTATTTGATGCTTCAGCCAGCGCTCAAAGTGGAGGGTCTTTAAATGATCATTTACTCGCAGGCCCCCCTCTTCAAAAAGATATCATGGAGTTGTTATTACACTTTCGTTTACATTCTGTAGTTTTAACTGCGGACATTAAGCAAATGTATAGACAGATTCTTATTTCTACTAGCCATCGAGACTATCAACGTATAGTTTGGAGATTTAAGTTCTCGGAGTCTGTTATCGATTATCAGCTAAACACTGTTACATACGGCATCACATCATCACCATTTTTAGCCATGCGTGTAATTCAAGAACTTGCAAAAGTCAATCGTTACGTTTTCCTATTGCTTCCAAGATTTTAGCATCGGATACGTACGTGGATGATTTGATTACAGGGTGTGATTCGATAGAGGATGGCAAACGACTCGTGTATGAATTAAACCAAATTTGCCAATCAGGTGGTTTTATGTTGCGAAAGTGGAATAGCAACGTGCCAAGTGTCATTGGCCATTTACCTGATTCCGTTCGGTATCAGCAAGCATTTTGTTTGAAGAGGTAAACAATACTTCTCAAAAAATTTTAGGACTGCAATGGCAACCATTGAGTGATGTGTTGTTTTACAATCTTAATATCGTTGATCGGCCTTGTACCAAAAGGAATATGGTTTCGGAAATTGCAAGGATCTTTGACCCTCTGGGGTTATTATCACCATTGGTCTTCTTCGCAAAACATTTGATTCAATCTGTATGGATATTAGGAATTGGCTGGGATGAACTTCCTCCCCAACAAATTGTTTTAAAATGGAATCTGTATCTTCAACAATTACCCGAGTTATTGAAAATTGAAATTCCTCGACGGATTCTTTGCGATAACCATCAAACTGTACAAATTCATGCATTTTGTGATGCATCGGAAGCTGGATATGCAGCAGCAGTTTATCTCCGCTGTGTCGATGAGAAAGGGAACATCCAAGTATCATTGGTCTGTGCCAAATCTAAGGTCGCACCAACCAATCGTATATCATTACCTCGATTAGAATTGTGTGGTGCAGTGTTGTTGTCGAACTTGGTCGAGTATGTGCAAAATACGTATAGAGATAATTTAGTATTGGACGATACATTTGCGTGGTCAGATTCCACAGTAGCATTAGCATGGATTCGATCTTCGTCGTATAATTGGAAGACCTTTATTAGCAATCGTGTCTCGCATATCCAAGAACGAGTGGCTCCATCATCGTGGCATCATATTAAATCACAGGATAATCCTGCTGACTGTGCATCAAGAGGATTATTAGCTGCTGAGCTTGTTAATCATCCTTTGTGGTGGACGGCTCCACCATGGTTACTATTACCTAAAGAGAATTGGCCTGCTCATATGGAACCAACTCTTACAGATCACACTCAGATGCACATTGAAAAAGAACTTTATCCCTTAATATACACGTTGCAGATCATTTCGTAGACTCGATGGTAAATCAATTTTCAGATTTGCGAAAAATATGCAGGATTCTGGTATATATTTGTCAGTTCATTCGTAACTTGAAAGTTCGTGCAAATTTGGATATTCGAAACTTAGAACAATTATTGGTCTCCCGAACAGTATGCACTTCATTTATTAATAAAACGGGTTCAAGAACAAGTTTTCAGTCAGGACATTGATATCATTCGAAAGGAAAACTTAGTAATAAACAACTTCGACCTCTCAGTCCTTTCCTTGACAGTGATGGGTTGTTAAGGGTGGGCGGCCGGTTGCGAAATGCAGACGTATCTTATGATACAAAATTTCCATTGCTACTTCCTCGGTCACACCGGGTGACAGAGCTCATTATTCGAGATTGCCATACGAAATATTTACACCCTGGACTTAGAACTACTCATTTCTTGTTAGTACAAAATTTTTGGATTCTGTCTGCAAAAAGGGCTATTCAACAGTGCCTAAACTCTTGTATTCGATGTTTTCGTCAAAACCTATTTCGCTATGCCCTCCTATGGGCGACTTGCCCCCCGCTAGACTTACTGCCGGTAAAGCGTTTCTACATACTGGGGTAGACTACGGTGGACCCTTTTCTATCACCATGAATCGTATTAGAGGTGCCAAATCATTGAAAGCTTATGTTTGTTTATTTGTTTGTCTTAGTACAAAAGCGATACATCTGGAGTTGGCATCAAACCTATCTAAAGAAGCCTTTATTGCAGCTTTACGGCGGTTTGTAGCACGCAGAGGTAAATGCTTGCAAATTCATAGTGACTGTGGAACAAATTTTATCGGAGCATCTCGGGAACTAATCGAATATATGAAGCAGTCATCTGAAACGGAAGGTATTCACTTTGTTTTTAATCCTCCGTCGGCTCCTCACTTTGGGGAATGTGGGAAGCTGGGATAAAATCTGTAAAGTCCCATCTCAAGAAGGTGGTAGGCGAACAAATTCTCTCGTACGAAGAATTTAACACCATTCTAGTTCAAATTGAAGCCATCTTAAACTCCAGACCTTTATGTCCAATGAGTAACGATCCCACTGATTTTTCATTCTTAAGTCCTGGTCATTTTCTGAACGTAGAACCAGTGTCTGTCATTCCCGACCCTAATGTCTTAGATCTGAAACTATCTTCCTTAAATCGTTGGCAACTGGTTCAACGTATTCAGCAATCATTTTGGAAACGGTGGCATTTGGAGTACCTACACACTTCAACAGAAAACCAAATGGTTTTCTGCTAATTATTCGTTAATGGTGGGAACGTTGGTGTTGATTAAGGATACTCAGTGTCTCCATTACAGTGGAAAATGGGACGTATACATACGTTGCATTATGGAAAGGACAATGTTTGTCGTGTGGCTACCGTGGCAACATCCCAGGGACTATTTAAAAGGCCCGTGGTAAAATTGTGCCCTCTCCCATTTCAGAGGCAACTTAGTATTATAGTTAGTATATTAGGGTAAGTTAACTTTTAAATTTACGATTATATATATATATATATTTTTTTTTTTTTGCTCGTTTAGACACACTTAGAAAATAAGTTCCTAATACTTATTTTGGTGGGCGGTATGTTAAGGCTTTATAAGTATTTTGGTTGTAGTGTAGTATGCCAATCACAATTAATTTAAGTCCTTAAACTATTCCCACCTAGAAACCCTCCATTATCCCTACCTTTAGTGCAACGACATAAAAGGGTTGGTAATGTACGAGTGGACGACTATTCATCTTCGTTCTCGCTTGGCTTTGGTTCGTGATTTAGTTCGGTGCATCGAGCATCAGTAATTAGCAACAATTAGTGAACATTATACATACAGTCCATAATTATCTGATAGCAGTGCAAATACAATCAACCACTACAACCAGTGAAAGGTAGGTGATATATTCCTTTAAATTATCATTTCCTTTATGTGATTGTAAATGCAAATTAACATTTTGATTAACACGACCACTTCTCATAAGCTCTACCCGAGGAATAGACCCCTAGTTTAGTCGGAAGAATGTCGAGATCTCTTCACCATAAGAAGATCTCCAATTTAGCCCTAGGTTGATAATTCACTCCGCCATATATTTAATATTACAATAGAACTAGTTATTTAATTGGCGAAGTGAATCGCTAACCTTTTTGTTAAAGAATATGTGTTGTATGTTGCTGCGCACGTGTATTTAATATGAAAAATTAGAACAGCTTCCTTCTTTTGTTGGCTTATGAAGAGAGGAGGACTCGAATGTGAGTTTAATCACTGTACCTATATTTTCTTGAATTGATGATAGTAAACTAGTAGATACTTTATTAAGTTAGCTATAAACTTTTGTTAGGACAATAGTGCACTAAAAGTAGGTTATACAATATTAAGTTATAACTACCATAATATTGTTTTTGCTCTTGACGGTGGTTTGAATTTCATTAAATGTTAATAAATAAATTTTTAAGATCTTGACTCCAATTGCATTATTTATAATATTGATGTGTTAAAGTTTTATGTACAGGAAGCTTTTGTCAAAAAAAAAGAAAAGAAAAATTAATTAAAAATTAATCCTAACGTAATTAAATCGATCACGATAAATATTATCTTAGAAAGTAGAATCAGATTTAAATTGTGGGCAAAATTATTTGATTAGTAAACGCTTTTTATTTGAAGCGCAATTGCACACGGATAATTCATTATTTTGGTGTTAAGCTTTAAATTCGGTAACGTTATCGAAGTGAATTTTATATAATTTTTTTTTATGTGTACATGATTTTTTTATAACAAAAGTGAGGTGGAATCTTCCTAGTTCTGTCTAGAAGGGTCGTATTTATAAAGCTATATCAAGGTGATCACTCCTTGATAGGAGTTCCTGAATAGGTGCATCTGGTGCCGTTGTTACATGCCAAAAATTGTCAATGTAAATTGTTAAATATGTGAGTAAATTCCCGCCATTATTTTAAAATAGACTTGTTAACTTCTGCCATCCCGGACAGTTGCGTTTGCGCAAAAGAATGCGCAGGCGCGGGGTGAATGGCGCAAGTGCGCGGTGTGACACGACATCATTAGCCACGAGACTTCGAAGCGGGTAATGTCTACCTGCGTCGTGTTTTTTGTCTTTTCTCTTTTTTAGGATGTAGGTTCTGGTATCTTATCTTACCTTCTATCGTTACCTCTACCTGTATCCTTTCACTTTACCTACGAACGACGAAGAGGAGAGACGTTAAAATTGGATTCAACTATGGCGTGACACAACCTACACTCAAATAGCGAGGGCCCTGAGATGCTGCAAGGCGCGTTTTAAGTGAGTACATTGCCATTGCTTTATTTACATTTTAAATTAAGAATTATATCATATTATGACCCCGTGAACGCGATATACGCTACACAACGGCAGTTGGTAGCTCAAATTTGAGGAGGTCATGAATGATTTGAAGATGCGTTTTGATAACTTCAAGTCTGAATTTATGCAGATTGCCACTGACAAGCTTTCTAGTGTTTCAGTTAAAGCAGAAGCACCAATAAGTACTACCTTTGCTAGTGTTGTGTCTAAGTCACTACAGCAATCTGTTATAATTAAACCTAAAGATAACAATCAGAAAAATACTACAACTAAATTGGATGTTGTCAATAACGTTAATCCTGTTACAGCTAACATCAAAATCAATACCGTCAAGCAAATTCAAAATGGGGGCCTGATTGTTAGATGTAACGATGCTGAAAATGCTGATAAACTACTAAAAATTGCCGGTGAGAAACTTTCTTCAAACTATAAGGTTCAACTGCTAAGGAAGGCTCTGCCTAGAGTTAGAATTTCAGGCTTGTCCCAGAAATTTACAACTAACATTCTCGCAGATTATATAGTAAAACAAAACACTGACATCTTCTCTGATTCAATAAATATAACTATATTAAAAGTAGATTCTATAAAAAACAAAGAACATAAGTATCAAGCATTACTACAATTAGATAATGTTACCTACAGCAAAATATTGGAGGCTGGGCACATTATCATTGGCCTAGATGTCTGCAGAGTTTTCGATGCAGTCGAAATTACTAGATGCTTCAAATGTAATGGATATAATCATACCGCTCAATTGTGTAAACGTGAGCTTTGCTGTCCTAGGTGTGCGTTAGGACACGAGCTCAAAAATTGCAAGGCAGACAAATCCGAGTTCCGCTGTATTAACTGTAAATTAGTTAATGTGAAATCTGGTAAAGACACCGATATTTGTCATGCTGTTTGGGATCACGATTCTTGTTCGGTCTACAAAGAATCAGTGGCTAAACTTAAAGCTGATTTATTTGGTATATATACACATGCAAACACATAGCAACTACAGTCAACACAGCAATTACAGAAATCACAGCAACCTTTCACTCACCTACAAATTTGCCACATCAATATTCGATCGCTCATTCCAAAATTTGATGAATTCTGTGAGTTGTTTTAGGCACTAATTTCACCATTATCTCTATCTCTGAAACATGGCTACCGTTGGATTATCCTTCAACTTCAATAGTGATACCAGGATACTCGTTATTTAGGAAAGACAGATCACTTAGAGGGGGTGGTATTTGCTGCTTTGTTAAAAATACAATCAAGTGTAAAGTAATGGACCTCGAAAATCTCCACACTGGCACATTGGAACAATTATGGCTAAAATTAACAATAAAAAATAACTTACGAGTAGGAACAATTTACAAACCTCCAACTAGTTCAATATCGTGCCTTCAGGAATTAGAGCATATTTTGGCAATACTTTATCCTGAAGTTGAACACATCATTTTAATGGGTGACATGAATATAAATCTTTTCAAAGAGAACAATAACTCCAATTACCTTAAGTCTATCTTTAGATCATTTAATTTGACTCAAGTTATCAATCAGCCCACTAGAATAACATCATCAACTGCTACTCTCCTCGATCTGATTTGTGTGAGTGAAAACCTACAATACACTGGATCTGGCACTCAAGATGCCTGTCTTACCTCTGATCATTTTTTAGTATATTGCAGCCTATATATTCCACATAAACAACCTATTCCTAGCTCACACGCATTTCGTACTTATAAGTATTTCGACCATAAAATTTTTTCTGAAAATGCTACTTCTATCGACTGGTCATACTGCTATAATCAAGATCCAGTTGATCTAAAATTATCATACTTTAATCAAGTGATTACTGCGTTTTTCGATATACACGCACCCATCTGTACAGCGAAAAATTTTCGACCAAAGCCGGGATGGTTAACACATACATTAAAACAAATGATCAAGATAAAAGATGCAGCTCTTAGTAAATATAACAGAACTAGGAGAGTTTCGGACCGTACTTATTTCAAAGAGCTGAGAAACTATGTCACACAAGCAGTTAGGAATGAAAAGAAGGCATTCTATATTTACATGATTTCACTGTATAAAAATAACTCTAAACAGCTATGGAAGTTCTTTGAAAAGCCAACATACATCGAAAACCTAAAATACAATTAATTTAAACAATGTAGATCCAGATTGTCTCAATCAACATTTTATAAATGATATTCCACTTACTCAAGTTGCAGAAAATACAATTAGATACTTTTCATTGCAGAAATTTCCATTAAGAACAGAGGAACTAATATTTCACACGGTATCCTCGGATGATGTGATTAAAGCAGTTAATAAACAGTCATCGAATGCTACAGGCTTGGATGGGATCTCACTAAAAATGCTAAAATTGATTTTGCCGTTCTGCATTAATGTTTTACACATTATTAATTCCATCCTAATTAGTTCAACGATGCGGATCTATGGAAAAATCTTTAATCACACCTATACCTAAGGTCAGTGTTGCGACATCTTATGAGGAACTTCGGCCAATAAACATTTTAGCAACCATCTCTAAGGTGGTTGAATACATAATATACATACAAATTACCAACTTAATTGATAATAATGAAATACTGCCACAAATTCAGTCGGGTTTTCGTGCTAAGCACAGTACTGCAACAGTCTTATGCAAAATTATGAATGACCTGGTTCAGAATATGGAAAACTCACAAACCACGTTAATGGTATACCTTGATTATAGCAAGGCCTTTGATGTAATAAATCATCGACTCTTAATTGCAAAGCTATCCTACTATGGTTGGAGCTCATCTGCACTGCAACTTATGACTAGCTATTTATCTGGAAGAACTCAACAAGTAAAACTAAACCGAGTGGTCTCAAGTGAGTTACATGTAAGACAAGGAGTTCCGCAGGGGAGTATCCTTGGTCCACTGTTGTTTACTATTTTCACAGCAGATCTACCTACTGTGATAACTGGCAACTGTAAAATCCATATGTATGCCGACGACACCCAACTATATATACCTGGAGACCCGTATAATACAAACCAGGTTATTTTAGAGATGAACAATAACTTAGAGGCAGTACTCATCTGGACATCAAATAATGGCCTAACTTTGAACCCTAAAAAAACAATATGTCAGTGTATAGGATCTCCATATTTCTGTTCAGTGTTCAAAAACAACTTAAACTCGGAAATAGTATTAAACAAATGTGTTATAGCATTCAGCTACAAAGCGAAAAACCTAGGCGTAATCTGTGATGGTAGTTTAAATTTTGAGAGTAACGTAAATAAGATTCGCAGTATTACATACTTTAAACTGAAATCCATTTATAAATTCAAGATGATGCTTCCTTCGGAGATAAAGTGGAAATTGTGTCAAGCGCTTGTAATAAGCCACATTAATTATTGTAGCATTGTCTATTTTAGTTACCTCTCTGAAAAACTGAGGAACAAGCTTCAAATCATTCAGAATTGCTGTCTGAGATTTGCTTATAATGTTCCCTATAGGGAGCATGTGACTCCAATTTATAATAGACTGGAAATCCTAAAATTAAAACCACACTGCGAGCTTTTGTTTGCAACTATGTTATTTAATATATACAAATCAGGTCAACCAGCTTACCTATATAGTCTGCTAAATGTAAGAACTTCTGCACACACTTGTAACCTGCGCAACAATAATCAATTAACTATACCGTACCATAAGACATCTAAATTTAAGTGCTCATTTGAATTCAACAGTGCCTACATATTTAACAAATATGAACATCTCTTTTTATTAGTGGATTCTGTTCCTGTATTTAAAAAACTTTTATTTAAAAAACTTATGAATTCTCAAAAACAATTGTAGTGTGATGTGAATGTAATGTAATGTATAGTAATGTAATGCAAATGGGATATGCAAACAACAGCTATGCTGACATGTTCCCATTTAAGTAGTTGTTGTAAGAGGTGGTTACAATTGCTACTTAATAAATAAAAAATAAATAAATAAATAAATAAATACAGATTTTAGCGCGCCCATCTGTCAATGTCGTCACACAATATGCAAATTTAAACGCGCAATTGACGGAATATATATCAAATTCGCAAACAGTTCGTAAAAATTGAATACTCACATGAATAGATCCGGCTTCCTACAGAATAAGTTAAAGATGGCGTCTGCAACGTCCATCAGGGCTGCTGGGGGCCCCTTCAAGACAATTTACGGATGGTGCACCTAGCGTCCTTCGGGATGGCTCCGACTAGCTACG
Source organism: Platerodrilus igneus (assembly GCA_036346225.1). Taxonomy (NCBI): domain Eukaryota; kingdom Metazoa; phylum Arthropoda; class Insecta; order Coleoptera; family Lycidae; genus Platerodrilus; species Platerodrilus igneus. The sequence goes on along the minus strand of JARFIW010001208.1, from coordinate 2,186,411 downwards.
GCGGTCGTGGACTCCGGTTCGCCCAAGTTGCTTCAAATTTATCTTCTACCTATGTAGGGAAATGGCAGGAACAGGTTTATAGGAATGACAATCAGATAAGGCAAGGAAATCTACATAAATAAAGATAAAGGTACGATACGATACCTGACACGACCACTCTATTCGAAGTTCAGAGGCAAAAAGCCACGTTACAGCGTCTCCCTGAAACTTCCCCACTCTTTCTCCTTACACGCGTCGGCGCGAAGTTCGTCCAACGCACTTCTGACGTAACGGAAATACACGCACCGAGTCTTTGAAATTTATGGCGCAAAACTCCCGCATATCAAAACCAAACTAAGGAATGTTTAGTGCCAAATTTGGCACGTAACAATCATTGTAAACGTGTTTGGTATTTGATACGATTTGTCTCGTAATTATGCTATAATATACAATTGCGCAATATTGTGAAACGTGGACCATATCACCATATAAGATAACATTAGGGAGTGAAGAATTACAGATAAGGTATTGAATCAGACTTGGTACAGTCAATATTCACTAGTCTTTTATTTTGTCTTAAGCTAGTCGAGATCAAACTCCTAATCCTTGTTACATGCATTTTTTCCCTTTTTTACAAAATTTAAATTCATCGTGTCAAATCCACCTGTAACAATTTTCAATTTGCAGTCTTCTTTCTAAAATATCATGTATATATTGAATAAATAACAATAAGTTGGTTGTTTTGAATCTTCTTATGAAGTCATACTGTGTTTTGTTTGTAACTTGTACATATATTTTAATTTGGTCATATATGATATTCTCAAGAATTGTAGACTGTATACTAATCGGACGACAACTTTCAGAAACGCAAAAAGAAATTGTTTGATTTAATATCTGTGTATAAGAATCCATTTGTACAAGATGCTCGTTCGATAAATTGAGATCATACCTTTAAAAGTTTTTAACAAAGATTATTCCAAGATGGTGCCAAAACAGTTTTTGGTATTATTATGTTTAACACAATACTGAAATGCAAAACCATCACTAATAACTTGCACTACTTTATTATTATTGGGAGAAGTAAATACTCTATATAGATCGTTCAATCAGCCATTGATAAACACATTTGTCAAGTGCTTTGTCTACTGCATCACAGTAGTTCTCGTATTTACCTATGTTAAACTTTGGTGAAATGTACAATGTGTCCAAATTTCGAGTCTCTACATTGTGAGTTTAGTTATTATAAAAAATAGAGATTGGATTAAATAGGAAAAAATTTGAAGAAATATATGCCAATTTTTTGACCGCTTACAAAATTGGTATAGGTTGTCTGGTTTTGGATATATTCAAAGAAAACTAAAAATGAAAGGTTTTGTTTTTGATAATAAAACATTAATCATAAGCCACACCATCACCAGACTTGCACATTATTAGGACACTTTTTTAAAAGAAGTAGTTTAGCATAAACAGAATCATTCAACTGTCTTTTGTTTTCGAGGAACCGCCCACAACTTTTGTTTTTCTTATTGCCGCCATTTTGGACATTAAGTGAATATTATAAACCTTAAAATTACCTTATCGGAAATAGTATCTTAATCTTTCGGAAAACAAATAAAATAAAATTTATCTGGAATTAACAACATAACCTAACTTCGAAACTTTCGTATCTTAACTTGAAAAAAACTTTTATATAGTCAACGTCCACTATTGCATTTGTATGTAGGAAATTTACTTAATTAATTATTTTTATCATGTGTTGTGTCTGAACCTTGTTTATATGAAAAAACTTTTTAACCTATTTTAAAAGAGTATATGCTTTTAACAAAATATGTATCAATTTTTACTTGTACCTACTTTTTGTTTGATTTTACCTTAGTCAGTAGAAAACTACCTAGGAATTTTTGAAATTAAAAATGAAACTAAACCATCTACTATATAATATAACTTAAAAAATGTGTGCATTTTTATTTTAACAATTTTCTTTCTAACATACGTAGCATCTGTGCAGTTGACAAGCTAAATTTAACAGAACTAAAGCACCAATACAATCTTTGTATATTTACGAATTTACAATTTTCTAGCAAATATTTATTAATATACATATTATATATTTCTATTAGAACAACATTTGAGTTATAATAGACATGTTATGTATTACGATTATTATAATTTTGAGTGACCAATTAAGTAAAAGCAGGTTAGTTATTAGCACTAAATTTGTTACGCTCCCTTTCTGTATAGCGTACTTAAAATACATCGTTTTGTATAGCTGGTTGTATAATGGTCGATTTACATTAATAAATAAATTGAATTATTCGTTTTATAAATTTTGGTTCCTTATGTTATTTATCGAAGCCGAGATAAGAGGCGCTCAGATGTTATGGTAACAACTATTTTATATCTACAGATTAGCGTAGTTTTGCAGTTGTTCTTTGTTCATAGATGTTAATTACGTTGAAAATACGGCTTCTTTTGCTTTGGCAATTTGAGTTGTAGATTAACTGCAGAGTGTAATTCTGATTGCATTGAATGAAGGATGCTTTATATGCGGACGTGTTTTACACAACCACACGTGCGGTTACCGATTGTGTTTCTTAGTTGAGTTTTTCTTTTGAAATAACGTGCGTTACGGAACATTTGACGGACTTAATTAATGTTTACACGTTTTTACTAATTGTGGTTTTAGTTGTTTTTCTTGTGGGAAAAACGTTGTAGAACTTGTGAAACTTGACCGATTCTTTCTTTAGGATTAATGTGTGTGCGATCTCGTTTCGTTACCTGTTTTTATCAGTGCAGTGCATACTTTGGATTATCCAAATGCAGTTCTAAGTTTGGGTTTTGGTTCTAAAAATGATGATACAGTTGTAGCAGGTTTAGTAGATGAACAAAAAAGGTTGCTTCTTATAAATATGTATCTCATTCACATGTAAATACAGTTGATACTGTAGTTCTGAATTTTTTACTACCAAAGAATCTAAAATAGATCACTACTTGTGCAAATTTCGTTATGCAAAAGCATTAGATTTTTCTTTGTTACCATATGTAGCAAATAAAACACCTCGCGTTACTGTTAGTTTAATGCAAGAACTTATCAGATGACAGGCATTACATCGTGCCTTGAAAGCCCGTGATTCTAAATTCTAAATTTTTACTACAATTTTTGCGATTTGTGTTACGAAATATTTCGAAATTATTGTCTCCGGAAATAGAATTAACAAGAAATTTATCAATGCTACATGGTTCCATCAGTATGATGATGTCTGCTGCTAACACCAGTGAAACGCGTAGGTGTGAGTTAGTGTAAAGTGTAAGCAATTCCATCCACACCCTCACAGTCAAGGGTGCAGTGCTTCGTTAGTGTAGGACATCGTGAATCCCCCACTCCAATTACAAGGAAGCGTTACTGAAGGACTTTCTGTAAGTTGAACTATTTCCTACTTAGTATTACTTTAAATTGTTTTGCCATATCTTCGTCGTTCTGAGACCTTTTTGCAATAGAATTGCAGGCTTTTAAAAAAAAAAGAAAGAAAAAAAATAATACTACTAGATTACTCATATCAATTGTGTCTTATCTTTTTATCTTGTATTAACAGTTTGTCTGATTTATGTTTAATTGATGTGTGAGGAAACGTTTCTGCTACTCCCCAATATTACCTCACTTTGTAATCAAAATCTTTTTTGTAATGCTTTTATCGTGATTATAATATATAGTTTTTTTTCCAAAACAGTTTTCTTACATCTACAAAGTACTGAATAATTTATGCTTAATCTTTTGTTTTTCAGGTTTGCTTAATTATTTTTCTTACAGGTACTGTCACTAACTCCTTACCGCCGTATACATTATATGTCAGTTTGTTTCCTACAACTCCCCCTAATCTCCGATTGAGCCCGGTCATTCCGTGATCTCTTGTTGTTATGCACGGCTACAAGAATTACGTAACATAAATTTTGGCGCCCAACGTGGGTGCCCAAGAATTGCGTAACAAATTGTACAATAATTGAAATGAGTTTGGAAATAAAACTGGATTGCCAGTTTTGCTTTTTTTTCCTATAAAACTTCTCAATAAATGTAAGTGGATTGTCATTTCACTTCAGAAATTGATATAGATCTAGATAAATACAAATTATCACGTGCTGGTATTCTTTCCTGGTTCCAACTGTATCAAACTAACTTGTTAATCTTTCTAGGATTCTTAATATAACAACCCACATCTTACTTTCCTATTGATTCCTGTTACAACTCCTTGCATAGAATCCTCTCAGTAGTGGAGTAGGGATGCTTTCAGATCAAATTGCTGACATACAAAGCACATTTTGTCACCTTCAATCCAAAGTGTGTTAATGCAAAAATAGATTGTGTTGCTTTAAGGCTAAACTGATGACATACAAAAAATGCATTTTGTTGCTTTCAGACCAAACTAATAACATTCAATACTACATTATACTGCTTTCAGACCAAACAACTGACATGTAAAAATACATGACATGCAAAAATACACCGTGTCGCTTTCAGACAAAACCGCTGTAGTGTTGCCCAATTAACTATTGGATGTCGTACTCTATTTTAAGGTTTCTTTTGTAAATGAAATTTAATTGTGCATAATACTTATTATTTTATTTTAAACAGAGTATGTGGTTTAGAAACCGGTGTAAGGTTTTCTGCCTGAATGCAGTTTGTATATAAACTGGCCTCCATAGATTTTGCAGTCAGGCTAGTTTTTTTACTTCTCACTTTAGCAAACCTACTGTGAAGTTATATCAGTCTAACTTTTTTTTGCGACCGACTGACTTTTTCCACATATCATGAATATATGTGCTGTTTGACTTGAAACACGCATAATGTATTCTTGCATTTACACACTTTTGCCTTAAATTGACCTAATACATTTTTACGCAGTTTTTGACTTTTTGCTTGAGCAAACTCTATGATTTCAAAATGCTTTTACAATGCTTCACAAGAATGCACACTGTTTGGCTTGAAACCTGCATAATATATTTTTGCATGTCATTGGTTTGGCCTGAAAATGACACAATGTATTTTTGTATGTGATTTCACTGCCTTGTATTTCAAAGAATGCTTCAAGTATTTCATACAAATGTTACATTTAAGGTGCATCAAATCGGACTTTAGTCTACTAGGGTTTTCAAGCCAATTAATTGCCCTTTTTATTTCTAATTACAAGCTTTAACAAGCTTATACTTGTTTTAATAAGGATTATTGACCCTTTAACGAAAAGTTGTGTAATATTAACTACCATATACCTTTTTTATTCTCCTCTTCTAAGAATCAATTTTTTCTGTGCATACTTTTATCTGCATTTAGTTGTAGATGAGTCATTGCCAACAAAACTTAAACTGACCCACATACTCTGTTTAATATAAAACAATAAATAATGTGCAAAATCAAACTTCCTTTACAAAAAAGACATAAAAACAAAGTACAGATTTCAATAGTTAATCGAACCAAACTACAAGGGTTTGAGCTAAAAGCGACACAGTGTATTTTTGCATGTATGCACTTTCGCCTGAAAGTTACACTGTATTTTTGCATGGCGTTTACTATATTAGCGGTTTGGCCCGAAAGAGGCATAATGTATTTTTGTGTGTCATTAGTTTGCCTGAAAATGACACAATGCATTTTTGTGTGCCTGCAGTTTGGTCTGAAAGTAGTGTGGTGTTTTTTGCATGTCATGTGTTTTAACATGTTTGGTCGGAAAATGATAATACATTTTTTGCATATCATGAGTTTTGTCTGAAAATCATACAGTGCATCTTTTATGTCTTCGGTTTGACCGGAAAACTATACAATGTATTTTTGCATGTCAGTAGATTGGCTGAAGGCAGCCCTACTCCACTACTCTCCTCCAACTTTGTTCCTAAGATATCACAAGTCATAGACACTTTGACTGATTACTCTAAATCTTACAATATAGTTCATATTTTTGTTGAAGTACATTTAGTTGTTTGTTGTAACTAACATGCAATTTGTTTTTATCATAACATATTATTAATTTAATAATAAAACATTTGTGTCTGTATTAAACACTTGTTCAGTATTGTTAAAAAAAAAAACACTTGCTGCAGTTTTTAGAAGACATTGTTTAGAACAATTCGCAGTGCCTGGTGCTCTTAAAAGTAATTATAGGTAAAAAAAAATTATAATTTTTTTTAGGGCATATTGCACATGAAAGTTTGTGTAGATTTCTATTACAACATTAGTTAGTCTCGAACGCTGTTGAAAAATCAAAATTTATTTTAAGGCATTTTTCAATGGAAATGTTAATTTTCTTGGATAGCACAATTATTTATCTTTTATATCTATTGCATACATATTGATAAAATATCTTAAGTTGAACATAATTGGAATTCTGATATAAGTAAGGGAGATTGATTTTTAAATAATACCATCCAAATTAATCACCTCTAATTTATGACTATACAAGGATCATTAAAACAGAAATGAAATCATAAGCTTGCTACAAATTTTGTCTGTGTTGCCACAATCTAGCATATTGAAGATCGGTATAAGATGGCCGCTGTCATGTATTTAAGGAAGCAATGTTTATATATTGGTTTACTTTTATTACTTTATTTTAGTGATTTTATTTAACTTTAATATTTTATGTATAATTTGATTTTACTTTAAACAATTTTTCTTACATTCTTATTTGAATTTTAGAAATTGGATATTTTAATGGACAATGAAAATGAATCTTATACAATTAAAATTATATCATTAATTCAAGTATGGCAGAAGTTAACGCAGTGCCAAATAGAGGAACATGCGGAATATATCATGCAATTAATGAATTGGTTGAAGGAACAAACTTTACAACTAGTTTTAAATGAATATTGGTCAGCAACTAAAGGTAAATATAGGTTTTAAGTTTTTAAACATAGTAAATTCTTTAACATTATGAGCTACAGAATATATCATAAATAGTAAATAATATTTATAGGTTTTGACAGATTACTATAGAAGTATTTGAAAATCTCACTGGATTACATATTTTTATGCACTTATAGAAATGATTGCACATGCGTGTGAGTTAACCAGTTGCATCATGCTGATTCATTTTGATATGGTAGCGGGACTATTTGGTAGAACATTAATTGTTCAGAATAATCTGTTTTTACTTTTATGTGGTTTTATTTAGCAACTGGTATTATAACAATAAATAGTGACCACATTTTTAAATTTATCAAACCTCCATAAAAATTCAAAATTTTGGTCAGATTAATCTGGTGATGTAATTAATTAACCAATATACTACAATAAACGGTGGCCGTATTTTTAAATTTATCAAACCTCCATAAAAATTCAAAATTATTTAAATAGGATGCTAGTATATTAAATTTTTCATCAATTGCTGTATACTTTCATCCAAAAATATTTAATTTATTGGTTTCAAAGCAAAACGGAAAAGTGTAATAGAAAGTAAAAACTATGCAAACAATTCTTTAATTAGAAAAAGAACTTTTTGAAATATTTTAACTTGCCCTATTTATTATTACACTTAAGCTACGATTGTAACATGGCACAAAGATAGATCTTGAAGTTGATTTTTGTAAATGATTATCTGCTTCCCTCGCATATTTGCTTCGATCCTGTGAATCATTAATATTTAAACCTTTTTCTAATATCAATGAAAGAAAATTTGTTAAATTTTTACCTGTTATATCTTCAATAGGAAGAAAATGTTAAAAAAATAGTTCTACATTAATATTTGCAATGTTCATATTAACATATATTACACAAACAGAAATTAGTTCTCGGTGACCAGCATCCTGTATACAATCTAAAATTATTGTAAAATATTTTGCTCTTGTGTTTAGGTCTAACATTTTAGATTCAATATTGGTGTCCATTAGATTAATTATTTTATTTTGAATTTTATTAACCAGGTAATGAGGCATATTTTTATTATTTCTTGTATGGGTGGCACCATTATATATGTTCTAACAGAGTTAAATTTAGAAATTCTTTCTATGTACTTTAAAAAATTACAATTTTTTTTTTAAACAATTTGTTGTTACTACCATGAAAAGTTAAGTTCTGCTCACTTAAAAACTTTAGTAACAAAATATTCTTTCAATTACAGCCTGCCAGTATTTAGTTTCTCTTTATGTTGGGGTTTAAGTTTAATCATCAGTTACTTGAATGCTGTTGAGCTAGACAGTCGATTTGGGAAGTGAAGCTTGAGTTACTCATTAGTGTTTTACGTGACATAGTTTCTTAAAATTCTTACCAATATATATGGTTATTGTAAATAACATTTTGAAGGGACAAAAATGTAAAAACAAGAAAATACTCACTTCTCAAAATGACGAGCTTGTTACGTTCTGTTTCAAAGTTAAAAATTAACTGCCTTATTACGTTAAAAAACCATTCAGTTCTAATCATTTAAATTTATGTTTGCTACATTTTTATAATTTCAAGCCGCATAAATAGGCAACTAAGTTTATTCGTCCTTTATTAAATCCACGAATTCGTTTGTCTGTATTCTAATCTCTCACCTCTACATGTTTATGTTATACTTTCTGGTTCCTTATCTAGGCATGTGTTTTGATTATTAGGGCTGTCCTAAATGTTGCTGGTTAAATAAATGGTAATTTCTTGTATTTTAATAATGAAATTTAATTTGAACATATAAGAGACGTTATTGTTATTTCTGTTGTTATAAATTTGGTTCTAATCTATCCTTGCTTGGTCTAATAGATATCATTTATTAACTTTGTTAAAATGTTTGAATGTATTTCTAAGGTTTGCAATGAATTTGCCATGAGTATTTTTTTATGTAAATTTTGATAAGTAACTTTTGGTATTGAAGTAATTTATTTTTGAAATTGGATTCCATATTTCACTCTGTATGACGTTCCCGAATGTGCACGTTTCTTTAGTGTTGAATTGAAATCAGCAATTTTTATGTCTTTGTCCTTTTTAGTATTTTTTTATGGAAATTGGTAAGAGAGGTTAATTTTAATGCGTAACTAATATGAACTTTATTTTTTGCTGGTTTTAGTCTAGGTTTCACTCTTGGTTAAAATTGTGTGTCTACCTTGTACATTTCCTTTTCCATTACATTTGGTTTTGATGATTAGGCTGTATTAAAAATTATCACTGAAGTTTTACTCATGCATAGTAGATGTTCTATGTTTAGTCGGCGTAAGTTGCATTGATCGTATGCGTAAGTTTTTGAAGTCCTAACCATAATAGAAATTGTTGTCTTTGTTACTAACTGAATAAATCCTAGTAGTTATTTATAACAATGAACCACCAACATGTGTCAATACACTGGTTTTTCGTATAAACCAATATTGTATACGAATGATTTGGTAGACATGTAAATTTGGGTATTTGTTATTTAATTATATTATGTACCGGAACAAGAATTGCAAGCGATATATAATGGTATTATGGAGTCTACATGCTTACTTTTAGTACAGTGTTTACAATTAGGTCCAGTTTATTTAATTATTATTATTAACATGAAATTTCATTTTAATCATAAAGGTAACTATTTTATGATATTATGATATTTCATGATAAATACAAAAGTATTTAAATATATTGTTAGTGTGCTGCAGGATAAATTCTTGTACTTAAAGGTCTCGGTGTTGATTTGTTACGAATTAGATATTTTTTGTGTCACTATAACTTACTATAACAGAAGCACAAAATTACCTATTTATTTGTTTTGTTTAATAAAGAACGCCATTGTACCATTAATGTGTGTTTTAATTTGTGTAATTTTTTTTGTTATTATTGATATTTATTTATCCTTATTGGATTGATTTATATTGTTTTAACAGGCAAGCATTATTTTCCTGTTATTTACTAACCATTAAATTTTTTATTTTAGCGGGACGAATCGGTGTTGAGTTTTTTTTTTACAATGACGATGTAACATACTGTTTTAATACGCTCTAATAGTTTTAGTATTCCTAAAAATAGTTAGTTTCTAGTTTAATTTTAGCATGCTAATTATTAGAATTGTAGCGGCTGCAGGATCACCCAAGTAGCTTCCCAGCGAAGTTCCCAGAAAGATCTAATCCAAGAGTTAATCAATTTTTCTAAAGGCACTTACTTTAAGGGCACTAAAGATGTCAGATTAGTTGATATCTATGATTAGATGTCAATCATGCTTTAGGATCCTATTTATGTCAGGGTGGTCTGAAGCAATTTTTCAATTAGCTAAGCACTCAACTAAAATCAATTCTGAGAGCTACGTGTGTGGTTATCTTAGGCATTGGCAGTTTTAATTAATCTTAAAGATTTACGACCGGCGCATCCTAAGCCGAGTAAGAGCGCCAAGAAAGGGTTATTTTCAATTAACTTAAATGTATATAAGGATGCCAGCCGGTGGGAATCGGGGTTGTTTATTTCCAGACGCGTTAGAGTTTAAAGGGCTGTTTATTTGCCCGATTGTGTGAAGTATTTTATTTCTCTGAAGTCAGTGCGTGCCGTTATGTTTTAAGTTAATTATTTCTCTGAGTAAGTAATTAGTATATGTGTTATTACCATGAACTCAAGGCTGTATTATGCAGCATAAGTCAGTTATTTGTTTAAAAACAGTATTTGTCGACTTCCATAAAATATAACTCCGGGTGAATGCCCAGTTTAAGTAAATTGATCCGTTTGATTATTGCTTTGGAGACCGCATCGTTTTAGAAGGGTCTTCTTTTATATTGTGTTTCGACGGTGTCAGAGGCCGTTAATCACTAATCCACGAGACTACCTGAGAATGCAAAGCTCATGTCCGAAGTCAAGTTACGGTACTATTTGACCCTTGAGAAGGTCGCATTTTCATGGTGTAGATGACCCGTGGTTAAAAAGGGTCGTCGCACTACGCAAGTTAGTTAGACTAGGGTAGCATTAATAAATTTTTGTTATTGGGGTGTGTACACCTAGAACTGTAACTATTCAAAAATATGTTTGTTAGTTAAGTTTAGTTAAGTTGTGTTTGTGCTAGCCGGAGACTATAAGTGACTTATTTTCTGTTCTGCCATTTTGGTTCATCGCCCACGAACAAAGTGCGACGAGAGCTATTACGCGATTGGTCCATGGGCGTTTAATTCCCATGGTGGCGCCCTATTGTACATAAGGTTATTTACTTTATATTTTGTTATGCATATGTAATTAGTTGAAGTTTTAGTTAGTAGTTCATTCAATAAAACAATCGAATTTTCGTCTCAGTGTGTTTGTTTAATGAACCCCCCCTTTTCACCGACTGCTGCAGCTTGCGAGGCACGTCCCGAAACGTGAGGGTACGATAGTGTTAGAGGTCCTGTTATTTATTATTTATTGTTAATTGGATACCCTCACGCGGTAGGTCAATATTTAAATCACACTGGCGCATTAACGTGGTTAAAATTGTAAATATGGTAAACAACACACGGACGAATTTTTAGATTGTTTTGTTTCTATTTAGTGTTAGGCAGAATTACAGTTTAATATTAGTGATATAGGAACAAGTTTCGTTATTGTTGGCTTTTACCTTTTATTTAGTCATGTATGTGGTAGAAGCTTTAAGAAGCGATGAGCTTAGTTATGAACTCTTAATTAGGAACGTTGAACCAACAAAGTTAAGTGTGTTAGAAAAACGAAAAGTTTTGCGTTCAAAACTCATTGTTGAGGAAGTCGACAGTAATGTTTTTTCTAAGTATGAAAAAATTGAAATCGTTCAAAGGGACGAAATTGAATTATTAAAACTTAAGATTTTTGAATTAGAAAACTGTTTAAATTCTTTTACCATTCTTCCTAAAAGGACAGAATATATTAAACTTAACACGAGATTAATGCATGTAACACAGAGACTAAATTATGTCAATTTCGATATTGAATTTTTAGAAGTACGCAAAGAACTGCATTCCAAATGCATTAGAGCTTTTGAGATTTTAGAACAGGTAAACGGGGAAAATGAGATTAACGATAACCCTCTTTATTGTTCGCTAGCGGTAATAAAGATCCTACAATAACACCAACAGCAGAGGGTTCATACCCTGGAGCATCAGCGGTTTCTTCCATTAATACCCCATCGGTTTCGATTTCTAGTAATGATTTAGGTACGCTAATTAAGTCCTTGAATAAAACAACGACATCAGTCCTGATCCACAAGTGGGGATTACAATTTTCGGGTGAATCTGATTATATATCGGTTTTAGATTTTATTCAACGCGTCAAAGAACTGCAAGTTGCAAGAAAAGTTTCGTCAGATGACCTTTTCGAAGGGGCTATTGATCTTTTCACCAGTTCAGCATTGGATTGGTATGAGCAACAGCGGTGTACAGTAAATTCATGGGAACAATTAATTTTTAAATTGAAACAAGATTTTCTTTCAGCCGATTATGCAGAGAATCTTTTAATGTTAATTAAATCTAGACGGCAAGGCGCCGATGAATCGCCTACCATTTATATTTCAAAGATGGTAAATTTATTTTTTTTTTTTTTTTTTTTTTTTAATTTCACTTTTATCCGCTTCCACCTTTACAGTTATTAGCGGAGGTTGGAGGTATTATTTATAATCTATGGTACAAATATGTTATCTTTTATATAATTTATATACGATGTAGGATTTCTATGTCTTTAAGATAGTTCAGCAGTGGTTCAATATTGGGTGTGTCTCTCAGGATAGTTTGTACATCTTGTTGTATGTTGTATTTGAGCCTTTTTTGTTGATATTTTTCACAATTCGTTAGGATATGCTCTACTGTTAGGTTTGTTTTACATTGTTCACATACAGGTTGAGCTTCTTTTGTCATCAAGTAGTTGTGTGTATATGCAGTGTGTCCTATTCTTAATCTTGTTAATACTATTTGTTGTTTTCTTGATTTTGGGATGTGTGCATACGGTTCGGTTTTTGGTTTTATTTGTCTAAGCTTGTTATTTTGGGTGTTCTTCCAGGTTTCTTCCCATTTTTGTCTATTTTGCTTGAGATAATTGCATAGATGTCTGTTATTGGAGTTTTGAGTTGGGTGTTGGTATTAGTTATTCGTTGTTTAGCCAGTTTATCTACTGCTTCATTTCCTTGGATTCCAACGTGGGCTGGAGACCAAATCAGTATTATTTCAGTTCCGGTTTCTTCTGTTGTTTTGTGTAGAGCATCATGTATGTTGTTCGTTATTGGATCTGTTGTGTACCATTTTTGAGTGATTTAATAGTGCTTAAAGAGTCTGTGCATATTGCATATTTGGTGTGTGTTGGGTTTGATGTTATATCTTGGATGGCTGTTAAAATTGCTACTTTTTCTGCTGTATAGCTGCTGCTATATGGATGTAGTGTTATTTGGATTTGTTGATCTTGTCTGAGTACAGCTGCAGTTACTTGTTGGTAGTTTTTCGACCCATCTGTGTAGATAAATTCATGTCTCTTGTGTTGTTCCTTTAGTTCTTTAAATCGTTGATGATACTGAGCTTTGCTTGTATGTTTTTGAATAATTTGATAGTGATACATTTGTCGTTATATGTTTTCTAGTCCATGGTGGGAATATAGGTAAATATTGTGGAAGGATTTCAGGTAGGGATAGTTTTATTTGTTTCATTATGTTTTTATGTGTACGGCTGTTGGAGTACTGGTATCTAATCTTGTGTTACATGATTTAATTTTAAAGATGTCCTGGTTTGCTTCTATTTTCTGGTTTGATGCTAGTTTTGCAATATATTTTAGGTTCAATTTATTTCTTCTTATCCATAAAGGTGGTATATTTGCTATGCATTGTAGACTATTGACTGGGCTTGTTCTGTAGGCACCTGTTGCTAATCTGAGAGCTGTGTTTTGAATGGTGTCTAATTGGTTTATATTAGAAGGTTTGGCTGTGCTGTATGTGATACAACTGTAATCAAGTCTTGATCTGATGGTAGTTGTGTATATCTTTAATAGCTGTTTTGTGTGCGCTCCCAATCTGTATTCGAGAGCATTTTTAAGATATTGATCTTTTGTTGCAGTCCTTTTTAATTCTGTTATGTGCTTTCTCCATGTTAATTTTTATCAAAGTAGATGCCTAAAAATTTGATGTTATCTGTATATTCTATTTGGGATTTGTTTATTAGAAGTTTTGGATCCATATGTTGTTTTCTTTTCTGCAGAAATGTATTGCTTTTGTTTTGTGGATGAGAATGTGAAACCTATTTCTTTTGCCCATTTTTCTATTTCGGTTATGTTTTGTTGTAGATTTGTTTGTATTGTGTTGATGTTTTGCCTTTGTGGTATAATACTATGTCGTCAGCAAAAGCAGTATTTGTGTTGGTTTCTTCACAATTTTGTTATTTTGTTTATTATTAACAGAAATAGTGTGGGGCTAAGTACTTCCTTGTGGAACTCCATTTTCTTGCTTTCTTGGTTCTGATAAGCATCCATTTGTTTTGACTTGGAAAGAACGGTTTTCCAGGAAGTTTTTATGTAGTGTAGTATTTTTCCTTGTATGTTATGTTCTATTAGTGTTTGTATTATCGCATATTTCCAAGTGGTGTCATATGCCTTATGTAAGTCTAAGAATATTGCTACTAGATGTTGTTTAAGTTCGAACGCTTTTTCTATTTCTATTTTTAGTTTAAGTGTTTGATCTGTTGTTGTTCTGCCTGTCCTAAAACCTGCTTGGGTATTGCTTAATATGTCATTATTTTCTATATACCACATTAGCCTTTTATTTACCATTTTTGCATTATTTTGATAATACATTTGACAGTGCTATAGGTCGATAATTTGCTGGGTTTGTCTTATCTTTTGATGGTTTTAATATTGGTATTGTAATGACTTTGTTCCATTCTATAGGGTATACATTGTTGTTCCATATGAAGTTATATATGTCTAGTAGGTGTTTCTTATTTTATCTGGTAGGTGTTTGATCATTTCTGGAATTATTTGGTCTGGCCCTGAACTTTTTTGTTTTTTGTTGTGAAATACTGTTTTCTAGTTCGTCCATTGTAAAGGATTTGTTTAATGGGTTGTTTTGTTCTTCAATTTTGATAATTTGATTGTCTTCTGTATTTGTTTTATTGTATTGAAGTCTTTATTATAATTTGAATTGCTAGATATTTTGGCAAATTCGTCTGCTATTTTTTCTGCTATTTCTTGGGGTCTAAAATAATTTTGGTGGTTCCTATTAATATTACATCTGTTGCACGTGGGATGTTATTTATCCCTTAATTGCTTTTATTTTGTTCCAAATTTGGTTATCAGGCGTATCACAGGTTATGGAGGAAACATAGTTTTCCCATGCTTTTTCTTGCTCTGTTTTATTGTCGTCTGCTAATAGCTTTTGTTCTTTTAAGTTCTATTTGGTTTTCTATGTTTTGTTTTTCCGATATTTGTATAGCGCTCTTTTATTGTCTTTGCTTGCTTTTCGCATTCCTTATTCCACCATGGTACTGTTTTTATTGTTTCTATTGGATAACGTGAATGTTTGTTTGGCTGTTTTATTATGTCTTGGCTAAAAGATTCTATGATTTCGTTTATGTTTTGGTTTATGCTGGAATATTGTTTGTTTTGGTATTGTTGGTTAGCAATGTTTGGAATTGGGGCCACTTATTCTCTTCTATTCTCCATTTTGAGTATGATGTATGGGGTTTGAGGTTTGTATGACTTTCTTGTGAGCTAATAAGTATAGGAAAATGGTCACTACCATATAGATTTTGAATTACTTTCCATTTTAGATTTGGTGTAATTTTTGGGTCACAAATCGTTAGGTCTATATTTGAAAATGTACCTGATTTTGAGCAAAATGTGTTGATGAGTTGTCATTTAGTATGATGAAATTGTTTTCATTTATTATTTTCTCTATCATTCTTCCTCTTTTGTCAGTTTGTTGGGAACCCCATATTATATTGTGCCCGTTTATGTCACCTAGTATAATGATCGGAGGGGGTAACTGTTTTAATAAATGTTCAATGGACTCTTGATTGCAGTTTGGTTGTGGTGGTAGATATATATTACATAAGGTTACTTTTGTTTTATTTGGTGTCAAGATTCTTATAGCTATTGCTTCTAAGTTTGTTGTTAGGGTATTTCCTCTATATGTTTTTGTTGTTTACTAGAATTGCCACCCTCCGCTAGCTATATGTGTGTTTAGTCTGTCCTTGCGATATTGTATAAAATTGTATGTATTTATGTTTTGGTGTTCTTTGAAGTGTGTTTCTTGTAAGCATATGTAATGAGGTTGTGTTTCTTCAATTAATTTTTGGAATTCAGCTTTATGGGATTGAAGTCCATTACAATTCCATTGGATGATGTTCATATTATTGATTATCGACTGAGGAATCAGACATTTCTGACTCAATTTGTTGTTCCTCCATTGTTTTAGTTATTCTTGTTATTGTTGTTTTAATTTTTTGTCATCAGTATTGTTTTGGATTTCATGCATCATTTGTATGAGTTGGTTTGTATCTTTGGTATAGTTTTACTTAATTGTAGTATTTTTGTGTTCGATCGTGTTTTCTAGAAAGTCCTGAAATTCGTCGAATGAGATAATGTATTTGGCTGGATCACTTTCTATGATTTCCTTTATTGTATTGTGTTTTGGGGATTCAGTTTGTTCCAAGTTCTTCTTTTAATTGTAGGATCCTTTTTGTTTTTGTTTGTCCGTTTGGTTTGTGATAAATTCGACAGGGTTGATTCTTGGTTGGTTTCTTGTTTTTCTTTTGTGTTGCTTCTCTTATTTGATGTTCAATGTCAGTTACATTTAGTTCTTCTGTAGGTGTACTGTCAGATGACTGATTTGGTCTTTTATTTCTTATTGTTTCATTTAGGTTTGTTATTTGTTCAGGTTGTTTTGTTTCACTCTGTATATTGTGTTCCTCGCAGCTTGAGATTGAATGGCCGGTTTGTTTACATGTATAGCAGTATGTTTCTGTAGATAAAAATAGTCTGTAGGGGGTTTCTTCAAATAATACTATTATTGATTCTGGGATGTTTAAATTTGCAGTTTGTTTAACATAGATTTGTCTACGAAAGCTAAGTATGTGCTTAAATTTTATATCTGATAAAGCAGCTTTTATAAATGACATCTTGCCTGTTAAAGTTATATTTAGCTTAATAAGTGAGTCTTCTATTATATTGTGTGGTATGGATGGGCTAACATTTGAAATAACCACCCTTATGGTCGGCGTAAGTAATTTACGAATTTCCACTTCTGTGTTATTTACTGTTATATTAGGATAGTTGTTTACAAACTGGTCAGCGTCTTCTTTTGTATTTAAATAAATACAGATCCGGTTATTTGCTATTCTTGATGCAAAGATTATATTTTAGGATCTATTATTTCCGTGATTGCATTTAAATAATCTTCTAACTTCGTGTTTGGCAATGAATTTAATATAATAGCATTTTCTTTTGACGGGAAACTGCTTGCAGATGTTTGTTTATTTGGTGCATTGCTTTTACTGCATTCGAATATGTCCCTTCTTTTATTGTCTGATGGGTGAGTGGGTTTTTTGTTTGGCTGGTTGAATGATTTATGGTTGAGGGTGTTATTGTTTGTAAAGGATACATTTCAGGTAGTTTTGGTAAATGGTTTGGGTTAGGTTTATTTAATATAGCTGTAATAAAAGGAAGAGGAATGTTTAGAAAACAATACCTGTTTTGGTTTTATCACTTATTATTTCCGAGGTCGTATTTTATCTCAACGAATTCACATAGAACTGTACTGTTGAACATACGGTCGCGGAATGAAATTTATTTTCCCAATTAGAAGATTCCATTCCAGTCAGGGAACAAATAAAAATTATTAAAAGAAATTTACAGACTTTTATGCCACGCAACTGGCGTTAATTGAAGTGACTGACATTTCCCATTTGATTTCTCGTTGTAAGCTTCTAGAAGACATTAAGCCTACAAATTTTATTAAACAGGAACATTCGGATTCTGCCAACGTACCAGTTATCTTAGAACGTCAAGTTCGACAGAGTTCATTTTCTAATAATAATTTACCACGGTCCGGCGTTTCGAATTATTTTAAAACACAGCAAAATTTTCGACTATTTGTTTCAACTGTAAAGACGAGGTCACTCGTTTCATACTTGTCCGGAGAAACGCGGAATATTTTGTTATTCTTGTGGGCAGCTGGAAGTTACGTCCACAAATTGTCCAAACTGCTCAAATAATTCAAAAAACTAAGGACAGGAAAGCGCGTAGTCAGCCGTTGCTTTTCTTCGTTTAATAATATTGCTGCTGACAAAAAGACGTGGTCGGATTGGTTAGTAAAGTTAAAATTTTGTAAATCATCTAAGGTTTTTCAAATTTTTATAAAGTAAAAGATGATACAAGACCTTATATTAATATCGAGATATTTAAGGAAACTTATACTGCACTGTTGGATTCCGGCGCGAATACCTCTATTTTAGGCAGACATGGTTTGTGTTTATTGGATAAATATAAGTTAGAATTAATTAAAAATGTAAAACGTCTATATTAACAACCGCGGATGGCACTGCACAATCAATTTTAGGTTCAATTAATTTGCCCTTGACTATAAACGGGGTTACTCGGTCTTTAAATGTTTTAGTTTCCGACTCAATAGAGTGTACCCTAACGTTAGGGATTGATTTTTGTCAATTATTTGAATTGAAAGTAGATTTTTCAAAAAATGAATTTTATGCTCATTCTGCGGAAACGAATAAATTAAATTTCATTAAAGTTATGGCCGATTTAAATGAAGACCAGAAATTTGAATTAAACAAGGTTATTTCTTTATTTCAATCCCTGGATCGTCCTACCTTAGGCCGAACCAATAAAATTTCACATCATATTACAACGGAAGACGTTGAACCAATTAAACAAAGGTATTACCCATTATCACCGGCGATGCTGGAACATGCTAATAAAGAAATTGATGCAATGCTTGAACAAGGCATTATTAGCCCAAGCAATAGCCCGTGGAACTCCCCATGCTATTAGTAAAGAAAAAGCAAAAGGTGAATTTCGTGTATGTTTTGACGCTAAACGATTAAATTCAATTACAAAAAGACGCGTATCCCATTCCGTTTGTAAATGACATTCTTGATAGATTACGCAATGCGAAATATCTCAGTTCAATCGATTTAAAAAGCTTTCTGGCAATTGCCCTTGAGTGACGAAAGCAAGGAAAAACAGCCTTTACTGTCCCAAGGCGCGGATTATTTCAATA
This sequence comes from Platerodrilus igneus, assembly GCA_036346225.1. Classification (NCBI taxonomy): domain Eukaryota; kingdom Metazoa; phylum Arthropoda; class Insecta; order Coleoptera; family Lycidae; genus Platerodrilus; species Platerodrilus igneus. The sequence continues at coordinate 2,167,314 of JARFIW010001208.1, read as the reverse complement.
TAATGTAATGCCGATGGGTTTGGCCAATGCTCCAGGTACATTACAGAGGCTCATGGACTCTATTTTTGATTTTCATTATCCCAATCGGTATTTGTTTATTTAGATGATATAATTATTATTTCAAGCACATTTAAGGAGCATATTAGAATTTTGAACGAAGTGTATGAGAAGTTGAAAGGCGCTAATTTAACTATTAACAGTTCAAAATGTGAGTTTTGTAAACCAGAGTTACAATATCTGGGATATATTGTGAATAAAGATGGTCTCCGAACTGACCCAGCAAAATTGACGCAATTGTAAATTTTCCTCAACCCAAGACAGCCACTGAAATAAAACGTTTCACCGGTATGTGCTCTTGGTATAGGCGTTTTGTTTTGGATTTTGCCACAATTATAGCACCTATCAATGTGTTAAGGCTTTATAAGTATTTTGGTTGTAGTGTAGTATGCCAATCACAATTAATTTAAGTCCTTAAACTATTCCCACCTAGAAACCCTCCATTATCCCTACCTTTAGTGCAACGACATAAAAGGGTTGGTAATGTACGAGTGGACGACAATTCAACTTCGTTCTCGCTTGGCTTTGGTTCGTGATTTAGTTCGGTGCATCGAGCATCAGTAATTAGCAACAATTAGTGAACATTATACATACAGTCCATAATTATCTGATAGCAGTGCAAGTACAATCAACCACTACAACCAGTGAAAGGTAGGTGATATATTCCTTTAAATTATCATTTCCTTTGTGTGATTGTAAATGCAAATTAACATTTTGATTAACATTTTGGTCCTTTGAGCAAATATTTTGCTTATTAATTGGTTTATTATTGGCATTTTTGGCATTCAATTTAACTACATTGTTAATTGCTCTTCGCTTAAATTAGGGGTTGACCGCATTTAGAAGAAAAGTGTAGTCATACCACCAGTTTCATAGTCAATTGTGTAAAGTAACTTATAGTAGATGCAATCTCGCATTAAATTTGAAATTTTGTACTGATACAGAATCTTATAAAGCCTTAAAAATGACAAATCTTTGTAAATTTTAGGGATAGTTAACGTAAGAATTTGTAGTCAGAAAAGTGTTTAAGCAATACAGTTATTTTAAACTTGTAATTCAAGTTCGCTAGAGAATTCAGGTATTCGTAAAACCGGGTAGAATAAAACCCTTTGCTCTTTGTCATATTGAAACTTGCAAGCTCCCGTTAGGCACGTTGTAGTAAAATTCTTTAACAGGTAGTTCAACATTACCCTTGGTATATCCTATTATTAGGTGAACAAACCCTTCATTTTGTAGCTGAAATCAATATAAAATCGATATTAGTAACCTTGTTCGTTAGGATGGCACATATTTCATCGGATAGGTTGATAGTGGATTTAAAGGCCGCACTCGATAGATTATCTGATATATCTGGTGCGATAGATAAATTGGAGCATATTAAAGGCAATTGTATTTCTGTTAATATTATGGCTGAAAGCGCCTTTGATATCAAAACGATGTAGATACTGCTTATAAACGTGCATATTGGATGAGGACAACTCTGAATTATTAAATGCAATTACAACACTAAGAATTGAAATAGATAGGTCTTTGTTAAACATTAAAATTATTAAAGCTCAGTTTGATAATATATCCACTGCTGAAAAAGGCTTGACTGGAAATATTACTGGTATTGGCTCATGTACTAATATTCGTCTCCCTCGGATAGAAATGAAAAATTTTCTGGAAAAATAGAACATTTCAAGAGTTTATTCAATTTTTAATAATTTAGTTCATGAAAATAATCAATTGCTACCGATCGAAAAGTTCTATTTTTAATTGATGCGTTGGATTTTAAGTCTAGAGAACTCATTAGACATTTGCAAATTTCGAATAATAATTATATGCTAGCTTATTCAATTATTGTGGAGAGGTTTAATTCAAAACGTTTAATTGCAAACACGCATTGGAATGCTTTAGAATCGTCACCAAAAGCAAAATTTAATTCACATACAGATTTAAGAGAATTGCTTAATTGTTTTACGGAAAATCTATCAAGCTTACGTCAAACTAAGATTGATTTGCTCGACTTCGTATTGTTTAATTTGTTATCAAAAAAGGTAGATACAAATCTGTTGAAAACATTTGAATTAGAAAATACATCAGACATTCCATCTTATGATCAATTAAAATTATTTCTAGAAAAACATTGCAAGGCATTAGAAATTAGCAATATGGTTGTTTCCGATACACCGTCCAAATTTAATACGTCCGTTAAACAAACCATATCATCTAGTGTACCTTCTAAACGTTCCTTTGAATATTCAAAACCCCAAGTTCGAAAGTCATTCGTAACAACTTCATTCGCTCAGAAATGCAGTCTTTGCAGTGGTACTCATAACTTATACCAATGTGAAATGTTTCTGAATAAATCGCCACAAGACCGTTATAACTTTGTTAAAGACAAACACTTATGCATTAATTGTCTTCGCAACTCTCATATGGTTACACGCTGCTCTTCCAAACTTGTTTGTAAAAAGTGTGCAAGGGGTCATCATACTTTATTGCACTTTGAAAACCCTACAGTTGCACAGAAACCTGCAATCACTCAGGCAACAGATCAACTTCCGAACCCACCTGCAACACTACTACAAGTGCGTTGTTATCATCTAGATCGTCCAACACAATGACGTTATTAGGCACCGCAAAATTTCAATTACAGATGGGTTTGGTAAAGTTCAGACAGTAAGAGCACTTGTAGATAGTGCATCAATGGAAAATTTCATGACTGATAAGTGTTGTCGACGCTTAGGTTTAAGAAAATCGAATATTTCAATGAAGGTTGAAGGCTTAGGTCTATCTGCTTCTCATGCGTATGGACAAGTATCGTGTAAAATTAGTCCTCAAGGTAAAACTGTTCCAGAGTACAGTATTGATTGTTTTGTTTTACCAGACATTTGTGGAACCCTTCCTTCATCAAGGATCTCACCAAATAGTTGGCCTCACATAGTTGGATTAGATTTAGCAGATTCGGACTTCGACAAACCTAGCCATATCGATTTATTGTTAGGTGCAGATTTGTTCGCGTGTTTTATTAAACGCAACTCGCATTGGGTCACTAGAAGAACCCGTGGCAATTCACACTACCTTTGGGTGGATATTAACAGGGAAGGTTCTTTCTTCTGTTACATCTCGTATATCATTAGCTGCACTTGTAGAAGATGCTAACATTACTCGATTTTGGGAACTGGAAAATATTCCAGATTCTAACAAATTATCTCCTCATGCGGAAATTTGTGAAAGGCATTTTGTGGACACTCACAAGCAGGATGACACCGGTCGTTTTATTGTTTTGTTACCTTTCAATGGTCCTGAACCGCTATTTGCTGGCTCTCGGAAATAGCACTTCAAGATTTCTTTCACTAGAACGCCGTTTGAAATAAATCCTCAACTGTATAATTCGTACAGAGAATTTATGCAGAATTATATCGATAGTGGTCACATGTCTCGTATTGTATCGGATTCAACTCGATCGTCTACATTATCGCCGGTATATTACATACCACATCACGCCGTGTTCAAACCAGACAGTACAACTACAAAACTTCGTGTCGTATTTGATGCTTCAGCCAGCGCTCACAGTGGAGGGTCTTTAAATGATCATTTACTCGCAGGGCCCCTCTTCAAAAAGATATCATGGAGTTGTTATTACACTTTCGTTTACATTCTGTAGTTTTAACTGCGGACATTAAGCAAATGTATAGACAGATTCTTATTTCTACTAGCCATCGAGACTATCAACGATAGTTTGGAGATTTAAGTTCTCGGAGTCTGTTATCGATTATCAGCTAAACACTGTTACATACGGCATCACATCATCACCATTTTAGCCATGCGTGTAATTCAAGAACTTGCAAAAGTCAATCGTTACGTTTTCCTATTGCTTCCAAGATTTTAGCATCGGATACGTGCGTGGATGATTTGATTACAGGGTGTGATTCGATAGAGGATGGCAAACGACTCGTGTATGAATTAAACCAAATTTGCCAATCAGGTGGTTTTATGTTGCGAAAGTGGAATAGCAACGTGCCAAGTGTCATTGGCCATTTACCTGATTCCGTTCGGTATCAGCAAACATTTTGTTTGAAGAGGTAAACAATACTTCTCAAAAATTTTAGGACTGCAATGGCAACCATTGAGTGATATGCTGTTTTACAATCTTAATATCGTTGATCGGCCTTGTACCAAAAGGAATATGGTTTCGAAATTGCAAGGATCTTTGATCCTCTGGGGTTATTATCACCATTGGTCTTCTTCGCAAAACATTTGATTCAATCTGTATGGATATTAGGAATTGGTTGGGATGAACTCCCTCCCAACAAATTGTTTTAAATGGAATCTGTATCTTCAACAATTACCCGAGTTATTGAAAATTGAAATTCTCGCGGATTCTTTGCGATAACCATCAAACTGTACAAATTCATGCATTTTGTGATGCATCGGAAGCTGGATATGCAGCAGCAGTTTATCTCCGCTGTGTCGATGAGAAAGGGAACATCCAAGTATCATTGGTCTGTGCCAAATCTAAGGTCGCACCAACCAATCGTATATCATTACCTCGATTAGAATTGTGTGGTGCAGTGTTGTTGTCGAACTTGGTCGAGTATGTGCAAAATACGTATAGAGATAATTTAGTATTGGACGATACATTTGCGTGGTCAGATTCCACAGTAGCATTAGCATGGATTCGATCTTCGTCGTATAATTGGAAGACCTTTATTAGCAATCGTGTCTCGCATATCCAAGAACGAGTGGCTCCATCATCGTGGCATCATATTAAATCACAGGATAATCCTGCTGACTGTGCATCAAGAGGATTATTAGCTGCTGAGCTTGTTAATCATCCTTTGTGGTGGGCGGCTCCACCATGGTTACTATTACCTAAAGAGAATTGGCCTGCTCATATGGAACCAACTCTTACAGATCACACTCAGATGCACATTGAAAAAGAACTTTATCCCTTAATATACACGTTGCAGATCATTTCGTAGACTCGATGGTAAATCAATTTTCAGATTTGCGAAAAATATGCAGGATTCTGGTATATATTTGTCAGTTCATTCGTAACTTGAAAGTTCGTGCAAATTTGGATATTCGAAACTTAGAACAATTATTGGTCTCCCGAACAGTATGCACTTCATTTATTAATAAAACGGGTTCAAGAACAAGTTTTCAGTCAGGACATTGATATCATTCGAAAGGAAAACTTAGTAATAAACAACTTCGACCTCTCAGTCCTTTCCTTGACAGTGATGGGTTGTTAAGGGTGGGCGGCGGTTGCGAAATGCAGACGTATCTTATGATACAAAATTTCCTTTGCTACTTCCTCGGTCACACCGGTGACAGAGCTCATTATTCGAGATTGCCATACGAAATATTTACACCCTGGACTTAGAACTACTCATTTCTTGTTAGTACAAAATTTTTGGATTCTGTCTGCAAAAAGGGCTATTCAACAGTGCCTAAACTCTTGTATTCGATGTTTTCGTCAAAAACCTATTTCGCTATGTCCTCCTATGGGCGACTTGCCCCCCGCTAGACTTACTGCCGGTAAAGCGTTTCTACATACTGGGGTAGACTACGGTGGACCCTTTTCTATCACCATGAATCGTATTAGAGGTGCCAAATCATTGAAAGCCTATGTTTGTTTATTTGTTTGTCTTAGTACAAAAGCGATACATCTGGAGTTGGCATCAAACCTATCTAAAGAGGCCTTTATTGCAGCTTTACGGCGGTTTGTAGCACGTGAGGTAAATGCTTGCAAATTTATAGTGACTGTGGAACAAATTTTATCGGAGCATCTCGAACTAATCGAAAATATGAAGCAGTCATCCGAAACGGAAGGTATTCACTTTGTTTTTAATCCTCCGTCGGCTCCTCACTTTGGGGAATGTGGGAAGCTGGGATAAAATCTGTAAAGTCCCATCTCAAGAAGGTGGTAGGCGAACAAATTCTCTCGTCGAAGAATTTAACACTATTCTAGTTCAAATTGAAGCCATCTTAAACTCCAGACCTTTATGTCCAATGAGTAACGATCCCACTGATTTTTCATTCTTAAGTCCTGGTCATTTTCTGAAGCGTAGAACCAGTGTCTGTCATTCCCGACCCTAATGTCTTAGATCTGAAACTATCTTCCTTAAATCGTTGGCAACTGGTTCAACGTATTCAGCAATCATTTTGGAAACGGTGGCATTTGGAGTACCTACACACTTCAACAGAAAACCAAATGGTTTTCTGCTAATTATTCGTTAATGGTGGGAACGTTGGTGTTGATTAAGGATACTCGAGTGTCTCCATTACAGTGGAAAATGGGACGTATACATACGTTGCATTATGGAAAGGACAATGTTTGTCGTGTGGCTACCGTGGCAACATCCCAGGGACTATTTAAAAGGCCCGTGGTAAAATTGTGCCCTCTCCCATTTCAGAGGCAACTTAGTATTATAGTTAGTATATTAGGGTAAGTTAACTTTTAAATTTACGATTATATATATATATGTTTTTTTTTTTTGCTCGTTTAGACACACTTAGAAAATAAGTTCCTAATACTTATTTTGGTGGGCGGTATGTTAAGGCTTTATAAGTATTTTGGTTGTAGTGTAGTATGCCAATCACAATTAATTTAAGTCCTTAAACTATTCCCACCTAGAAACCCTCCATTATCCCTACCTTTAGTGCAACGACATAAAAGGGTTGGTAATGTACGAGTGGACGACAATTCAACTTCGTTCTCGCTTGGCTTTGGTTCGTGATTTAGTTCGGTGCATCGAGCATCAGTAATTAGCAACAATTAGTGAACATTATACATACAGTCCATAATTATCTGATAGCAGTGCAAGTACAATCAACCACTACAACCAGTGAAAGGTAGGTGATATATTCCTTTAAATTATCATTTCCTTTGTGTGATTGTAAATGCAAATTAACATTTTGATTAACACAATGATTTATTAAAGGGAAAGAGAAAATCGCAAGCGATTAAATGGACGGACGAGGCTCTTATTTCGTTTGAAAAAATTAAAGATGTTCTTACAAAGGCTCCTATTTTAAGGAGTCCTGATTTTTCGAAAGTTTTTTCTTTACAATGTGACGCCTCAAATTACGGCGTTGGTTGTGTTTTAACTCAGGGAGAAGGAGACGAAGAACATGTAATTGCTTATGCTTCTCGCAGTTTAAATTCAGCAGAGAAAATTATTCAGTCACAGAACGGGAACTTTTGGCGGTGTGTTTTGCTATTCAAAATTCCGACCATATATTGAAGGAACTCATTTTAAGGTCATTACGGACCATCATTCTTTAATTTGGCTCCACAACTTAAAAGATCCTGCGGGACGTTTAGCTAGATGGAGTGTGAAACTCCAACAATTTGATTTCAAGTTATCCACAGGAAGGGTAAATTTAATGTGGTACCAGATACATTATCCCGAGCTCCTAGTGGAGACTATGCTATTAATTCTTTAAATTTTTCTTTAGACGAGGTCGAGGATTGGTACAAAACATGTTAAATAATATTAAGGAAAAGCCAGATCTATATCCCGATTGGAGAGTAGAAAATGATAAAATGTATAAGTTTATTCCGAATAATTTGAATATCAAAGCCAATTTAATTGAGTGGAAATTAGTAGTGCGAAATCATGCCGTGCACAAATTTTAAAAGAATGCCATGATGATCCAGTTTCGCCCATTTGGGTGTATTTAAAACATATACAAAAATCAAAGAGCTCTATTACTGGCCCAAAATGCGGTCATATATTTCTAAATACATTAGTAAATGTGTTACGTGCTGCCAAAGCAAATCCAGCACGTTCAACCATTATGGTTTTATGGGCAAAGAGAAAAAGTTTCATTTCCGTTTCAATGTTTGTCGATTGATTTAATGGGGCCCTTTCCGCTCGAAATTGGGGAATACTTACCTTTAGTTGTTACTGACTGGTTTACAAAATTCACTTTATTGCATCCCATGCAGCGCTTCAACAAAACAAATTTGTAATTACCTGGAAAATTTTGTATTTTTGGTATATGGGGTACCTCAAATTTGTATGATAGATAATGGCCCTCAATTTAAAAGTAATTTATTTTCCAATCTCATGACAAATTATAAAATACCTTCGGTTTGGTTTAACGCCAGCTACCATCCTCAAGTTAATTATGTAGAACGCGTTAACAAGGTAATTGGAGCTGCCATTCGCAGTTACATTCAAGATTCTCAGAAGAATTGGGACGATAATATTCACAAAATTGCCCATGCGCTTCGTAATGCTGTTCATGAATCCACAAAATATTCCCCAACATTTTTAGTTTTTGGACGCACGGTTCCTCTGACCGGGAATTCTATAATAAATTAAAGGATTTAAATCCAGAGGATCTAGCAATTGATACTCGAGAACAATTGGTTCAAGACCTTAATGAATTATCGCCCATCTTTAAAGAAGTTCAGAAAAACATACATTTGGCGTATGAACGTATGTCGCACTCTTACAATTTAAGGCGCAGACCATTAAATTTCAAAGTAGGGATTTAGTGTGGAAGCGCAATTTTATATTATCAGATGCTTCTAAACATTTCAATAAAAAATTAGCCCCGAAGTTCCTAGAAGCAAAGGTGATGGAAGTTTTAGGTTCTACCACTTATAGACTATCTTCCATGGACGGAAAACCGCTAGGTGTTCCACGTCAAAGACCTAAAACCTCACTAATATTTTATTTTTCCAATTTTTATTTTTCCTTCCGCCAAATTTCTGAAAAGACTCAGTTGTCTTAAACATAATTGCGGTTGGATGTGTTAATTTCTACATTTATTTTTTCAATTTTCTTGAAATTCCTAAGAGCAATTTCAATTTTTTCGAGGGGGGCTGTGTAACATACTGTTTTAATACGCTCTAATAGTTCTAGTATTCCTAAAAATAGTTAGTTTCTAGTTTAATTTTAGCATGCTAATTATTAGAATTGTAGCGGCTGCAGGATCACCCAAGTAGCTTCCCAGCGAAGTTCCCAGAAAGATCTAATCCAAGAGTTAATCAATTTTTCTAAAGGCACTTACTTTAAGGGCACTAAAGATGTCAGATTAGTTGATATCTATGATTAGATGTCAATCATGCTTTAGGATCCTATTTATGTCAGGGTGGTCTGAAGCAATTTTCAATTAGCTGAGCACTCAACTAAAATCAATTCTGAGAGCTACGTGTGTGGTTATCTTAGGCATTGGCAGTTTTAATTAATCTTAAAGATTTACGACCGGCGCATCCTAAGCCGAGTAAGAGCGCCAAGAAAGGGGTTATTTTCAATTAACTTAAATGTATATAAGGATGCCAGCCGGTGGCAATCGGGGTTGTTTATTTCAGACGCGTTAGAGTTTAAAGGGCTGTTTATTTGCCCGATTGTGTGAAGTATTTTATTTCTCTGAAGTCAGTGGTGCCGTTATGTTTTAAGTTAATTATTTCTCTGAGTAAGTAATTAGTATATGTGTTATTACCATGAACTCAAGGCTGTATTATGCAGCATAAGTCAGTTATTTGTTTAAAAACAGTATTTGTCGACTTCCATAAAATATAACTCCGGTGAATGCCCAGTTTAAGTAAATTGATCCGTTTGATTATTGCTTTGGAGACCGCATCGTTTTAGAAGGGTCTTCTTTATATTGTGTTTCGACGGTGTCAGAGGCGTTAATCACTAATCCACGAGACTACCTGAGAATGCAAAGCTCATGTCCGAAGTCAAGTTACGGTACTATTTGACCCTTGAGAAGGTCGCATTTTCATGGTGTAGATGACCCGTGGTTAAAAAGGGTCGTCGACCACGCAAGTTAGTTAGACTAGGGTAGCATTAATAAATTTTTGTTATTGGGGTGTGTACACCTAGAACTGTAACTATTCAAAAATATGTTTGTTAGTTAAGTTTAGTTAAGTTGTGTTTGTGCTAGCCGGAGACTATAAGTGACTTATTTTCTGTTCTGCCATTTTGGTTCATCGCCCACGAACAAAGTGCGACGAGAGCTATTACATGATTGGTCCATGGGCGTTTAATTCCCATGGTGGCGCCCTATTGTACATAAGGTTATTTACTTTATATTTTGTTATGCATATGTAATTAGTTGAAGTTTTAGTTAGTAGTTCATTCAATAAAACAATCGAATTTTCGTCTCAGTGTGTTTGTTTAATGAACCCCTTTTCACCGACTGCTGCAGCTTGCAGGCACGTCCCGAAACGTGAGGGACGATAGTGTTAGAGGTCCTGTTATTTATTATTTATTGTTAATTGGATACCCTCACGCGGTAGGTCAATATTTAAATCACAACGATCCCTTTCCCGCTCTATGACTGTTTAGTTAACATGCCATTCTTTCTTTTCTTTTTTGTTGTGATAATTGGTACAGACCAGTTACGTTGCTTTCGGTGCTCTCATCCTTGTTTGCATACTGTAACAAGCTGCAGTTTTTATTTTACTTTGATGATGTCTCTATAAACAAGAAAAATTTACAACTTCAAAAACAACAAGTCTAAATCACCATTATAAGCGTAGAACTAAACACATAAAATTGCAATTATGAACTATCTTTAAATAATACAATATTAATAATAAATATCAACTCATATTAATCTTCTTTGTTAAGCTACAGTTAAAGTTTGTACATCATGAAACTTAATAAATATCTTGTTTTGATAATTACAATGTACAATTGCTGCAAGTATAGTTTCTGTAATAAAAATAGCACAAACATAAGCAGTGATCAGTGTAAATAATTAAGTACTTAGGAAACACATAAAAGAATAGACAAAATTAATAATTGATTTCAATATGCAGAGCCAGAAATTTAGACAGGAAGGTTAGCAATGGCTTAATAATGTTTATACCTATTTTGTTTAGGAAACTAGCGAAGCAACCTTCTTTGTAATAATAATATAAACTTACTAGTTGCAGTATAAACTATGTACAATAAGCTATTATAAATTGTATCTAATGTTAACTTTGGTCTATTAAGTTTATTTATCTCATAAATATAGACAGAAAATATGTTTGCTTTGTGTTAGTATTGGAACTACCATCTATACTAAAAACATCAACTCTGCTATCGGATTGCAAAATATCTTTCAATTTCGTAATTATCTTAAGATTATAGTGAAGTTAAAATTTTCTTATTATTTTGTTAAATTTGTTTAGAAGAATATATTTCACAATGATTTTGTTTTTTATTGTAAAACTTGCGTAGGTTTTAATATGGTAGAATACATTGCGCACGATTTCTAATTGATTTATTTTTGTACTAGCCCCCGTATCTACTGCATAATTTAATTTTTTTAATTAGAGAGAAATACATAGAAAGTTAATTTAATCATTATAATTTTATACATTTAAACTGCATGGTTGCGTGTGCAAAAGAATAACAGTAAATCTGTATACCGGAGAGTTGAAGGTTATAACTTACTAGTTGACTCTGATATGCTAAATATTTGTTAACACCTTGAATCTCAAAATACGCACCTGTCAAGGTTGCTGCCCAGACAATTTAACTTTTAATTGATGAAACTGAAATCAAACACCTTCAATTGTAGAGGCAACTAAACTAGAGATCAACTGGAATCCTTTACCCTAGGATTGTAAAGCTGTAGATTAGAAATGTTCTTGTACAACAATGATTGAAAATAAACGGCTGTGCATAAAATTCTGCATGTTATAATGGTTAAGTACTAATATTAAATAAAACTTTGAACTATAATATAGTTTTAATAATTATTTCAAACACCCTAAAAGAATTTTATCTGAAATTAGACAAAACTACAAGGATGATGGCAGCACATCTGCTATAGTCTCACTGTCATTATAAGTAACGATAAGTGGTTGGCAAAAATAAATCATCTATAACTTTTACGAACATTTTGAAATATTATTTTTGGTGAATAATAGATAAATTGAAATTAAAATTACATACATTACGCTTTTCGACATCAGGCAAAATTTTTAGATAAAAGCACGTCAGTCCCATCATATTTTAAAAAAAAAGGAAGGGATCCTGGATTTTGAAAAAGGGTGTTAATGAAATATATAATGATAGGGCTAGTCAATGATAATGCAGTATTCTATTTGACAGAAAATTCAAAGTCGCCAAACTTTGGTTTCAATGAAATGGAGTGAATCAAGAGAAAGGACATTTTTTGTTTAAATAAAACAAGAGTATAAAATACCATAAAAAGGTAAAACACTTAGGGAAAATTATATATTCGAAATACTTTTAGATAAACATTATGACCAAAGCAAAAATTTTGTCTTGTATATAAATCAGTAGTAGCAATATCTGTATATACTTTTTTATATTGTAAATATAACTTTACAGGTAAATTTAATTTAATCAGAATATACTCTATTTAGTGAGATGAAGGAAAACTTTGCTTTTAAAGACAAAAGATACAAAATATGTGACTTCACAAGCTGGAACATGAGTAGTAAAAAACTGTCATGTTACAAAATGACGGGGGTGTTCCACTCGAATTTTTTTGGTACCAGTACTGTATAATGTATAGTTAATGTACAGTAGTTAACAGTATTTATGATAATGTACAGTAATGCATAGGTAATATATAGAATGAACAGGTAATGTGAAGTATTTTACAGGTAATATAGGGTATTCACATGTAATGCTGTTATACTTTCGGGCATTTGCTGTACTATTGCGCAATTGTTGATAGTGTATAGTGAATGTAGTGTTATCAAGTGCTCTTCAATTAAACTTGATATTTATTAGTAAAACTGGGAATATAAAATTAAAATTCTACCAGATAAGGTACTTAAGGATACTGAATATTACTATTCAATTTATGTGCTTCAGTTGTGTATGAATCATCAAGTAATTGGTTTTTGTTGTTCAAATTACTAAAAAAATAGATTATCATCCTGGTATTTTATTAATCAAGTAAACCAACATCTACATATGGTTTAATAATTGTGCTTGCACATATGTTCATCATGTTTCATACTTAAACATTGTATAATTGTTTAACAGCATTTAATATAAAGTGTGAAGAGGAATATTAATAACAAGTTTCTGATTTTTAACAATTCTTTACACACTGTAACAATATAAGAAGTATCCTTTTTTATAATATAACATAATAAATCAATATGAGCCAGTGCTCTAAATGTATTAAAAAAAATTGATGAACATCATGCCATGCCTGTGATGGTTGCAAAAGGCAATTCTGCCATGAATGAGCAGATCTTTCAGCATCAGAGGTGAGATGTTTGGCCCTGAAAAAGCGTACATTAAAATTCTATTGTTTGGATTGTGAAACTTGCATACTCCAGATACCCTCTCTAATTCAGAAAGTGGAGAAACTTACCACTCAAGTGGAGGCTCTCGCGAATTTAAAAGATTCCTGTGCAAGCAGTGCCTAGTAATGTTGATCACTCCCAACTACATGAGAGTATAATTTTAGAAGTGATGGAAAGGGATAAGCGCAAATGCAATTTAATAATATTTGGAGCTCCAGAAAATAACTTGCTCATAAAAGATAATGTAAATATAAAATCAAGTGATGAATCATTGCAAAAAACTGATTTTGATCAGGCGTATATAAAACAAATTTGCTTCTCTCTAAAGGAGCTTAGTAACGAACGTCTCGCGGTAGAAATAACGCTGCCGTAATGACAGTTGTAAACAGATTGAGGTTACGTAATTTTTTTTGTTTACATAAATTGGATGAGGTCTGTTAATGTTAAATTGATTGTTTATCTCCTTATTTATATAGGAGAAGTAAAAAATGAATATTTGCCTAGATTGAGGTTCTGAATTTACGTAAAATAAAACTTTGTATGGCCACTTAAGAAAATTTCATGATTTGAATATAAGAGACCAGTTTCTATAAGCAACCAACTTTGGATAAAAAAGAAGTTAAATTTAGTGCAATGAAGGAAATTAACTTTACACGAATGTTATCTATATATGTTAGCTCTTGTATATAAACAACTTGGTATTTTGTACTAACTTGTTGCTATTCTAGGTATCTTTCGTACTTATGTCAATATGCAGTTTAAAGGTACTTTGCTGGGATATCTTTAATTTGATTTGTAAATTATTAATTACTTGAGTGAAATGTGTTTAATAATAGTAATAGAGGCTTGAGGTTTCAATAATTGTATTTTTATTTTTTAAAAAGTAAACACGTTATGTACCCATATACATTCTCAATAAATACCTAAATTAATTAAGAAAGAAACTAATTTTATTTTGTCGAGAATTTTGTTTGCACTGTCAGTCGACTAAAATATGTAAAAAACAAGGTAGAAAATTAAGATTATTTTGGTACTCTGACTAAAAGTAAAACTAAAATACTGCACTGTTAATATAAGAACACTCAATCCGACAGATTTGACGAAATTACAATAACTTACCAGTGCTTGTAACACTGATAAAACAAAGTGAGAACTGAGGATTAAATTAGATTAGTCGTGTACATGTAGGTTTCCCATCAAAATCGCTGGGATTGTAATAATTTCCAGTAATTTTGTACATGTATTTCTGCGAGTGGTTTCCCCATCGGATTTTATTCCCAAACAAGAGAAAGTAGAACAAAATCTAACCTTATAAGCTTTAGTGTTAATTAAACCTACTTTCTACTGAGATCATACACTTCTTATCTTAACATAAAATCAGGTGATGTATGATCAGATCTTGTATGAACATTAACATTAAGGTTTGAGTTATTAACCAAACCATCCCTAATAAAAATTTCTTCTGTTAGGGTAGGCTTTTTAAGATCATTATTCCTTGTTGATTTCTTCTTTGTTGAAAAAAGCCACACCTGATGTTCAACTTTTTTATTAATATTAATCTCCTCTGTAGTTTTTAGATCAATAGATTTTGCTTTATTTAATGTGTCAATGATTTTATCAAATTGCCTCATTATAGCCAGATGTACGTTGTCGGTTAACGAAGCATTCTCACATAGGCCTATTATTAGCTCGGCTCTTTTTTTTAATAATATCATTTTTGAAGATTTTGCTTTATGTAAAATATTACTGCTGAAAAGTTCATTAACGTTACTAATATGCAAAGGTGTCAAAATTCGATTTGTAAAACTGTATCGCACAAGCATGTACGTGTTTGCAAATGTTAAGCTTTATCATGTTGTCAATACAGGTGCATTGAAATGTATGAACACATATGCTGCACTTTGTACAACTTAGGAATGAACCTTCACAGGCCTCATCTACTAAAAGCACAAGTGGACGACGTAACTAAAAATTCCTTATCATTTTCAAAACGTCTAATAAAATCTGATGTAATTGTTAGACTTGCTTTATGACTTTGTTTAATTCTATTAATTTTGTCATTGGAAGTATTCTTTGCAAGTTTAATTATACGTTTAAACAAGCTATCTCGAGCAATTTTCATTACTGCATTAATGCTTTTGTCCAAACGTTTTACTTTCCGACCTTCCAAATACACATACTTCAAAACTTTGTGCATCGATTCAAGATACATGTTAGTGTTTATTCCTAAACCCAATCGATAGCAATATGCCCAAGATGTTGGACGATTTGCATAATTATTATGAAAATATTCAGCAAATGATTGTGTATCAACATCGTCATAAAGATCTTCTACTACCTGATTTAAAATGTCATTAAATTCATCAATAGATACACACTGTAATAAAACACGAAGGGATTTATATACTACTACTTTCTTTTCAATCCCTCCATTGATTTTTGACAAATTCTTGCGCCAATTACGATCCACATGCCAGGTACATAGCAACTGGTGAGGTACCTTGGCCATAACATAAGACCATGCATTATGAAATGCTGGAGCATCATCAGACATAAAAACAGTAGTTGATATAATACCCACTCTTGATTTAGTTTTTCCAAAAAACAACTTGAAAATACCACTGGGCACTCTGAACCAAATTCATTCCATGTCATTAGTGTGTAGAGCTGAAAATCGTAACTATTTGTACCATGTGTACCATCAACGCACACCTTGTTGTTCCCAAATTTAAGCAACTGTTGATGTTGAAAAGAAGTGATTATGACTAATGCAAAATCTTGAACATCTAAAATTATTTTTGAGTCATTTGGGTTTCCTTCTACACCTTGGCTTTTATAATATAACACTGGGCAGTCGCTTCCTAAGTTCATCATCTCCTCTACCCAGATCCGTACGCTAATTGCCTCATTTAGGTGACGTTTCACACCATACTCAATATTGAAGTCCCTAACAATATTGTGCATATCTTTTGTTTCTAACAACAAAATTCTCTGTGAATTTTCTTGTTTTAAAGCAGAATCACGAACAGCATCCAATATATGTTGAAATGTAATACCTTCCTTTAATTTTCCTGAAACACATCAATTGTATAATTTCAAACTAGAACTTTATGTTCGAAAATACCTGCAATTTCTGCTTTACTCTCTTTACTTAAAAAAAATTCAACCAATATCGTTGGTATGTCCAACATGAGTTGTCCAGAAGTCTACTGCAACAGACCCATCGTTCTTTATCGTCGCTTCCATTCTTGAGGGACAATCACTTCCAATTTTATTAGTGCCTGTGCTTTTTAAGCTTCTAAAACCCTTGCCTTTTGGAATGTAGTTGTACGATCGATGGCAATTATAGTACTCCTTTTTGATGCCATCAGACAATAATTTAGCTGAAGTATGAAGTATATACATTGCCAAAGATTTTTCTTGTTCTTGGTTTTTTCATTTTTTGAACTCTGTGAACAGAATAAAATTAGTATATAATTAACACTTTGCATAATAATCTTCAAACCTAATTGTGAATTAAAATGTAGTTGATCAAATTTAGTTTCAATTTGATGTTCATTTGCCAAATGTTGTCGAAGTTTTTTATATCCCTTTAGATGTGTTGTACAATTTTCATAAAAGCACTTGATTCTTGACGAGTTGAGAATTATTGGAATACTTTTATGAACAGTTCTGCAATGACGACGTAAAGTTGCTTTACTGGTCAAGGATTTGCCACATGAATCACACAAAAATTTACTAGTTAAAGTAACTGGTTTCCTATATTCAAAATTATGAATCTTTCTTAAATGGGCATACAAATTCTTCTTTTGTGTAAACTCAAAACCACAATCTTTGCAAGTATTCATTTTTACTCCTCGTTTACAAATAACATGATAAACAAAACTAATAGGTAATTTCTATGGATCTCATTCACTATATGTAAACAAAAAAATTACGTAACCTCAATCTGTTTACAACTGTCATTACAGCCGCGTTGTTTCTACCGTGCATTTATATTTCCAATGCTCCACCAGAAGGTACTACATTGGCGTTGTTTCTACTACGAGACGCTCGTGCTTAGCATTGCCAACAACATTGTAAAAATAATGAGATTAGGTCAACCAGTAGCTAACGGATCTAATCCTAGACCATTAAAGGTTATTTTTCGAACTCGCGAAATAATGATGAATTTACTATGTCATTCTAAATATCTTAAAAACATTGCAGTATACAAAAATGTATTTATGTCTCCAGATCATACACCATTACAAATAGATCACTATCGCAATTTAAAGAAATTATTATATGAACGTATAAAAGAGGGTGAGCAGGGTATCAGAATTAAATATATTATGGGTATTCCTAAAATTATTAAAACTAGTACTACTACTACTATGAATTTAAACTAAATAAGTCCAACGGTAAAATTCCACTTATATTAACTTGTTAGTATCAAAATCCTGGGACAACGCAATCCAAACTAACTGACTGTCTCTTATCCATTCTGAATAGTGATTATGATATAATAGCTATCTCAGAAACTTGGTTTCGTGAAGGGATTAGTGATAGTGAATGGTGTCCGCAAAACTATTTTATGAATCGATGTGATCGTGATTATGATTCATGTAATGTTTCTCGTGGCAGTGGAGTAGTTTTTGCTATATCCAATAAGTTTTCTAGTTCTAAACTCAACTTTGCTTTTGTGTGTGATGCTATTCCTGAAATTGATGTAGTAGGATGTAAAGTAATGTTGAATAATATTAGTTTAAGTGTAATTAACTTATATATACCACCTAGATTAAACTATGATAAGTTTGCTTTGTTTTTAGAACTACTAGAAAGTATGCCTTGTATGTTTAATTCTAACTTACTATTATTATGGGACTTTAACATTCCATCCTATAGCACAGATGTAGCAGACTTGCCTTTTGATAGAAGGAAGAATCTATTATTTAATCATGTGTCCTTTCTTAACTTAACACAATATAATATAATTAAAAATCTCAATGGCAGAATGCTAGATCTAGTATTTTCTAATGTAACCTTAAAAGTTTGGAATGATTGCTCTCCATTTTTAGCTGAAGATAATCATCATCCGGCACTTGCAATGACTATCAAATTATCTTGTCACAAACAACACAACTTTAATTATACTCCTCAGCCTAACTTTAATTTTCGCAAGGCTAATCTTATTGGGTTGTAAGCTGCCTCAGAAGCAACAGATTGGTCAAATCTTGAATATTGTCAGAATGTAGATGAAGTTGTAGAAATCTTCTACAAAATCATATACACTTTATTTCAGAAATTTGTTCCTACATTCTGTAATAGAAAAATTAATTTTCCATCGTGGTTTACTCTACAAATTATTCAAGACCTAAAACTGAAGCAACAGTTTTGGAAGAAACACAAAAAATTTTCTTCCACATACTACCGGCAACAGTTCTGTACACTTTAGACCTCTCTATATAAAAAAAGCATATGCAAATTTTGTTACAAAAGTGGAAAGAAATATAGGACATGATCCCAAGGAATTCTGGAATTTTATTCGTTCCAAATCTTAGAAGTCACGGATCCCAGGCTCTATGACTCTCAATTCTGATGAATTTGATAATGGCCAAGAGATAGTCAATGGCTTTGCCACTTATTTTAAATCAACTTATGAACTACCTAACATTCCTTTTCTCATTTTTGAAAGTGTACCTCATTGTATCAACACTGTAAACTTTCTGTCCATATCAGAAAAAGAAATTGAAATAGCCATAAAGAAATTAAAAAACAAATCAACTTGTGGGTTAGATCAAATGCCAGGCTTTCTCGTACATGACTGCAGTTCTGTTCTTTTATATCCCCTCATATTATTGTTAAATAATCCTTCAATTCATCAGTTTGAACCACTCCTTCGGATACATTTTTGGTATCTATTAACCTGTGCAATGTAGTTATTGAAGATGGTGCATTTAGCATGTTGTGTTTTAAAGTTTGTACCTTAGTTTGTACTATTCATGCGCAAGTTTTTCTTTGACTTGGAGTTATGAGTTAAGCTCTTGCTTTGTTATGTTACTTATTTGTAGATCTATTATTTGAGATAGTTAGAAAATGTGATTGGTGTGGCAATAATTAGGATTTAATTTCTGCATTTCGCCAAGAGTATTATTTTTGGTTAGGACACAAATTGTGAAAAAAGTTTTGAAGAAGTTTAGCAGATTTGATATTCTACTGTGTTAGTAGATTTCTCTTATTTATGGAATTTCAGTTGTGGTAGGTGTTGAATTTAATATTGGTGTTGTATTTAGATCCATACTTAAGTTTATTACTTTATTTAAGTGGAATTTGTGAATTGTTATTATGAATAAAGAAACATAGTTATTATTTGTATTTGATTTTTACTTATTGAACCCTTTTCTTGATTTATCTTCCCGGATATGACTCCTTTTATGGACATTTAGTGCGAGTAGGTACTCAAATGCTTCTGTGCTACAACGTTTACTCCAGGTTCAGTCGTAACTTTATAGTGTGCCTATACACACCAACAAATACATAGTTGACAAGGATAATTTCAGTATCTCCCAGTTGCTTCTTTACTGCGTTTTAAACTTACGAATGGTTCCTGTGTGATCTATGTGAAAGACTTGTAAGTACATGCGCCAATTCATCACCAAAAAGTACTTGTTAAATAAGGGCAAGCGAAAGTAATCTCAATAAGCATAAAATAATTATATTGACA
Organism: Platerodrilus igneus; assembly: GCA_036346225.1. Taxonomy (NCBI): domain Eukaryota; kingdom Metazoa; phylum Arthropoda; class Insecta; order Coleoptera; family Lycidae; genus Platerodrilus; species Platerodrilus igneus. The sequence continues at coordinate 2,147,311 of JARFIW010001208.1, read as the reverse complement.
TCTTTCTCTGAATTATAACTTTTAACAAATGAACGTATATACATTAGTAAGCTAATAAAACATAAGAGAAACTCTTAAACTTGAACTTGTAACTATTGTTATACCTTGAAGCAATTGCTTTAAAGTTTATATGTAATCTCTGAATAAGTATCAAAAAACTATTTTACCATCAAATAAATTATGCATTTTATAAAGATAAAATCTACTGTAAATCCCAAAAGAAATTATATTCGAACACATGATTGACTATGTAAAATAACGTCCCATTACTAATAATAATGGCACCAACACTGATTAAACACTTATTACTTAAATACTTATTGTTACATGAACAGCAGCATCCACCTACCAAATACATTAACAGCACTTGAACCACATTCCCACCGGAAATCAATTGTACTGGATTCCCAACATAACACCACTGCAGTCGCAAGCATCCGCAATCCACGACTGGATGAAGCCATAAACATACCTAAAAGAACCATACAACATTTGTACCCAAGCCAAAAATCTAAAGTAAGAGGAAAAATAACCCTTTAGTAAGAACACTCACAGCTAAAAATATTTATTTTACTTACCCTAATAGATCAGAATTAATACAAAGATAGTAAACAAGTAAGAAACCAAGTTGTAACCACATGTGCTGATTAGACTATCAATTTCCAATACTAATAAATCCAGCTTAACTGTATGCCAAGAAATTCTCTTATGCAGAATAATTTTGCAATAACTTCATGTAAATTGTATAAATCCCAATAATGGATGATTTGTACAAAACCAGATAAATTCCAATTCAACATGCAACTGACTATCACTGCATCATGGCACGACGACCAGTGTTATCTAACAACACATTTTACAAATAACACGATACAAATAACAAAATTCCTAGGTCAGTAACAATTACAAACTCATTACCAACGATCTAGTATCAACAAAGTAATCCAGGGCAGAATTCAGTACACAATATGATTAAATTCATTATATCCTAGTATATAGAAACAAACAATCCAAATTATAAAGTCATATTTACAAATACACAAGTAAGGAATAATATGAGACTGAAACTCATCAATTTAAAAGAAAAGTACAATAATGAAAATCAAATTAATATCAGAGCTACTGTATACATACCCGTACCATTGACTTTACTTTAAATAATGAAAGGACATATCTATACTACTAACATTCAATCAATAGCAGATAATAATAATAACATGGATTCCAAAGTGATTTGAAATATGAAATGACTATTTAAATCTTGAATATTTAGAACTTGAACAAAAGTGACTTTAAGCTTGATTAATATTAATTAACAGCAACATCAATATTTTAGGTTACATCAGCTTGCTTAATCAATTAAGAATTACTCTTACAATTTAACAAAAATTGTAACTGTAACACCTGTGTTCATCTGTATTCTGTATAATTCTGTAGGTCTGTTTTTATTTTTTTGGTTCAGAATCACTAGTCGATGATTAAACATTGAGTCACTTCGTTCTTTGTCAAGCTGTGTATATCTCATTGCTTGAGGTTTAGTATATGGTAGTACTGATTGTGCTGTATAATGAAAAAAATCTTTTGGTTATGAATTTGAAGATTAGTCTTAAAGATTTTTTTCCTTTTTTTGAAAGAGGTAGTGAAGCAGTAAAAAATTACAGCTGTAAATTTAAGTAGAATATCTTATTCATTTAATTCTTATACTCCATTTATTATACACTTTTCAAGGAATTTAGATAACCATTTAAGCATCTTTCTGGTTTGTGCGTTGTCTACATTCAGGCGTAAGTCTGTATGGCATTATATCCCTTTTTTAGATATCCATTGAACGTATAGTTTGTTGAGCATACGTTTTAAATTCAAATAATCAGTTGTTAGCAGCGTTCGTATCATTCTCTCGCATGACCGTCTAACTTCAATATGTCTAATTCTGTCGGCATGGGATTATCAATTCGGTCAAGTTTATGTTAAAAGCAAACTTAAGGTTGCCATGTGTTATTAATGCCCACGTTTATTAAGTTTGTAGTCATTGTTAAAAGTTATTTTTATAACATTTTTCTTTGTAAATATATACAGAATATTTTAAAGAAGCATAAATGAGATATTACTAAGTACTGAATAATCATGTTAACCATACAGATCTGAATGGAAATAGTAATTCTTAAATTAAATTAGTTTAACGGGTCAAACTATTGACCAATGTACATTATGATACTTCACAAAATTTTGTAGGAAACTTTATTTTTTATTTATAAATAGTTAAAATTTGTGGTTGAAAAGCTACGAGCATTTTATCATATAAACTTTACTGAACATACATTATATGAAAAATTTTATTTATTGAACTGTAAATATGTTATTGGATGCTAACCAGGTTAATTTAGATTTTTGTTAATAGCCTTGGTTTAAATTTTAGTCGTTCTTATTTCTTTTCTGTCTACTATTGAAAGATCTAAATTTTGAATTGATTTAATCAAAGGAGGATGAAACCTTCTTTGTGCAAGATGAATAAGAAAAATATAAATCCTAATACAATAATTTTATAAAGATACTCATAGAAGTAGTGGTTTTTAGAGGTTTTACTTTCTGTGTTTTACAACTTATTTAAATCAAGCACATTGTGAAAGAAATCAAATAGTGAGTTTGACAATAAAAAGTTTTATTATTGCCTTGAAATTTTACTTTCATTTTCATAACTGTACTACAATTTATTTAGAGCACAAATGGTATTCTCTGTAATGTTCAATGATATTATCTTTCATGTGCAAGTTGAGCAAAACTAGGAGTTTGGATTCTTTTTGAGTCATCATTATTTTATGGTACATTTTGTTCAGAGATTTTTGCTTTTTCCCAGAACTTTTGCATTTATAGTGATTAAACGTAAAATCCGACACGTTTAAACTAAACAATGAGGGGAGATAATATTTCTCGGTAAGCTTGGCAACAAACAAACTTTAATGGGTTATTGGAATAGATCAACCGTTGGGATTAATGTAGACGCGGTTTTGTGGTTAAAATATTGAGTTCAATCTTGGAGGTGGTATAGCAAAGAGCCAACAAAAGACCAAGACAATATAAAAGTGTATTGAGTGCAAGAGGGATGCGTATACATAATTCAGGAGGCAGTATTGTTGGGAGACCTAAATAAAATCAATAAATTCAAGGATATTTAAAAGCAAACACGAGTCTGTTAAAAAGTGAGAAAATTGAGCCAAGCGAGGTGATTGGTGTGAATTGTACAAGAAGGGCATAGATCCAGCTGGTGGAAGCGTATGTGTGAAATAAAGCTATAGGTACAAGGGATATGAGAGATGTTTGTTCAAGTGGGAGGCGTTGACAAATAAAGATATAAAGGCTAAATTCGAACAACGGAGTGACAGTTTGAAGCGATTTACCAAGTATTGTTATGTTCGTTATAAAAATTTACCAGAATCCGAGATTCGTTAGGGGTTTTTCGCTGAAACAACGAGCGGTTTAGAAAAGATTTTCGAGAATTATAGGAACAGGTATACAAGTGTACGTGCTCATTTAAAACAGGGGAGGCGAATTTTACTTATATAATCACTGGCAGAGAGAGGCCAGGCTCTCTTTCTTTTCGTTCTGATTTCATCCAGCATTGGTGATAATAATTACTTTCAAGTGAACTAGTGCAAGTTAATAAAATTTTATGTAGAAGCTAATAAAGCATCTTTAAGTGGTACGTAGGTACAAGGCTTGTTAAGTTTGGTATTGGAATGCATGAAAATTAAAGTTTGAAAGTGTTTGGATGATAATAAAAGTTAAGTTTGGAGATTGGAATTTTTGGAGTGGAAATTGAAAACAGCTGTATGGATGACAGATATGGTAATTGGACCAGGGAGTTAGCTGATGGACTGGGTATCTACTAGACGGCAGCATCTTCAAGGAGCTAGATGGTGGAGCACACTTAGAAGATAAAAACCAGGTGAGTGATAGAATAGAACATTGAGCGGTGAATATTTTTATGGTGTTTGTGATTATTTGGATTCGAGTTTGATATGTTTTATTATTATTTGATATTTTATGAACAGACATTTATGGGACTTTAAAAAAAATTGATGTTTGAAAATAATTAATGAATATACAGATAACCAAATGTTGTAAAGAGTTATAAGGGCTTATTGATATTTGGTAGTGCAGGAAATTTATATGCACAGTTGTAGAGTTTTATTATGAGCTCATGCTAAGATCAAAAGGGTAACGTAAGGTATGAGGAACGCCCTCTTACTTTAAATACAAATATATGTGTTTAAAAGGTTATCAATTTGCATGATTATTGTTATAAAATTTATTGACCTTTATGGATGTACCTAAAGGAATGGTGTTTTAAAATGTACTATGGATCTAATTTAAATAGAGTGTGATATATTTGGTCAATTGAGTTATTTTTGAGTGTGTGATTGGTGTGAATGTCTATTTAGGTTTTAGCCTGAGGATATGGACAGGAGGTTTTGGATGTAGCAGGTAGGTGTCAATATTAATTTAGGAAATTAGGTAAGAGGAATTATTAGGAGCAGCCGAGGAATTATTAGGAGCAGCCGAGGGCAAGATTCGAGCTAAAACCATACAGTAATTATGGCACCCAATTTTGGGGCACGAGTGTACAGGTATAACCTCACAGTAATATATATATATATTACTCATATTTAGACCAGGGTAGAAAATTAAATAATCACATCAAATAATTTTAATCACCGTGTATAAGGAATTTCATTAAATAATACGCGTTATTAAAACCATGAAGCATAAATAAACTCGGTTGTTTCAGTAAAAATAAGAAATTTAAATTATTTATAAGACGAAGCAGTAGTGAAAAGCTCTGCGTGTAATGTAATTATTCCTAAACAAAGAGAAATTACGTGCAAAGTTTATATTAATTAACTCTATTTAAGTAACCGGTAGTAAAACAAAGTGTACCTATAATAATTAATATTTAAGTTGTATTCGCTAAAAATGAAAAGGATAGAAATCAATTTTAATTGGAGTTAATTAAACCGTTAATATCATATAATACCTATAGAAACTTGTAAAAACCCAAGATTAAAATACCACGGATTAAAGCTCTGAGAATTAATATTATGTTGAACACCTGCGTAGTTTAAATAACACATTCGGCGTAAATTTTGCAGATAATTAATGTTTCAAAGATTCTTGGGAAAACGTCGCATAATAGTTACGAGAATTGCTAAAGCTGGGTATTTCACACTCCATGTGGACTAAAATAATCGATAATAAAGAATATCAAGTTGCACCAATAAGAACACGGTAGAGAAGGAAAGAAAATGCGTCAAGCAAAGACACATATTGTAGAAGGCGGATTTAAGCAACGTCACGGGGTCACAATTGGTTAAAAATAGGATGCAAATATCAGAGGTAGAACAACAATTTCTGTACAAAATCAATTAGTTTTTCTCGGACATGCTTGCGTGCCGTGTGGAAATTTTCTGAGATTTGAATGGGGCGAGTGAAAATTCGTAAAATCGACGCGTGAGCGCAGACTGGGAACATGGCATGAGAAATTCTTTAGAATTACCCGTTTTGGGGAACAGACCGACAGACAGGCTTTTTACTATATATACCGAGATGAATATAAACAAGCCCTCTTAGACTTTTGACGATTCGATGCGTTAAAAGCTCGTACATACTGTGACTTGATTAAAGATGGTAAACCGTGCATTTTAGTTTGATTAAATAATTTAAAGTTTGCTAGTATATTTTAGTGATTCAAAATAGCTTGTTATTTACGTGCTAACATGAATGTACTTCAGTGCACTTAGATACAAGGTAATAAAATTTAGTTTCACTGTACCAATCAGCAAAATTTACAACGACGAATGTATACACAAAAGTAGGCAGTTTTGGCGTATATTGGTGACAGAAGCATGAATTCTTTGCGATTTTTCGGGGTGTTAATAATTAAATGGTTCAAATACGTGTCTGGATCCATGAAACAAGGGTCAGATAAACACAGGTGAGTTCGGAAAGGCCCAGAAACGACTTTGAATGGATGGTGATGGAGAAAATTTAAAAGCGTAGAGAATCAGAAGCCGTAAATATAATCCTGGTGAATGGTGTGATTAACTAAAGAAACGATACTTTGAAGCTACGAGGACAGTAACCTTCAGGTAAATTATACTATTTTGTTTGACATTTTTGTGTGTATTGAATGACTTTATAATTGATTTACTTTAAATGGACATTAGTGAAATTGTTCTAACCATAAAAGTTTAATTTTAAGATGAAATTTGCTTGTTTAAGTAAAAGGGGTATTTTGTTTTGATGTTCGGGAATATGATGAAACTTTGGGTATGTCTTTGAGCTCAATTAGACAAACCTGGTTAATTAACGTAAAGGGGTGGTAGATGCTCCCTTTATACTCAGACTCCGGTCTGCTTATATTGTTATATTAATTAGTAGGCATCCAACAAGGACTTTAATTTTGGATGCACAGTAAAATGATAATAAAATTAATCCTGAAATTTTTTTTAAAACTGAATTTTATGCTGAATTTTAATTTTGAAATTTTTATGTATTCTGAATATTGATGTAAATAGAGTTAACGTTGATGTTTTTGGTAGGAATGTGTTGTTTTCTTTTATGATTGAGGATGTAAGTTATCTAGAGGAGCAGCCGAGGCGATTAACAGAAGAAAGACGACGGAACAGGTAATTCAAAAGGATTCACTTCATTCTTGACGCCCAAACTGTGGGGCTCGAATGTTTTTTTTTTAAAGGGCCAGTACCTGCAGATAATGAGAAGATTCACAGCATTCTTTGGCGCCCAATTCGTGAGGCACGATTTTATACAGGGTAACACAGCATTCTTGACGCCCAATCTGTGGGGCTCGATTCTAGTAATGGAGTTCCCGGATTTTAAAGGATTCACAGCATTCTTGGCGACCACAACGTGAGGGCTCGAGTTCCAAATAAAATTTTTGTTATTTTATTCCAGGAAACTGGCGATCTGAGAGAGAGTTTCTGTTTGTGGATAAACTTAAGAGTATTTTAGAGTGTGTAGAGTGATTTGAACGTATGCAGAGAAAGGAGTGGTTAAGGAGTCAAGGAGTGGAAATTGGAAGTGACGATAGTGCATTGTGTGAAAAAATTCGAAAATGGAAGAAGCTGGAGGCAGTAGAGATCAGTCGAGGACGGAATCAGGGATCAAGGAAACGAGATTATGATGAGAATGCTAGAGGAAATGAGATCGAGTAGGGAAGAAGCTAATAGGAAGTTTGAGGAGATTAGAGAAATGAGTGCTGAATCGAATAGGAAAGTTGACCGAATGAATGAGACATTAACAGGAGTTAGGAAACCCTAAGTGAGAAAATAGATAAGACGAATAAAGAAGTTTCAGAATTTAAAAATAGTCTTACCGTAAAGATGGGGAAGTTGAAAATAAGGTTGATAAAATGAGCGTGATATTACAGGTCTTCGACAGGAAATGGGACATTTAAGGTCCGAAGTACGCATTTTTGTGAAGAAGAGATTAATGTAAAATGACTGAAGTAACGGACTCATGTAGGGATCAGTTAGGCCGGGTAGAACGCGAAGTTAGTAGTATTAAATACAACATGTCAAATTTAACGGGGGATGGTCCCAGATTTTCTACAGGTGGAGTATCATTGGACCAACACATGAAGTTTTATGGCGATAACAGGGTAAATCCACAAATTTTTATTAATAGTGTAAGAAATCTAGTGGGAAATTTATTTGACGAACAGACTAAACTGAATACGATAAAGGCTTTATTAAAGGACAACGCGGAAGCATGGTACAATTTAGTAGGACAGGACATAGACACGTATCAGGACTTTGAAAACAAATTTTTACAACAGTACTGGAGTGATTACAAACAGGATCAGATTAGGGACGACTTGATTACAGGAAAATTTAAGGGAGAGTTTGCAGGTTCTAGGAGCAATATGCCATCCGCAAGTACAGTGTGGCCAAACAACTGAATCCACCATTGACGGACAGACAGATAATCAAGTACCTATCACGACATTTTGAACTGGAAATTAGACAACACGTGGCCTTACAAAACATCACAGAACGGAGACATTTTAGAGTATTTGCAGAGATATGACGATGTATGTGTAGGACGGACAAGAGAGATACGAGAATGAAACGTTAACACAGTTAGGTTTGACAACAGGACACCGAATTATCCGAGACGGCCTGACTACAACAGAAATTTTCGACCGAATTGGGAACGACGAGGACAGGAATACAGAAGTAATAGTGCGACTAGGGGACCGACGCCAAGACCTAGTTACACGCGATAGAACAGTTTACCGGAAGTAAACAGGACTGTGACCAGCACGCCGAATAGAGACAGGGACACGGATATTAACACGAGGAGGACGTACGTACAGGTTGTAGAAGGACAACCAGGACCAAGCACGGAAAACAGGATGAGACAGGATTTTTAGAACGTGACAGACCACTAGATTTCTGTGTAAATGTATACGAACATCCACGTGAATTTTTCAAAATTGAGGAGGAAGTAGAGCCAGAAACTGAGGAAAAATTATGTTTGCCAATTATTAATTTAGAAAGTTTTGAGAATAATGTAGAAGTATTACTTGATACAGGGGCAGAGGCGAGTTTAATATCGGAGGAATTCGTCAGCAAAATTAGGGATAAGGTTTGTGATAGAATTATGCCTATAAAGCGTAGCCATTTAGTAGCTCCAAATAAAAAGAAGTTTGCTGTAGTAAATAGTGTTGTGGTGCTTAGGATAGATATAGGAGGTTTAAGCTGTGAACAGGAGTTTGTAATTGTACCTGGACTGAAGTTACAGAGCATTTTAGGTGTTGACTGTATGATGAAGTTAGGGGTTTTGATAGATATGGAGAGGAAGGTAGTAAGGATTAATGATAGGGTAGTGCCATGGAAGGGCAGTTATGAAGTCACAGAGGATGACACGGGGTTTAGTATTAATGTAGTAGAGGTAGAGGATGATGAAGTAAAACAGATCAACACAATTAGATGTCCAGAGGATAGGATAGTAGAGGTTCAAGCTTTAGTACAAGAAAATGCAGAATTAGTGGGGGTAGAAGCAACAGCAGCATACCGGGAGCAGGTGAAGGCAGAATTATTTTTGATGAGGTTAAGTGGCAAAGTTGTTTTTAATAAAGTAGATTTAAGGAATTCATTCTGGCGGATTCCATTACACAAAAATTCTAGAAGGTACGTAGGGTTTTCCATAGAGGGAAAAATCGATAATTGTAAAGTAGTATCGTTTGGTTTGTCGGCAGAAAGGGAAACAATAATAAATGAGAAACAGACAAGTGTAGGGACTGAAGAAGAAGTAATATTTAAGAGTCAGGATAAGAGGGATGATAAGTTTATTGTATGTGAGATAATAGGGATGATAAGTATAGATATAGAAGGGGGAGAAATAGGAATGAAGAGTATTAGGTTAGTTAGAAGAAAGACTTGGAGGGTCAAGAAGAGAGTTAGATTTAAATAGGATAGGGATAGAATAGGTGTAGATAGAAGAGTAGAAGTAAGTGTTTATAGAAAATAAAGCTAGGTATGGGATAAATATGGGAGATAATTAGGAATAGGTTTAGGATGAGAATAAAGAGTAAATGTAGGAAGAAAATAAGATAGGTTAAGTATAGATATTTCATAGAAGATTAGTGGAGAGTTAGGAATAGAGTAAGAGTAGGATAGGCATATAGGATTAGGTAGGGGGAAGTAAAGTATAGTGAAGATTAGTTAAAAGTTAGGAATAGGATAGGTATATAGGATGTATATAGGATTAGATGGATAAGTAGGATGAAGTTAGGGATAATTTCAGTTTATAGAATTAGGTGAGAGTTAGGAATAAGATAGGGATATAGGGTAGGTAAATAATTTTTTGATTGGAGACAAAGTAGGTAAGTTAGATAGATAAGGGTAGAGAGATAGGCAATTTTTTGTAATTTTTTTTGTCTAAATGTTTTATATTTGAAGTCAAATAAGTGGGATTATTTGTATTCAAATAGGGGGAAAATACTCATATTTAGACCAGGGTAGAAAATTAAATAATCACATCAAATAATTTTAATCACCGTGTATAAGGAATTTCATTAAATAATACGCGTTATTAAAACCATGAAGCATAAATAAACTCGGTTGTTTCAGTAAAATAAGAAATTTAAATTATTTATAAGACGAAGCAGTAGTGAAAAGCTCTGCGTGTAATGTAATTATTCCTAAACAAAGAGAAATTACGTGCAAAGTTTATATTAATTAACTCTATTTAAGTAACCGGTAGTAAAACAAAGTGTACCTATAATAATTAATATTTAAGTTGTATTCGCTAAAAATGAGAAGGATAGAAATCAATTTTAATTGGAGTTAATTAAACCGTTAATAACATATAATACCTATAGAAACTTGTAAAAACCCAAGATTAAAATACCACGGATTAAAGCTCTGAGAATTAATATTATGTTGAACACCTGCGTAGTTTAAATAACACATTCGGCGTAAATTTTGCAGATAATTAATGTTTCAAAGAATCTTGGGAAAACGTCGCATAATAGTTACGAGAATTGCTAAAGCTGGGTATTTCACACTCCATGTGGACTAAAATAATCGATAATAAAGAATATCAAGTTGCACCAATAAGAACACGGTAGAGAAGGAAAGAGAAAATGCGTCAAGCAAAGACACATATTGTAGAAGGCGGGATTTAAGCAACGTCACGGGGGTCACAATTGGTTAAAAATAGGATGCAAATATCAGAGGTAGAACAACAATTTCTGTACAAAATCAATTAGTTTTTCTCGGACATGCTTGCGTGCCGTGTGGAAATTTTCTGAGATTTGAATGGGGCGAGTGAAAATTCGTAAAATCGACGCGTGAGCGGCAGACTGGGAACATGGCATGAGAAATTCTTTAGAATTACCCGTTTTGGGGAACAGACCGACAGACAGGCTTTTTGCTATATATACCGAGATGAATATAAACAAGCCCTCTTAGACTTTTGACGATTCGATGCGTTAAAAGCTCGTACATACGCGACTTGATTAAAGATGGTAAACCGTGCATTTTAGTTTGATTAAATAATTTAAAGTTTGCTAGTATATTTTAGTGATTCAAAATAGCTTGTTATTTACGTGCTAACATGAATGTACTTCAGTGCACTTAGATACAAGGTAATAAAATTTAGTTTCACTGTACCAATCAGCAAAATTTACAACGACGAATGTATACACAAAAGTAGGCAGTTTTGGCATATATTGGTGACAGAAGCATGAATTCTTTGCGATTTTTCGGGGGTGTTAATAATTAAATGGTTCAAATACGTGTCTGGATCCATGAAACAAGGGTCAGATAAACACAGGTGAGTTCCGGAAAGGCCCAGAAACGACTTTGAATGGATGGTGATGGAGAAAATTTAAAAGCGTAGAGAATCAGAAGCCGTAAATATAATCCTGGTGAATGGTGTGATTAACTAAAGAAACGATACTTTGAAGCTACGAGGACAGTAACCTTCAGGTAAATTATACTATTTTGTTTGACATTTTTTGTGTGTATTGAATGACTTTATAATTGATTTACTTTAAATGGACATTAGTGAAATTGTTCTAACCATAAAAGTTTAATTTTAAGATGAAATTTGCTTGTTTAAGTAAAAGGGTATTTTGTTTTGATGTTCGGAATATGATGAAACTTTGGGTATGTCTTTGAGCTCAATTAGACAAACCTGGTTAATTAACGTAAAGGGGTGGTAGATGCTCCCTTTATACTCAGACTCCGGTCTGCTTATATTGTTATATTAATTAGTAGGCATCCAACAAGGACTTTAATTTTGGATGCACAGTAAAATGATAATAAAATTAATCCTGAAATTCTTTTTAAAACTGAATTTTATGCTGAATTTTAATTTTGAAATTTTTATGTATTCTGAATATTGATGTAAATAGAGTTAACGTTGATGTTTTTGGTAGGAATGTGTTGTTTTCTTTTATGATTGAGGATGTAAGTTATCTAGAGGAGCAGCCGAGGCGATTAACAGAAGAAAGACGACGGAACAGGTAATTCAAAAGGATTCACAGCATTCTTGACGCCCAAACTGTGGGGCTCGAATGTTTTTTTTTAAAGGGCCAGTACCTGCAGATAATGAGAAGATTCACAGCAATATATATATATATATATATATATATATATATATATATATATACACATCCTGCTAGCAATTCTGCATCCTTACAAAATTGATACATTTTGGCGTCCACCAGAAATAACGGAAATAGATATTTACATATATAGAATATATTGTTATTTACTTGTTGAAGAAGCCCAAAATCACAAAAAAAAATTTTAAATAGTGAAATATATTGATATACACTATTTTATATTTTCCTATCATTCTAGAACTCTTTCAAAGCCATTTATTGTCGCGTCTGTCGTATATCTTCTTTTATTTTACATTAAGATTACTATCAGTTTAGCTTCCTGCAACGGTGTCGGTAAATATTCCGAGTAACAAAGATGAAACTTAGAAATGATACCTTAAGAGAGAGTGAGATATGAGTAATGATACATTCTACATTTAATTGTTTGGTTTTTACAGGCTGGCGAATTCGAACGTGAATCATTCTAAAAATGCTGCGTACGTTTAATTCTATTTATTATATTGCTGTACTTTGTGTATCCAATGCGCCGCTAAACTACAATGCATGCATCCTTATGTTCTATAAATAGCAGTATGTATGAAATAAGAGTAATTATGTCATGCTAAATCATTATCATAGCCTTGTTATCATCATGAAGCGGTTTAAATTTCAGATGTATTTTAATATGATATTATTTGTTAAATAGAAAACTTTAATTCTAGAAAGGTTAGTGCTTTTTTATCTTATTAATATAAATTGTACGTTAAAACTTGATATTTATTGTTTGGGCGCTTGCTAAGTATACCGTAAGCGTCAAATTTAATCCCTCAGAACAGTTTTATTCAAAAAATTTTGCTTTTTTTCATACACTATTTGGTTTTATTGGTGTGATGGTGATACAGTTATTTAATTGGAATTACTGAGCAATTTAAAATGTTTAACCATCGGCAATACAGCTGTTCCTGTTTGTAAAATCTTTAAATATTCGTTTTGGTTCGTAAAATATCGATAGAAATGGATTCTAATAAACGTAAAATATGGGTTTAAGGTTAAAAGTGCAAGATATTTTTGTAGGAGACTATTAGACGATTGCATATGAAAATTCTAAAAATTTTCTATTGAGTCGTTTACAAGCTATAATGTTTTTTAGTATAGGGGTTACTGCTACCCCGAAGACTGGTTTTTGCGCGCCGTTGGTGATGTTTATTTTTGTATTTAACTATAGACGATTGTTTGTGAAAATTTTAAAAAATATTTTCCAGCCTTTTATGAGGTACGATTTAGTTTGTTTAGGAATTGCTGCGAGCCCAAATACTGGCTTTGGTACACCATTGCTGGTGATATTTTTGTTGTACATTATTAAGCATTTCATGAAAAAATTTTGGAAATTTTCTAAAGAGTTGTTTACCAGATAAATCTTTTTTACCATAATGGTTGCTGCCACCTCCACGACTGTGTTTGGTGCACTATAGTTGGTGGATATTTGTGTAATAGGGTGCCCCAAAAGTAATGGTCTAAATTGAAGAGTTTGATAGCTGAGATTAAAACCTATTCAAATAACTATATATGTTATTATCCAATTGTTGATGGTTTAAAAGTTATAACAACTTTTGCATTTTGTGTCAAAATCGTGCAGAACTTCGAATATTAATTTGCAATAAAAGAAATACTGACCTTTTGAAGGTAGTTCGTTTTCTATGTATGTGTGAATGTTGCGTGTTTAATAAATAAGAACTTCCTCAAACATTTATTTATTATTGCAAGAGAAAATCATAATTTTTCTATAATGTTGGTTCTATGAAAAATTTTGCATGCTTTTCAAACTAAAATTACTCAAAAAAAGTATTACCATCGAAAAGTGGACACCTATCCAAAAAGCTTCATTAATCTAATAACTGGTAGGTCTAAGATTAAATGCATAGAAATTTTTTGGGTAATTTGTAGGCACAATCCCAAAAACAGCACTTTTATTAAAGAATTCGTAAGTAATAGCCAACTTTATTTTTTGTAAAATATGAACTCAAAATAATCAAATGTATTTAAAATTCGTTTACAACAAATGTTTGAATGTCCTGTCACTAGTTAAAGATCCTTACCTTGCTTGGAACAGCGAGGGTTTGCCAAAATTCCAAATTTTCCAGGTAAAAAAAACTCGCTTCCTGGCCAATGTAGTACCTTCGGGTGGAGCATTGGAAAATCACATATAACGTTTCAACACGATGACGCTCCAGCACACAATGCTCGTAATGTTAGGGAACATTTAGTCTTGCTTATCCCAATCATTGGCACTATCTATTGGCCATCGCGTTTGCCCGACCTCAACCCCCTGGATTACTTCTTGTGCGGTTATATGAAAGAAAATGTGTATAAAACACATACCACAAACGAGCAGGACCTTTGTAGAAAAATACGTGAAGCCGTTGGAAGGCTGAGAGAATCGGTTACGCCTTCAGGTTTTTAAAATGAAATTTTTTAAGACGGTGTTGTTTATGTATAAGAACTGGTGGCAGGACATTCAAACATTTGTTGTAAACGAATTTTAAATACATTTGATTATTTTGAGTTCATATTTTACAAAAATTATAAGTTGGCTATTACTTACGAATTCTTTAATAAAAGTGCTGTTCTTGGGATTGTACCTACAAATTACTCAAAAATTTTCTATGCATTTAATCTTAGACCTACCAGTTATTAGATTAATGAAGTTTTTTGGATAGGCGTGCACTTTTTGATGGTAATACTTTTTTTGAGTAATTTTAGTTTGAAAAGCACGCACAATTTTTTATAGAACCTAAATAATGGTAAAATTATGATTTTCTCTTGCGATAATAAGTAAATGTTTGAGGAAGTCTTCATTTATTAAACACGCAACATTCACTCATACAACAGAAACCGAACTACCTTCAAAAGGTCAGTATTTCTTTTATTGCAAATTAATATTCGAAGTTCTGCACGATTTTGACACAAAACGCAAAAGTTGTTATAACTTTAAAACCATCAACAATTGGATAACAACATATATAGTTATTTCAAAAGGTAGTAATCTCAGCTATCAAACCCTTCAATTTGGACCATTACTTTTGGGACACCATGTACTATTAGAATGCATGGGAATATTATAAAAATTTAGATTGCATTGTTGACGAGCTACAATTTTTACAGTATAGGGTTCTCTACTACCATAAAGACTGATCTGGGCAGGGCGTTGCTTCAGGATAGTTTTGAAGGAGACTATTAGAAGATTGCTTGTAACAAATTAAAAACTCTACATTGCAACACCTACAAGCCGCATTTTTTTTAAATATAGGGGTTGATTCCACCCTCAAACTGACTTTCGCGCCACGTCGCTGGAGTTTATTTTTGTAATAGAGTAGTAGAGGATTGCATGTGAAAAGTTTGAAAATTTCCTAACGAGTTGTTTACAAACAAAATTTTTTCTTAGTGTAGGGGTTGCTTCCACCCCCTAAGACAATTCGGTGAAGTGTTGCTGGTGGATATTTGTGTAATATGTTATTATAGGATTGCATGTGAATATTTTTTGAAAATCTTGTATCATATCGTTCACGAGTTCAAGTTTTTCAGTATAGGGGTTACTACTACCCCCAAAATTGACGTTGACATAGCGTTGCTTGCGAACAGTTTTGAAGGAGGTTGCATGTAAAATTTTAAATATTTTTGATTGAGCCGCTTACAAACTTATTGTTGTCTAATATCGGGGTTGCTTTCACCCCCAAGACAAGTTTTCGCGCTCCATTGTTGTTGTTGCTTATTTTTCTAATGGGGTATTAAAAAATTGCATGTTAAAATTTTTAAATTTTTGTCCAACGCTTTACGAGGTACAATGTATTTAGTTTAGGGGTTGCTGCCACCTCCATGACTGGCTTGGCACACCATTGCTAGTGGATGTTTTTGCTATAGATCATTAAGCATTGCATGTAAAAATTCTGAAAATTTTCTAACGAATTTTTACCACCTAAAATTCCTTAAGTGTTGGGGTTGCTGCCATCCCCATGAGTGGGTTTAATGCACTGTTGCTAGTGGATGTTTGCGCAATATACTATTAAAGAACTGTGTGAATATTCTGAAAATTTTGTATCGCATCGTTCACGACTACAATTTTTTACAGAATAAGGGTTACCGCTTACAAGTTACTTTTTTTAATATAGGGGTTGATTGCACCCCCCAAAACGTTGCTAGTGTTTATTTTTGCAATAGAATATTAGACGATTGCATGTGCAAATTAAAAAAAAATGTATCCAGCTTTTTAGGGGGAACACTTAAATTAGCTTGGGGGTTGCTGCCACCTCCAAGAATGACTTGGGCACATCATTGCTGGTGGATGCTTTTGTTACAGACTATTAAGCATTGCATGTTAAATTTTTTAATTTTTCTAGCGAGTCGTTTAGGAGCTAAAAATTTATTTAGTATAGGGGCGTTGCCGCCCTCAAAGATTGACTTTTGTGTATCGTTACTTGCGAATATTTTGTAGTATGTGATTAGAGGATTGCACTTGCAAATTTTAAAAATTTTCTATTCAGCCGTTTACGAACTACAATTTTTGTTGAATAAGGGCTGCTGCTACCCTCAACACTAGCTTTTGTGCACCTTTGCTTATGCGTTTCCATTATAGACAATTAGAGGTTATTTGCATGCAACCTTTTGAATATTTTCTATTACGTCATTTAATAGCTATAATTTATTTAGTGTGGGAGTCGTAGCTACACCTTGAGTAGTAGGGTAAGGTAGAACTATTTACAGAATTACAAGTGCAGGTGTATTCAGAAACAATTCGCAAAATTGGAAATATTTGTTATCAATATATAAATTATATTTTCTAAACTTTACAAAAATTTTGCTGGGAAACAGTGAATAACTTTATACAAATATATAAATGCGATATCACATCATATAAACAGGTCCATAAAACCTAAGCGTTAAGCTAAAAATTTTAAATACTCAAACACTTAATATATATTAGCGAATAAAAGTTTGCAGCAAACTCTATGGACGCAAGGAAACTGCTCGTCGCACTGTCATCTAAGCAGACTAACTGGTGCCACGCTGTGTTGCCATTTAGCGGTTGTAAAGATGATAACACAATAGAATATTCCGTATATTAAAATATATTCTGTGGCGCTCTCAGCGGAAAATCGCTAGACTAAAACTATACGATTTCTGTACATTTTCCTATCAATTTTAAGTTCATTTTGTGTTTCTTAAATATTTAAAATAAAAATCTGTACAAAAACTTGTAGCAGTTACAATACTCCTTTTATTTAATTCTTTAATATCTTATTATACCGGCCTACAATTCCGTATCGCCCAGTATAAATTTAATTTTGAATATTGATTAACAGTTGAATAGGATTTTCTTTCAGTTGATGCAAAAGTGTGAAGAATCCTTTCAATCTTATTTTTGCAATCTTCTGTAACAGTATCGGCGATGGAAGAAAATAAATACTGGTCATTGATGGTCAAAAAGTGATTGCTTGTACGCAACAATTAAAGTGATTTATTTTCATTTGGCACAAAAGTGCAAAAAAAACCTTTGGATCTTATTTTTGAGATTTTTTAATAAGTAAAGGTGTTCAAATAAAATAAATACTGATCACTGGTGATCAATCGTATGCAACAATTAAATTGGATTTTCTTTCATTTGACGCAAAAGTGTGAAGAAGTCTCCAGATCTTATTTTTGATATTTTTTAATAATTAAAGGTGATGAAATAAAATAAATACTGGTCATTGGTGGCCAAAAAGTGGGCAATCATATGCAACAATTAAATTGGATTTTCTTTCATTTGACGCAAAAGTGTGAAGAAGTCTACACATCTTATTTTCAATATTTTTTAATAACTAAAGGTGGTGAAATAAAATAAATACTGGTTATTGATAGTCAAAAAGTGGTCAATCGTATGCAACAATTAAAATGGATTGTTACATTTACCACGTTGCAATTTACATGCTATTACTACACTATAGGAGTGGCTCTAACGCTATTGTTATTATACAGACCACGTTTTTACCGGATGATGCAATCGCTGTCTAAGTCAATTTACATGCACATTCTAGGTTAAATTCAAATTACCTACGTGATGTGTTTCTCTCAGATCGTCATCTCAGGGTCCAGCACATGGGATGTTTTTGTGATTACGCAGTGTTGAACATAAAATTATCCGTCGCTGAACTTCTATTGCATCTCGTAGGGGGTTTGAAAGGAAATAGGTAGAGGAACGATAAAAGAGAGGTAAAGGAAAACTACATACCTGTTTTTCTTTAAAAACCACACCGCACTTAGATAGTTGTTGCTCAGTCCATGTCCTGTTGCTTAATGTCGCTTCCTCGACTTGCACACCTTTGTATTCTTTCTGGGCAGACTCGACTGTCAGCAACGGCGGAAGTTAACTTATGATTTCAAAAATATGCGGCAATTAATTTACAAGGTATCTCTAAACCTAAAACATGATACATGACCAGTTTGGCATGTAACAGGATTTTCTTTCATTTGGTGCAATAGTGTGAAGAAGTCACTAGATCTTATTTTTGATATTTTTTAATAATTACAGGTGGTGAAATAAAATAAATACTGGTCATTGGTGGGTCAAAAAGTGGTCAACCGTATGCAACAATTAAATAGGATTTTCTTTCGTGTGGCGCAAAAGTGTGAAAAAAGCCTCCAGATCTTATTTTTGAAATTGTTTAATAAGTAAAGGGGGTCAAATAAAATATCTTTGGGGTTAATCAATTTTCCTACTGCTACTACGTATTCCACCAGTAGCTTGAAATACAATTGCCTGCTCTTTCTTGTGAAATATATTAGCTTTAATAGCATCAGAGAAAAGTGTAGGTTTCTAGGGAACGTTTGAATTATCTGTAAATTGTGTGTTACTTATTTCACTTACGATAGCAGTAGTACCATTAATAATGAACCCCCTGCACATTTAATACTTTCTCCATTTTGAAAAATTAATTTATTAGTTCTACGCAGATAAACATGTTTTAGGAAATGTGACAAAAATTGGAAAGAATAAAACAGGTTGAGCAGATAGCGCAATTGTTATTGTGTCTTTGTATTAATACAAGTTGAAGTTGTATCACATGTATATGATGTGTGTAGTTGTGCTCTGGTATTTAAATATTAATTTGAAAAGTTTACAAGTTATTTAAAGCAAGAAATTTGCAGACAGTGAGCTAGTAGTGTAACAAGTGCAACTGAACAACCAGTAAAAACTAAAGCACTTAAATATCAACCCTAAGTAGGGTTTAATAAATCAACTTGAATTAAATGAAAATTCTATAGCATTTATTCACATATATATTTGTAATCAACAAGTGTACATCTGGTGTATGCTTTAATTGATATATAAACAATCTGCTGATAAAGACTTTACTTGATTAAAGTAAAACATTTGGATGATTTGGACTTATATCAATATTTCTAGAACGTTATTGAGGAAACTTAACTTATAGTAACTGGTTGACTTTATTTCTGTCTTTTCTTTTCATTAATGGAAAATGGCTGAAGACTATTATCTGTGCTGAGTCTTTTAAGCATGATGATATAACTCTTGAGTGTAATTTATGTACAGGGAGTATTCACAGTGATTGTGTTAGTCTTCCAGCATCTGAATTGAAGTGCATGCCATTAAAAAAAAGGTGCTAATGCTACTATGCAATAAATGTAAAAATGTTATGATAAAAATGACTAAGGTGACCAAACTCTTTGATTCTCTAAAATCAGAAATGGTAGAAATCAAAGGCTTTATGACTAACATATCTTCTACATGTACCACTAAAACCAATTTTAACGAATTGTTGTCAGACTGTACCAAATATACCTACCTACTCTAGTGCTCTTAGGTCAAATTCTACGATACTTATTCAGCCTAAAAAAGGTAATCAATCAGCTTCAATTACAAAGTCAGATATATTCAAAAAGGTGGATTCTCTCCACTCTGTAATTAAATTAACCAATATAATGCCAACTCAAGCTGGTGGGCTTGTAATATGCTGCAGAAATAATATAGACATTACTAAATTAGAGCAACTAGTTTCGAATAATCTTCAAAATGATTATATTATTAAAAAGCTTCAAAACTTAAACCTTCGTATAAAGGTTGTTATTATGAGTGAACAGTGGGATTCCGATAAATTTATTGACTATTTAAAGGCACAAAATAATTCAGTCGTTAATGCAACTTCGGTATGTTTTGTCATATCCATTAAACCATGCAAAAAAAATAATAAGATATATCAAGCAGTTCTGCAAGTAGAGCCACAGTCCTATAACAACCTATTAAAGACTGGACAGGTAATAGTTGGATATGAAGTATGCACTGTGTATGATACCATTGAACTGTTACGGTGTTATAAATGTTATGGTTTTCATCACTCAGCAAACAGGTGTTCAGCAAAGAACTATACATGCCCGAGAGTCACATGAGGTTAAAGACTGTACTTCTGTTATGTTAAAGTGTTCACAATGTGAAATACTTTGAAAGAAAAAAAATTAACAACTAAACACAGACCACGAGGCTTGGAAACTTGAGTCATGTTCAGCATATCAAGAAGCACATGTTAAGATGAAGGCAGTTATTTTAATCAGTTTTTCAATGTAGCAATCACCATAAGAAACATCAATGTCCAAAATCAATATTTTGCAAAACAAATTTAACCACGATTAAGTGTAGTACCAATTTACCTATAATAAATGTGTACTTTCAGAACGTTGGTAGTTTAAGGACAAAGTTAAAAATCATGCAAAATGAACTTAATTCTTCAATTTATGAAATTGCCATTTTATGTGAAACATGGTTATCATCTAACATTGAAACCACAAAATTAGGGCTTACAAATTATAACGTTTATAGAAAAGACTGTTTGACAGACACACGCATGAAAACAATAGGGAGTGGTGTAATTATTGCAATCAATAAATAATTCTCATCTACTATTATTCCAGTAATATGCGATTTGGTTGAGGATTTGAATGTTAAGGTGAAACTTCACAAATTCTTTAACTATTATTATTGGTGACGTATACATTCCCTCACGTTCTGAATCTATAACCTATAAAAATCATTCAACGAACGTCGAGCATTTATCTGAAAGTTATCCTCATCTGCCTGTATATGTATTTGACGACTTCAACTTGCCAAATTTAATTAGATGGCAAAATGATAGTTTTGGTATCACCGCAATAGTTAGTATGCCTTCAGTCAATAGTGACATTATTAGCAATACTTATACTTTTCTAAACATGGTTCAAGTAAATAGTTTGCCAAATTCACAAAGAACATATCTTGATTTAATTTTTTCAAATCAACTTAACACAATAGTTTCTTCGGCATTAGATTCTCCATTTCCAAATTCTGTACATCACTCTGCTGTATCTATTGAAATTCAAGCGAAAACTGAATCGTTTTGCAACATGCAATATGATCGCTTAGGCTTTGACTTTGATAAAGGTAATTACTCAGGTTTAAACAACTATCTCTTGAATATTGATTGGACATATCATTTAACCCCATATAGGCATCATCAAAGCAGTGAACAATTTTTATAACTTAGTGGATGATGCTATGGATAAATATATACCAGTGAAAAGGTTGAAATCCTCAACCTATCCAAAGTGGTACAGTAAAGAGTTAAGATTTTTAATAGATCGAAAAAAAAGCTGCCCATAAGTTATGTAAGATAACTGGTTCTTTGGATCAATACAACTATTCCAATAATCTTAGAAAAGAATGCAAACAATTAAATAAAAAATGTCATGAAAAATATATAAATCGCATTGAACATAGTATTCCGCACAAAATTAAAAGCTTCTGGAATTTTGTGAATTCCAAAAGAACTAAATCAGGGATTCCAGAAACAATGTATGTAGATGAAGTTGAGGTTACTGGTGGTCTTAATATAGTTAATAGCTTCTCAAAGTACTTTGCAAGTACCTATAAAAAGGATAAATTGTCCAACTTTAATATCAAATTTATACATACTGTTCATATTTCAAATGTTGACATTAAACCTGAGTTAGTATGGGAAAAACTTGCGACTTTGAACATATCTAAAGGTCTTGAACCAGATGGTATCCCACCGAAATTATTAAAATATTATTCAACGACACTATATTATCCTCTCTCCGTACTTTTGACTAAATTTTTGAATACTGGCTATATGCCCAATTACTGGAAGCTTTCATTTATAACACCTGTTCAAAAATCGGAAAAAAAATCTAATTAGTAATTACAGGCCAATATCAGTACTCATCTGCATTCCAAAGTTATTTGAAAGTTTGATCGCCGAAAAATTAGTCATCGGACCATTAATCTCCAGTCAACAGCGCGGGTTTGCTGCTGGTAGATCCACCTTGAGTAATTTGTTATACTATAAGGGCTTCATTTCTGTATCTTTTTAGAAGAGGGATACCAAGTTTATTCCATCTATACCGACTTTTCAAGAGCTTTTGATAGTGTAAGTTATACAATCTTGATTGCAAAACTTGAAGTACTAGGAATTGATGGCTGCTTATTAAAATGGTTGAGTAACTATCTTCTTGATAGAAAACAGATTGTCCTATTAGTAGGTCATGCATCTGAAGAGGTCAATGTTCTTTCTGGTGTCCCACAAGGTTCCCACCTGGGACCCTTACTCTTTGTAGTCTTTATAAATGATCTTAGTCCAAAGATTATAAATTCTAAACACCTATTGTATGCTGACGATTTAAAGCTCTTTTGTCATATAAGAACAGTTGACTATGTGAATCTACAAGAAGACAATGATGCAGTCTCACTGTGGTGTGAAGAAAGTAGAATGAGTTTGAATATAAAAAAATGCTTTAGAATTACCTTCAGCAAATCTTATCAGCCTTTCATGTTCGATTATAACATCAATAAAAATTGTTTGAGTGTTGTTTATAACATCAGAGATTTGAGCATTATCTCTGATTCTTATCTGAATTTTCATGAACATGTCAATACAATCACTAATAAATCCTATAAGATGTTAGGGCTCATAGAAAGGCATTGCAAAGATTTCAATAACATAGCAGCTATGATGACACTCTATACTAATTTGGTTCGTACCATTATTGAATATAACTGTCAAATTTGGAATCCTTACTATCAAAATCAAACTAGTCAGATAGAGAGGGTTCAAAAAAAGTTTGTCAAATTTTTGCTTCTCAAATTTTTTAGTCTTGCTGATACATTGAATTACGAAGACTCATTGAACTTCTTTAAACTGAAAACTCTAAAAACTAAAATAGCTTTGAATAACAGATATAAGCCTGAATTAATCACTAAACTTAGGAGTTTAGTGATTAATTCAGGTTTATATTACATTTATAAATGCATCTCCAATAATTGACTTTGCTTCAAGATTGTAACCTGTTTATCCCTCTCTACATGTAATTAGCATATATATATATATATATATATATATATATATATATATATATATATATATATAGGGTAAAGTTAGGAGGAAAATGGCTTTTAGAAAAAGAAAACTCTTGAAAGAATTTTAGCTAACTGGGTTTTGATTCGCGGCGCATGAGTTTGGGTCAGTGGGTTTATTAAAGTTGGAAAATAAAATAATGGACGCCACCTAAATTTTGTTTAATGCAACTGACTGAATCAACTTGCAAAAAACGAAAATTAGGAAACCTAAATTATCACTAACCCTTTGAAATACAAAGTTTGAATACCACAAATGTGTTACTTACTTCTGGTCATCTTTTTCAATGGACTCATGAAGTTCTAGGACGGCTCTGAAACATAAACACTACCAACATAGATACAATTTATATCTTATAATCCTGTATGAACACGAAATTTTTATTTCAGTTTCAATTAGTTCTCAATGTATCATTATATGCATTCATGGCGAGTGAAATCTTTCAACTACCTTAGCACTTTTGAGGAAATTTAATAATTCTTCAATAATAAACTGAAGTCAAAAATAATTCTATATTCCTTTTTAAGACATAGTAAAAGCCACTATAAATGTAAATTATTAAAAACAAAATTCTCATTAGTGTAGTTTCCATGTTTTACACAGAGGGAGTAAAACAAAATTTTAAGCTTTGATTACTACTAAGTCTTAATGTGATTTGTGATTTTATGTTACAACATTTCTTTTAATAATTAATAGTCTGGGGTAGCGCTACGAAAGACTTTACATTCTTTTAGAATTATTCAACTTTTAACAAAATTATTAAATATTAACTTTCAACTTAACGTTCACCTATCTGCTTTTAGGTTTTTTTAAGTGAACATATTGACACATAATTTGAAGTAAACAAGATAAACAGTATCACTAAAATTGAATATTAAACTTGACTCTGTAACTAACAAAAAATTACTTATCTGTACATTTATATAAAGCCGGTAAAGCTTAGGAATAATTTATAAATTTGAGCACATCACTAATTATGTAAAAGTGTTCTATAAATTAGGAACATCAGGAATTTAGAAAGTGGATAACCCTTTCTAACAAAATATTTCAAAAAATTATTCATGAACGAACAAATAGTTGATTCATACAGCAATATGAGGTAACTTACAACCTTTCAAGAAATCACTACATATATACGGAATTAGTCATAGTAAAACACAGCACAAACTTAAAAATTAAATGGTCCTACCAAATGGCGGCAAATGACCTGTTAACCTTTAACCACATGTTTGTTCAACCAACAATTCACGGCATGTCTAGGTGTGGACCGGAAATCCAATTTTGTCCAACATAACTGCATACAAATTTATATAATAAATAGGTTCCATGAAAGTAAAATTTGACTTGAGCATTAACTAGTTGCACTGTAATAAATTCCATTATAAAATTAAATTAATTTCATATTCACACAAACCGTTGCAAAGATGGAGTTATATTAACACATGAGTTGTCTTAGACAACTTTTAACTATCTGCATATTTTATTTTGGCGTTTTTGCCAGGAAAACTTAATTTCCTGCGCCATCTTGCCTGTGTGATACAGCAAGCGACTTTTCTCTTCAACAAAAAAACGAAAAGTGACTACCTGTCACGAACAGACGATCGAACTCGGATATCTCAGATATTATAATTAAAGAGATAGGAGCACGCGAAAATGGTTTGTAAATATGTTATCAGCTGGAACAGCATAATACGTTGTAGATTATAATTCCAATTGAAATTGTAGTGTACCTTGAAATTTTTTGGGTTATTAAATATACAATAGTACTAGAATCAATAATAGAATAAATATTGTTAAGTAAATACTAAAATTAGCAAATTTATAGCGATAATATCGACAAATAATATTATTACAAATTTTAAATGTTACAGTGGATCAAATTCGTATTCACTAGAGCTAGTGAGACACACAAGTATACAAAAAAATCACACATATTTACAATAGTACATTTAAAGATAAAATCCCAAAATATTAGATAAATATATTGGATAAATAGATCAAACTATATACCATTCAGTAGTAAAACAAACAAATGTCTATCATCATCATATAGTATTTCTTTCCGTGGGCTGTGAAGGATATGGGTAGGTACAATACTTATTTCAACCTAGCTTGATCTACATATAATACGGTAACTAGACCAAAATATACTGTAACGATAACGTAAGTTTCGATCGTACAATAAAGCAAACCTTAGTTCTAACAATTGAAGAATATTGAGTACAAATCCAGAAAGTCACATAAAAAGAGAGTGCATTTTTCATCAAAAGGATTTGAGACTTTCCAGTTTTGTCGAAAAGGCCTACGCAACCTAATGCTAAATAGTTAGAGAATTTGTTTAACCCATGTACTTGTATAATTATTTTCCGAAGCAATGGTCCTGGAAATCCCATGTATAATAGAAATAAAATTGAGCATGTGTTTATCTTGCCAAGATAACACGATTGTTTTACCTATTTACCATTACACCAGCAATATTTAGAAAATTTGTAATTAGTAGAGATTACATGTCTAGATATGGGGACCAGAGGGAATATCGACAAGTGAACTTGTGAATTTACGAAAGAGCTAGGATAGTTGACTGTCTAACCAAGCAAACTTGAAATCGTAGAAGTGTACAAACCTATAAATTTTAATGAGTAGAAACTGAAATGGTTTTTAAAATAAGGTAGTAAATTTTCAAATATAAAATGGAATGTAACAAATTGGTGATGTAACAACATAGTTAAAATACATAAGATTTTGTTGTTTATCATTTTACTGTGCTGTTTTATTGAATCAAATTTTTTGTTTTATAAAACTTTTTGTAATGTTTTTGTATTATGAAATAAATCTTAACCATTATTATTAATTTGAATTTTCAGATGCTCATGCTGAATATGACAACAAGCTATTGGATGAAATTAAGAACTGTGAAGAGTATTTATCAAAAACAGTCGAGAATTATTTATTAAATTGTAAAAAATTAATGGAAGTTATTATGGATCCTTGGGGAAACAAATACTTAGTGCGCATGCTGATGCTTAAAAATGTGAATGACTTGGGTACTGAACAGCAAAGTATATTAAGAGTTTTAATTTATTGTTATATTTACAACTGTGTGTTTCAGTATATCAATTTTTTTCATTGGAAACTGGTCACTTAGTATGTTCAAGATTGAAGCTGTTGTGCAAATCTAATTGTGAAGATATTGCACTTAAGTTAGTTAAAGAATTTTTGCGATGCCATGACTATGCATTAATGAATGACCTGGAATTAAATGCTAGCCCCAAACAAATTCGTTACTGTCGTGATATGTATATTGCGTTATTATTCAAAGTGAAAAATCAACCTGATATATGTGCTATGGTAATATAATCTAAAAATTAGTCTTTTGTTTCAATTTCTTCATTTTTAGCTTAAATCTGTGTCTTTATTCGAAGGTTTGGAGATGCTTGCACGTTTTGCAAGCACGCGCACAAGTATATTAAAAGTTTGGAAAGCTAATAAACAGATTGCTTATTTTACTGGGTTGGAATATGTAAAAGAAATTATGAAAAACCCTCCAGATAACAGTGTTCAAGTTTTGGAACAATTCCTGAAAATTTGGTTTTCTGTCATTAATCTTAGTAATGAAAAACTAGTGACTTCTTTTAAAAACAGCATTCAAAAAATTCTATTTGCAACTGATTCAGCAAATCTTCTTTATCCATTTTGTGAGATGATGTCTAAAACGGTTTGTATCCAAAAACAACTTTCTAGTATTTCAATATGTTGAAGATTTTTAAATTATTTTATTACCATTATGATTTATAGGCATGTAGAAAAGTTAATGTTTGCATTGTAGAATTTCAAACGCCTGTGGAATTTGTAAATATGGTCAGTTTTGTGTAACTACAAGCTTTTTAAATTTAGATTGAAACAGTGTACAATTTACTTCAGTTTCAGTAGCTGCTATATACACACATATGCACACACTCACATGTGCATGCACATGCACACCACATATACACACCACCCCCATACCACACAAACCACACACATGCAAGCATGCACGCATGCATGCACACACACCCATGCACACACAGGCACCACACATGTCCCACATATGCACCACACATGCACACACACCACACACACATACACATGAGATTTTGAAGCGAACAGATGTGGTTTTAGGCTCTTGTGTATAAGTGATTTTTCTTTGTGATTACAAATTGTATTTTGTTTTCAAACTATAGTAGTGCGGTGTAGTGTATTGATTTAGTTGCATGTGTAAGTATTTCGTAAGTGAAATTCCTTGTGATGAATTCTTTTTATACATATTAAGACTAACTCTATGTTGAAACATGCTATTTTATGAGAACGTAAATAATTAAATTTTATTGTGAAGTCAACGTAGTACTACACATGGCTAAAAGATTAAAATATGTATTATGAATTATTAAGAGAGCTCAAACTTTTTAGAAAATTTATTATGAAATATCCAATTTAGAGATCTTTATGTTTTTGAATACAAAACCTTATTAATTTTCTGTTCTATAAAAAATTTTTAGTTGAAAAAGATTATGTTAAAACAAATCAAGGAATTTAATCAAATTGAATCCATTTTTGTCTATCTCTTTTATTATTCAAAATACAAGTAAAACTTATAGGTCATTCATGAGCAGACATTGTGTCTAATGATAACAAATACCCTGGGTGTATATTTTTGGAACTTAAATTCAGTATATTATTTTTGGTAAATATTTTTAATGGCACAAACGGTGTCCATGTGTGCATTTGTTTGTTTACAGGTTAAGTCGAGACATCTGTAAGACATCTGGTAATTGAGATTTTGGTAAGTGCTTTACAAAGGTGAAATTCAGGTTTTGTGGCTATATTAGTGGTGTAGATATAAGGTTTCCGCATTCCCCTAATACAAGCACGGATAATTTTTGTAGGTTGTTGTATTGAAAAATACGGTGGCGCTCATTATCTATATTTTTGGTCATCTGACAACCCATGACCCAAGCTCATGATCTACCCAGAGATAACACTCTACTAGCCGTTTATGTCTAAAGAGTTTTTCTTTTCCTCAAGCCGTTGTCCATCCAACTCTACCTTGGGCTTTCATTGTTGATAAGAAATTCTTGACCTTGTGATATCAGGTAAGGGTTTATGATATATAATGGTGCAATTTGTTATCTGATATTCACGAAGGTATTTTTTTGCTTTCACTTGCGCTCACAACGTGGGGCTAGAATAATTTCACTTGCACCCGAAACGTGAAGCCAAATTATTTGTACACTGGGGCTAGATTGTTTGCACTTATATTCATTATACTTGTACTCAGCGACTAAGGTTTGAATCGATTTTACTAATGTGATTTTGTAGTTTCATTTTTGTTACAGTTTGTAGTGGGTTCTCAATATTGTTAGGACATCTTTTTGTTTGTGAATTTTACTTCAAAGATTATATTATTAGGATACTTTAGAGAAGTATAAATATTTAATTATGGCAGAAATATATAGCATCGTTCATTTACTTAAAAACGAATTAGAATATGAATTGAACATTAGAGGCATTGAAAATTCAAGACCAGGAAGGAAAATTTTAGCTAGGTTGTTGGCCAAGGAAACAGATAAATCAGGTTGTTTGATCTTTCAAGTTATAGGTGGATTTTGATATAGAAAAAGAAGAAATTGAGTCCAGTATTGAGTCAGTAAAAAATGTTTTGTTAGAATTTATAGATGATCCCGCCGATTCTATATTTAAAAGGATATGGTCAAGATTAATACATCTTACAGGTGGAATTCAACGGTTAAGGCTCCCTAAAGAAAATTTTGAGGAAGTGGTGCTATTTAAAAATGAAAGTTTGGCTACTATTCTTGTTGTGGAGGCAGATCTTCATGAGAGATTAAATAAAGATTTAGGTTCGAATCAGAATGATACAAGTATAAATTCTAATGCTGCATCTAATGTGCCCATTCCAACGGTCACATATGTCACACAGACAGTTCCTATTGGATCTTGGTCTATAAAATATTCTGGAAACCCATCCTTCTTATAACAATTTTTAGAAAATATTAGTGACACTGCACAGTCACGAAAAGTATCTGAAGTGGAATTGTTTAATTCTGCGGTTGAATTGTTTACTGGTGATGCATTAGTATGGTATCGTTGCGTTCGTAGTTCATTAACAGATTGGAGTTTGTTGGTTAGTAGATTAAAGGAAGATTTTTTACCAGCACATCCTGAGGACGATATTTGGGAAAAAATTAAAAATAGATTTCAGAAAAATGGTGAATCAGGTGTTTTATTTATAGCTAATATGGAAAGTTTATTTAACCGATTACCTATTATTCCTGCAGAACATACTAAAGTTAGAATGGTCAAGAAAAATTTACTGCGATATTTTATTCAGCACCTTGCTCTTAGAAAATGTTCATACTTTAGTTAAATTATGTAAGAAGTTAGAAGAAGCTTCCTTGAGTAAACAAAAATCTGTTTCTGTTGTGTCATATAGTAACATGCAGCCTATTAATAATTTTAAACCTCATTTTAGAAGTAAACTCCCTATTTCATTTGAGAATGCTTCATCGTCGAAAAGTCGTGTTTATACCCCTAAGTCTTCGCATTCTCCAGTTCAAGTTCTCAATTCTACTACCCCAATATCAGAAACGAGTGGAGTAGGTAACCCTTCTTTTGAACACAAAAATGGTATGTTGGAATTGTTCACGTTATGGACATACTTTCAGTGTTTGAAGATCCTTTAAAAGATTATTATGTTATGGTTGTGGTCGTAAAGGAGTTACTAGTATCACTTGTCCGTCGTGTCCAACAAAACGAGTAAAGGAACAGAAGTTGAGTAGCGAATTTCCTGTTTCTAGATAAAGGGCTACAATTGTGTTGTGTGATCAAAAAAGGTCTATGTTGTAAGAAGGAGTGGTCGCAATGGCTTCAGGTAGTTAGAAATTTTTGCAAGACTAGAGTTCAACCTAAAGCTAATGCATTATTTGAGAAAAAGCCTCATGATAATCGCCCATACGTGATGGTAAAGTTGTTTGATATAGATAGTACAGGTTTATTTGATTCTGAATGTATTACATCGATAGTAGGTCCATCTTCCATTGCTATTAGTTATATTAGTTGTTTGATTAATTTCTTGATATAAGAAATAATGCTTTAAGAATTTGGTACACTAGTTTTTACTGTTGAAATATTGTTTGAAAATTGCTCTTGTGCATAGGCATGTTTTTGTTTTGATTTGGTAGCAATTTTTTTATTTATATCCGCATTGCAACGCAGTATGTTAAGTTGTATTTGATCTAAGCGAGACTTGTCGTTGTGGTTTGTCGCATAGCATTATGTTAGTCTAGACGAGACTCAGAAAGAGTTGATCGCTCAGTGTTATATAAGTCTAAACGAGATTCGTGATAAGTTTGTCGCTCTAGCAGTTTTGGCATCGTTACTTGAGATTATTTGAAGTCAGTTATGATGTAGTTCTTTTTGTTTATCACTCTAGGTGAGACTCATAGAAGAGTTTGTCATTCTAGCAATTTTGTTTATAAGTCTAGGTGAGGCTCATACAGGAGTTTGTCATTCTAGCAAATTTATGCATTGTGAAGCACTTTAGTTTGTCTCGACAGTTTGATTATGAGTAGTGTAAGAGTGTACCAGAACATTGATTTATTGTTATTCTCAATGGAAGGTTAAAAGTAAGTTAATCTATAAATTTATTACGTCTAAAGTTATCATTGTCTGCGAAATTCATAGAAAAGGTAAATTTAATGTTGTGCCCGATTGTCTTAGTCGTGCAACCCCTCCGGACAATTCTGTTGTTGACTTAGTTGAAGTTAATTTAGAAAAATTAGATTCTTTGTACATTTCTTTAAGGAATAAAATTTTGTCTTTTCCGGAAAGTTACCCTCAATGGAAAGTAGAAAATATTTGTATTTAAATTTCTTCCCTCCAATCTACCCTTATCTTTAAATTTAAGTGAATGGAAATATTTAGTACCTATAACTCAGTGATAATGAAGATGAAGATGATCAGAATGTTTCAGCTCCTTAAGTATGTTCCAATTATAGTTGATGTCAGCAGTGATTTTTTTTGTTCATGTTTTGAATTCCTAAGTAGGATGAGATTAAAAGTTGAAATTTTTTATTTGCTAAAAGTGATTTTTAGTTTTGGTAGTGATAGTGTTTGATGATTTTTGATATTGCATGTGTTTAATGAAGTGTTTAATAATGCAGCATGTGTTTAGTGATGTTGCATGTATTTAATGATAAAGTATGTATTTAATGATGAAGTATATGTTTGATGATATAGTGAATATTTATTAATGTGGTAGGCATTTAGTGATATAGTGAGTGTGAGATGATATAGTGAGCATTAGAGAAATGCTTAATTTTTTGGTTTAGTGATTTGAGATTAAGCTTGATATGCTTATTCTAGTTGATAGTTTTGATGAGCTATGGTAGTTCATGAGAAGTTTTTGGTGAGTTGCTGGTGGATATGTCCCAGTTGGCTCAAGTTATGGTTTATTGGTGATTATGAAGTTCTTTAGTGCTAAATCACTGAAGTGATAGAATTTTTGAGTGAGATAGTTGAGTCTGTATGATAGTTGTAATACAGAAAATATTATGTGTTCACTTAAAGATTGAAAATATTGTGTTGATGAATAGGTGGTGTTAATGCTTTGTCTACTTCTCGATTATTAGTGATTTGTTTCGTAAATGGACTTAGTAATCAACATGCTTTAGTACCTTTATAATTCATCAATTTGTGCAAATTTTGTAAGCATTTAGAAATATTTGTACATAAATATTTGTAATAAGTAGGATAATGTTAGGAAAAGTATTCGTTGTACAAATTCTTGTTTAGTAGTGGTTTTGTCATACTATCACTTTTGTTTATTCTTGTTTTGATTTATAGTTGAAAACCTTTTTTTGCTTTTTGTTAAATTTAAGATTTTGATATGGTTATTGTACTTGAAGTTTTTTGTAACATGCTTCTAGTGAGTGTTGGATTTCCCTAATTATTCTGAATTGGTTAAGTGTTGATACTGATTGTGACTTCTCGAATTTGTCCCTTTATAGGCGTGTAGTACGTGTAGTTACTGACTACTCATTCCCGTGCATTTATATCTCCCCATATCATTTAGTGAATGATTCTTATTTTTTTTGGTTAAACTTGTCGTTAGTTATAATTTAAAGATTGTGCTGTTTTGTATTGATTATTTAGGTGTTTATATAGTTAATATGAGTATTTTGATTCTTCTGTCGTTGAAGTTTTGGTAGAAAAAATTCTTCTATTTTATAGATACCTCGAATTTTTTCTCTTGGAAAGAGGCTGTGTAACGTATTTTTTTACGCGGTTACATTTTGCCTATTAATCTAAAATAATACCGTAATAATATAAAAACATAATTTATAAATTTTTGATCACTAAAAATAATTTATATAATTTACAATAGCATATGCGCTCCTCCGCTTTATAGGTCTAAGTTTCTACTATAAGCTTCGTCAAGTTGTCATTTCGTGTCACTTTTCTATCAGCGTCTGAACAGGTAAGCTGCTATCAGCGGCATAGAAAGTCAAGATGATAGACAGGCACGTGGCCTGTAACACAGTCCGCAAGAAAAGAGAATGGTTTTAACCTTCGAGTCGGAAAGTGGTTCTTGGCGGTTATAGCGTGCAGATTTCATTTTGTGTTCCACCTGTAGCTGCTCAATCGATTCCTGCTGACCGAAGTTTTAGAGGTTTCCCCATCATTAAAACATGTAATATCATGAAGTTAAAATCATTTAATTTAAAATCAAGGAAGTAAGCAATATCATGGAATTATATCACGGATTTCGTTAATATCGTAATTGCCGTATTTAATACTGAAAAGAAAATTTAGTTTGAGATTTGAAATACAAGAATTTATAGGATGTACTTTAGGAGGAATTGGTTTGGTTAAATAATGTTTTGTTCAGAAGATTTCTCATAGTTCCAGCGATAAATTCGTTCGTAATCATGTGTTTCCTGATTGTGCATCGCAGATGGTTATGGACTATCCCACATCTTATGTCATAGTTCAATTTCTTTTGGTCGTACTGTACTTTGACACGTGAGTGATATTTAGTCTTTAATCACATTTATAATTATTTAAACGTGATACGAAAGGTAGAAGGTTGAAGCTTTACCTTGATTAAAGTAACTTAAAAAGTATTTAGTAAAAGAAAGATTCCGTAATAAATTTGTAACCTTGCATAATTTTTAAAGATGGCTATGCAGTTTGCTTATCATAATTATTTCACAAACAGATAGCGCTAACTAAACTGAAAAAGTTGTTAGTGACATATGATGTCAAAAAAAATATTTAGCTGTCCAATTTATCATTTATCACATGTTATTTTACTCTAATTTAAAAATATATTTAATAATTTTGAGGTCATGTACTTTGATTTTTAAACAACGTAATGAATTCTTTTTATACATATTAAGTAAGACTAACTCTATGTTGAAACATGCTATTTTATGAAAATTTATAAATAATTATATTTTATTGTGAAGTCAACGTAGTACTACACATGGCTAAAAGATTAAAATATGTATTATGAATTATTAAGAGAGCTCAAACTTTTTAGAAAATTTACTATGAAATATTCAATTTAGAAATCTTTGTTTTTTGAATACAAAACCTTATGAATTTTCTGTTCTATAAAAAAATTTTAGTTGAAAAAGATTATGTTAAAACAAATCAAGGAATTTAATCGAATAGAATCCATTTTTGCCTATCTCTTTTATTATTCAAAATACAAATAAAACTTATAGGTCATTCATGAGCAGACATTGTGTCTAATGATAACAAATACCCTGGGTGTATATTTTTGGAACTTAAATTCTATTATATTATTTTTGGTAAATATTTTTAAGGGCACAAACGGTGCCCATGTGTGCATTTGTTTGTTCACAGGTTAAGTCGAGACATCTGGTAATTGAGATTTTGGTAAGTGCTTTACAAAGGTGAAATTCAGGTTTTGTGGCTATATTAGTGCTGTAGATATAAGGTTTCCGCATTCCCCTAATACAAGCAAGGATAATTTTTGTAGGTTGTTGTATTGAAAAATACGGTGGCGCTCATTATCTATATTTTTAGTCATCTGACAACCCATGACCCAAGCTCATGATCTACCCAGAGCTAACACTCTACTAGCCGTTTATGTCTAAAGAGTTTTTGTTTTCCTCAAGCGGTTTTTCATCCAACTCTACCTTGGACTTTCATTGTTATAAGAAATTCTCGACCTTGTGATATCAGGTAACGGTTTATGATATATAATGGTGCAATTTGTTATCTGATATTCACGAAGGTATTTTTTTGTTTTCAATATAATTGCGAATGCAAATCAAAATGCAATACCATTAGCAATTTTGAATATTGATCAAGAGACGGCATTTGATGTAATTAATTACGGCTATTTAATTAAAGTGTGCCTTCCGTAGAATCTTCAGAAAATTTAATACAAAACAACCACAACGAGGAGGGCCAGGGACCCGACGTTCTTATCCACCTACCACTTAGCGACCTAGTCGAAGCAGTTAATAATGCTGATCCATTGATATTAATAGCGAACCTACAGATCAGCCATTTAAAACTGTCACTAGGGGCTCAAAGCAGGCCCGAAAAAAGGTTAAAATTGAGTACTCAACTGAACAAATAGACTCCTATGACAAACTGTTACCTATATGGTCTAACTCAGATACACTCTAGATTTCACCCAATTCACCGATTTCTTAAAAGAAGTAAAAGGAAGCGACAAACCATTAGCAATCGCACAACGTTATTCAGATGACATGGAGCAATTATTGTTCTTATTAAAGCAAGCTACAGCATATTCAAAAATCAGAGCAGTAAGGAAACGTTGCAATAGGTTAGAAGTAGCGATTTAAAAGAACCTAATTATAGATGGACACAGTCTAACATCGCCGGTACTATCCATTAGCGCGTCACAACAATCTATCTCACCCACAAATTCAGTGGAGAGCTTAAATAGCACTCACAGCACATACTAACACATTTTGAGTTATCTTATTTACTAATACACTAAGGACGGTCTATCGTACACCCTTTTTAAGTATTCATTATGTGTAAGAACACTTTAAAACTATTAACATTAAATTGTAATAGCATGAGGGGCGAACTCAAAGCTTTCCAACTTAAAGAATTCATAGATACAACAATACTTGATACAGTACTGCTACGAGAAACCACCATAAATGATCAATCTTTCTTTAAAACACTCCCGCAATACAACGCCATTATCAATCCATTTTCAAAAAACTTCTCTGGTACAACGATACTATTAAGAAACAGTGCCATTGCAGATCTAATAAGTCATGAAATTCTAATAGTATTATCTTCGACATGTAACGCTATCAATTAATAACATTCTTTGGAATATAATAACCATATACTGTCCCTATGACATACAAATGGCAATTAAAATTTACAAAACTCTAGAAGCACATCTAGTTAAATTAAAAGTAAACAGTGATTTGCGATTAATTATAGTAGGCGATTTTAATTGCACGACAGAACCGCAACTAGATAGATTAAACTCCATTGAAAATCGCCCCAAAGTAGCAAATAGGTTGAAAGGTTCTAAATATCCCTCGCGAATATCAGATAGCAAATTGGACCACCATATATCATAAACCCTTACCTGATATCACAAGGTCCAGAATTTCTTATTAATGATGGAAGCCTAAGGTAAAGCTGGATGGAAAACGGCTTGAGAAAAAGAAAAACTCCTTAGAGATAAACGGCTAGTAGAGTGTTAGCTCTGGGTAGATCATGAGCTTGGGTCATGGGATGTCTGTTGACCAAAAATATAGATATAGAGCGCCACCGTATTTTTCAATACAACAACATACAAAGATACATGTATTTGTGTTAGGGGAATGTGGAAACCTTAAATCTACTCCGCTTATATAGCCACAAAACCTGTATATTAACCTTGCAAAGCACTTACCAAAATCTCAATTACCAGATGTGTTACAGATGTCTCGACTTAAGCTGTGAACAAACAAATGCACAACATGGACACCGTTTGTGTCCTTAAAAATATTCATCAAAAATATATACCCCCAGGGTATTTGTTATTTGTTATTTATTATCTGTTTTCAAAAAAATATAAAGATCTCTAAATTGAATACTTCTACATAAATTTACTATAAAGTTTATGCTTTCTTAATAATTCATATTTCATCAATTATAGTCATCTGTAGTACTACGTCGACTTCACAAAAAACTTAATTATTTAACTTCTTATAAAATTGCATCATTCAACAAAGGGTTAGTTTTACTTAATATCTTATAAAAAAATTCATCCTGTTCTTTAGAAATCAAATTACATCACCTCAAAATAACTAAATATATTTTTAAAATAACGCAGAAGAACATGTAATATTTATATTGGATAGCTAGATATTTTGACATCATATGTCAATAACAACTTTTTCGGTGAAGTTAACGCTATCTGCTTATGAAACAATTACGATAAACAAACTACATAGCCATCTTTAAAATTTTGCAATGTTACAAGTTTAGTACGGAATCTTTCTTTTTCTAAGTGAATTTTAAGATAACTAAATCAAGGTAAAATTTCAACCTTCTATCATTCGTAAAACATCTAAATAAATATAACTGGAATTAAAGATTAAATGTCACTCAAGTGTCGAAGTACAGTGCAATCAAAAAAATTGAACTTCTAGACTATAATCATATGACACCAGTTGTGGACTATTCCATATACATCTGCGATGCACGCAACAGGAAACATACCATTACGAATGAATTTAACGCTGGAATTATAAAAGATCTTCTGAACAAAATATTATTTAACCAAACCAAATCTTCATTAAGTACGTCCTATTATTTTTTTGTATTTTAAATCTCAAACTAAATTTTCGTTTCAGCAGTATTTATGGTATGGATGATATTGCACTACGAGGAAAGCATTAATAAAATTTATCTAATTAATTATACCAACTGTTTTAATGATGGGGGAATTTCTATTTCTTCGGCCAGCAGGAATCGACTGAGCTGCTAAAAGTGGGATACAAAATAAAACCATCATTCAACAGCTGCCAGGAACCACATTCCGGCACAAAGGCTAAATTCGTTAAAACCTTCTTACGGACCGTATTGCAGGCCATGTGCCTGGATACCATTTTTGACCTTTCTACGCTGCGGATTGCAGCTTACCTGTTCAAACGCTGATAGAAAAGTGACACGAAATGACAGACTGACGATTCTTATTATATGAACTTAGACCTCTAAAGCGAAGGAGTGCATATGCTATTATATATTTTATGAATTATTTTAAGTGATCAGATATTTATAAATTATATTTTTATTTTATTGAGATATTAAATTAGATTAATAAGGAAAGTGTAACTGAATAAAAAAAATACGTTACAAGGTTACATGATTTGATAGATAACATCTAAATATACAACTGCTGGAGATACTTCAACCCAGCAAAAGGTGGATAAACATAGATCACGTTGAATTCTTCCAGGATCGATCGCTTTTACTGTAGCAAAAATGCCATAAATTTTATATCTGCAATACAAATAACTGGCTCATTTTCTGATCATCTATCACTGGTAGTATACATACAAACGAAAAATAAAATTAAAATTACTTATTTTCTTTACTGGAAATTCCTCAATGAGTTGCTAGAAGAACAAGTATTCGTGACGTGTATGAGAACATTCTTTTCCAGCATCACTAAGGTAAACGAGAGCTCCATAAACACAGTATTTCAATGGGAAAAACTCAAGTTACCAATAAAAGAAATTACTATTCAGTATTGTAACTAGAGGAAACAATCAAAAATGAGAGAATTTAATATTCTAAACGCACAGCTCTAACATTTTCTGAGTAGATCTCAGAGTCATACTTTTTAAGACATACATGATGCCATCGAACAAGCAAAAACTGATTACCAATGAACTGCAGCAACTAACGCACATTTGTAAAAACATGAAGCGTTACTAAAAGCAGAGAAACCAAACATACAACGTATTTTCATAACAAAAAAACCTCAACTCAGCAAACTAGTTATAAATGGAATTGAAATTTCTAATAAATCCGATTTGTGTAAGCATGCAGTATCCCATTTTAAAGAACTGTATACAGCTCCATCTTCCACATCTGGAAGCGGTGACTTACTTTACTCACCTCTGCCTAAGTTATCTGAATAGGAATATATTAGAATCTCCTTTAACGATGGAAAAATTCACACAGGCAGTACTCGCTTTAAACAAAAATAAAGCGCTTGGAAGTGACGGCATAAGCGCGTAATTTTATGTAAAATTTTGGGACGATATAAAACATGTCTACCTACGAACTTTCAGTATAGGTCTTGATAACGGATATGTTCCACACTCAACGGTTAAAGGAGTAATAGCCCTAACTCTGAAAAAGGACAGTAGTTTAACAGACTTAAATGGTTGGAGCCGATATAAATATTAAACGCCGATTATAACATTTTAGCAAAATCAATAAGAAATAGGATTATGAACATAATACGTAAGCTTATCAACCCAGACCAGTGCTGTTCTATTACCAATCGAACGATGTACAACGTCCTCTGTTTGCATCGCGATATAATTTAGTACGCAAACCAAAACGCAATCTCTCTTGCAATACTGCGATTGGATCAAAAAACTGCGTTTGATTTGGTTGGTCATAAGGACTCTACAAAACTTTACCAGAATTTGGGTTTGGTAAACGCTTTGTTGGCTATGTCAAAACAATATACTTTGAGGCAACCTCTCACATACGAATTGGGCCGTTTCTTACTAGCGGAATAAAACAAGGGAATACATCAAGGCTGTCCATTATTCGGTCCCCTATATACCATCTCTATCAAACCCTTCTTGCATCTTTGTCAACGTATCCTATCCGGATTTCCTCTTCCTTCTAATTCCCAGCGCAGGCTCGTAGTCAGCGCCTATGCGGACGACGTTTCGACGTTTCAGACGAGCACGAGTTTGATAAACTTAAAAATGTGTTCGGTATTTACCAAAGAGAATCAGGATCCAAATTTAACAATTCTATATTTCAACGATTCTGGACCACTTCATTGAAGACTAGAAGCTCTACGCTATTAGGTTTTGCGTGGTCAGCCACAAATATTAAAGTTTAGGCATAACTTACTCAAACGATATCGTGCATGATACACAATCCGCCTTCGAAAAAATTGCAAGTACTTTTGACGCATCTACCGACAATTGGTAGCAACGTTCACCATCAATGTCCTTAATGGGAAGAAAAACTGTTGTCAATCAATATATTGCTTCAAAAATATGGCACTTTATGCACGTTTTGCCTTTCAGTCCAGCGCAATTAAAAACGTTACAGAGGAAACTAATCGAGTACGTGTAGTCAGGAAAGCATTGGACTATATCAAAAGAACTGCATCTCTCCATACAAGACGGCGGATAGGACTAGTCCATTTACAGTCAAAGCAACAATCTCTGCGTCTGTTCTTTGGCTAACGTTTAATTAACAGTCATGACGACGAGAACTGGGCAATATTATTGAAACACCTCATATCAGTTAGTAACGCTTATGGTGTGCATTGGCAATAGCTATTTTGTATATATTCCGGAAACAAGTGCAACAAAATTTACCAACAACCAAACGTATTTTTGAACAGTTTGTTTGATGCGTGGTTAAACGTAAACGTACGTATAGCCAACTACCCTCTGTCACTGGTTAATATTTAGTTTTGTCTAAAAACGGGCTTTAAAGTGCAGCTACTGCCTTTTGGCTTAGTATAAATAATGAACAGAAGCAGTAACTGAAAATAAAATATTTAAAATTTATGAAAAACAATTGCAGAATTGTGATTTAATCATATATTAAAGTATGTTTCATTTATCACAAAGTACAAAATGATTCATGTTTTACATAAAACTTATCACGTTAATATCTGTCTTCACCCACTTCCACTTTTTGCAGTTACTGCTTTCTGGTTTAATAGGGGGGCAGTATAGTACCATTTTTTTTTTTGAAATGAAGTAAAATGAAATTTATTTTATTTTGAAATGAAGTAAAATGAAATTTATTTTTGCAATATATATAAGTCCTGATTTTATTGAGCGAGTTAAGTTATTAGTCTCTAACTTTAATGATTTCAGGTGTAAATTGAATTTCTTTCGGTGTTAATAATTTTTCGGTGGAATTGTTGTCGACACTATGGGTGTGTGTTGTAATTTGTCGTAAAATTGCGAAAAATCTATTCGGTTGCATTTATAATACAATAAATATTTTGTTAAGCATTTGTCGCTGCCATCTCTACTAGAGTAAAATTTTGACAGTGAAAGTTAGACTGTTATATAATCTTATGGTTTTGTTTTAATGAAGAATTTTGAAATACTCTAGTTAAAAAATGTACCAAATTTACATTTCAGACATATTTAATGACAATAGTGAAACGAGTAAGCAAAATGTTTAAGAAATATTCTCAAAATGTAATAAGTCTCTATTGAATATTCTCTTAAAGTGTACTATGCACTTTTCAACTCTTAGTTAAGGTTTGGTTGCATTTTGAGGTGCTGCTTCACTTGAAAATACTTCTACACTGTTTAAACTACATAAACGTGCAGTTAGTATTATCATTCGGGTTCCTTATAATACACACTGCAGACCACTGTTTAAACAATTACAGATACTTACTTTTTATGCTTTATACATTTATGAAACATTTTATTCTTCAAAAGCAGACATAAATATAATATTTCATGGTGTTTCCATTTACAAAACACGTCAGCCTGGTGATATATACAAAGTAACTCGGATTTCCGCCCTAATAGAAAAATCTTTCAAATATATGGCTCCAACTCAATAATAAGGTACCATCAAATATAAAATCCCAAAAGACAGTTCAAAATTTAAACAGATGTTACTAGTCTTGTTAAGTGAAAACTGTTGCTACTGCGTGAATGAGTTTTTACAAGATAGATTATAATAAATAGAATGTTGTATACATAAATTATTGTATTAATTTATTGACTTGCTTGCATATGCACCCTATCATAGTAAATTTTTATTTTGTAAAATGTAAGTGTTTTACGACCATCATCTCATGGGTTCAAATAAACTATTCTATTCTATGTGCAAGGTTTACTAGTTAAGTAGATGAGTTAATCT
This sequence comes from Platerodrilus igneus, assembly GCA_036346225.1. Taxonomy (NCBI): domain Eukaryota; kingdom Metazoa; phylum Arthropoda; class Insecta; order Coleoptera; family Lycidae; genus Platerodrilus; species Platerodrilus igneus. Next base: position 2,105,545 of record JARFIW010001208.1, on the reverse strand, counting down.
TATATATCCATCTATCGATGTACTTGATCCTAAAAGTAAATGTGTCATTGTATTTATAGTTACGATACGTAAGCACCAGGGTTATTTGAATGCATCTTTCGAGGAAGGCGAAAGGGAGTTTATTTTTGGTATGAAATTAAAGTACTTATTTAGCTCATAGCCTAAAGACTGAAATGAATTTTTAACTCGAGCTTGAAAAGATTAATCGAAATATATGTGGTGGCCTAATCAAATCTTGACACCACACAGTGGCAACCCATTTATTAAAGGCTGGGTAATACTGCAAATGAAAAATCACATTTCACAATGCTTGTATGTTATGGTGATTTTGAAAAAGATGAAATTATTAGAGGAGTCAAGAAATTTTTTCTGATACATTAGCCAAGAGGTGCTCATGCTTAGGTTGAAAAAAGCAATTTCTCTAATCGGACTATAATAATTTTGCTTAGGTCGAAAAAAGCAATTTCTCTAATCGGACTACAATAATTTTGAATATGTTAAATGTTATGTAATATATAGGTACAGTAAGATCTAAATTACAAAAAAGTTCGATATTAGAGAATTAATAATAAGCGAAACACTTTCTAAAAACATACTATTGTAGGCGATTATTATTTACTTACCCTGTATATGTATTCCAGTTGTCTAGTTGGCAAGAGTAGAAGAGGGGACTGGCAAGTTTTTTTAAGTTATGTTATGCCACGCGATAACGGGTCGCATTTTTCCTTACGTTAAGTAAAATTACATTAGTTTTTTATGTTACTCTCTTATGTTGAAATTTTGGTGTAATAAACGGCTTCGATTGAATATGTCTAATCTGTATTTACAATCCATTCGTTAAATAAAGGTCGGAGTCTACACTATGAAACCAATATTACATTAATACAAAGGTTTTGTAAGAACTGTATTATTTAATCTTATTATATGTATTAACAACAAAAATCTTAATTTTTGGCCAATCCTTTGTTTTAAATACATCCCTATACTTGTTTTTTAAATCCTCGCATTCTCCTTTTCTAGGCGGTATCTTATGTTTAATGTTGTTCTGAAAGTAATAAGCGTCAATTTCTTTTGAACTTCGGTCCATGGTTCTAGTAATCGTTTCTTTTTCTTTGTAGGTGAATAACTCTGTAAGTAAAAATATATTAGCAACCTAAGTAAAACTACATTTTATGTAGTATGACACAATTCAAAGGTCAAAAATAACAACAAAGAAAAGTTCCAAGCTCTCACTTGAGTGAAATTGAATAGATTATTGAACTGTTTTAATCATGAAATTGACAGATAAAGTATCAAATATAGAATTGACCGTGTACACATAAGAGAATTAGAAACACTTTGAAAAGAATATGGTCAACATGTATTAAATTAAAAACAGAGTGCTTTCAACTATAAACTAGTAATCTTCAGTGTTGTTTCTTGTAGGAAAGAAATCTACCATGAACAATATTAAAATAGATAAATTAAAACAACACTGAAGATGACTAGTTTATAGTCGAAAGCACTCTGTTTTTAATTTAATACACATTGGCCATATTCTTTTCAAACAGTTTCTAGGTAAAGTATCGACCACGTTTCGGCCAGAAACAAAACTTTAAAAGATATATAAAGAAGCCTTCATCTGGAAAACAAATGTTACATTAACATATAACTAGATGAAAGACACTTGTGAAGACAACCAAACATAAATTTAATCATTAGTAAAATTGTAATTCATAAATTTTTCTAACGATTAAACCTATATTTTAAAGTGTTGTCTTGCTTAGCATCTTGGCCACTTTAAATAATGTTTGAATTTAAGTTGCCAGCTGAAGCAATGTCCCCAATTCTACTTATGAAAGTTTAATTATCAGTGATGTTTATGTGAGAGAGTTGGATTATTTCTTTGTTGTTCGTCATTTGCATTGTTTCAACTTACTCTATCTGCATCTTTCAGTTTACTCAACGTGGATGCAGGCATTTCCTCTCTTGCATCTAACATTGTTTTAGTAGAATAAGGAATTTCATCTTCTGAAGAATCGTCTTCTTCGGCATGTAAATCAATGTCAATTTGATCTAGTGATTTGCCTTTAAACTTCGCTGCTTGACCCTTTCCACATAAAATCAACAATTTAGACACTCTGGCAGTCTGATAAATATCATCCGGCAACCTATAATAGATTCTATGGATGTCTGCCGTGTGACCCATAAATCCTGTGGAGAAAGGTTAATGATCTGCGACATTGTGGCAAGATGCTTCCTCAATTTTGTTGAAGTTAACGATGCAGGATTTTTAGCCCCTGCTAGTCTAACATGTTTGTGAACTACTTGTGATCCAGATATACTATTACTTGATTTGGTATTCGCAAACAGATATATATATATATATATATATATATATATATATATATATTGCTGTGTTTCCCTGTATTAAAATCGTGCCTCACGAATTGGGCGTCAAGAATGCTGTGAAACCACCAAAATCCGGGAACTACGCTTTTCGAATCGAGCCCCACAGATTGGGCGTCAAGAATGCTGTGAATCCTACAAAAAGCTATTCATTACCTTAACTGTGTTGGTCAATTGACTTTCTTCTGTTAATCGCCTCGGCTGCTCCTCTAGATAACTTACATCCTCAATCATAAAAAAAACAAACACATTCCTACCACAAACATCAACGTTAACTCTATTTACATCAATATTCACAATACATTAAAATTTCAAAATTAAAATTCAGCATAAATTTCAGTATCAGAAAATTTCAAGATTAAATCTGTTATCATTTTAATGTGCATCCAGAATTAAAGTCCTTGTAGGATGCCTACTAATTACTATAACAATATATGCAGACCTGAGTCTGAGTACAAAGGGAGCATCTACCACCCCTTTACGTTAATTAACCAGGTTCGTCTAATTGAGCTCAAAGACATACCCAAATTTTCATCATAATCCAGAACATCAATACTAAATACCCCTTTCTACTTAAACAAGCAAATTTCACCTTAAAATTAAAATTTTATTGTTAGTACAATTTCACTACTGTCCATTTTGAGTAAATCAATTATAAAGTTATTCAACACACACCAAAATATCAAAGTTCAAACAAAATAGTATAATTTACCTGAAGGTTACTGCACTCGTAGCTTCAATGTACATTGTCCCTTTTGTTAATCACACCAATCCAACTGGGTTATATTTACGGCTTCTTATTCTCAACGCTTTTAAAATTTTCTCCATCACCATTCATCTAAAGTTGTTTCAGGGCTTTTCCGGAACTTATCTGTGTATATCTGACCCTTGTTTTGTGGATCCAGACACGTTTATGACCCATTTAATTATTAACACCCCCGAAAAATAGCAAAGAAATTCATGCTTCTTTCACCAATATACGCCAAAACTGCCTACTTTTGTGTATTCATTCGTCGGTGCAAATTTTGACTAATTAGTACAGTGATACTAACTTTATTACCTTGTATCTTCTTTTCTAAGTGCACTAAAGTACATTCATTGTAGCACGTAAAGAACAAACTGTTTTTTAAATCACCAAAATATACGAGCAAACTGTTTAAATTATTTCATCAAAACCGGAAAACTAAAAAAGCACTGTTTAACGCATTGAATCAAGTCGAAGATCTAAGAGAGCTTGTTCATATTCACCTGGGTATATATAGCGGTTAGCCTGTCTGTCGGTCTGTTCCCCAAAACGGGCAATTCTAAAGAATTTCGCCTGCTATGTTCCCATTCCGCAGCCCGGCATGCGATTTTTACGAAATTGGCACTCGCACCAGTTACATCTCAGAAATTTCAACACGGCACGCAACGTCTGGAAATAACTAATTGAATTTTATACAGAAATGTTATTTTTACCTCTCAAATTTTGCCTTTTACTTTCAACCAATCGCAACCCTATGACGTTGCTCTACTCACGCCTTTTACTATATGTGCCTCGGTCTTGCGCATATTATCTGTCTCTATCTACCCTGTTCTTATTAGTGCAAATTGATATTCCTTATTATCGATTATTTCAGTCCATGTGGACTATCTGTGTTAAATAACCCCGTATCGCGCCTTCCCGTTAATATAAGCGACGGTTTCTCCAACATTCTCTGAAACCATTTGTTATCTGCAAATTTTACGCGGAACAAGCTTTTTTAAAAATACGCAGGTGTTCTGTATTTCGTGCTAAAGCATCCGACCGTTTCCAATATCCGTAGAATCGACATGTTTATCTAAACAAATTAAACTGAAATTGCCTTTTAAAAATACGCAGGTGTGTTCAAACGTAACATTTTAAATACCCTTCTACGATTTGCATTTTATTGGGTTTTTACAAGTTTTTATAGATATTATATGTTACCAACGGTTCAATTAACTTCAATTAAAATTAATACCCTTTAAATTTTAGTGACTCCTAATTAAATATTAATTATTATTTGTACGTTTTGTTTAATACCGGTTACTTAAAATAGAGTTAATCAATATAAATTTTGCACGTAATTTCTCTTTGTTTCTTTACTAGGAATAATTAAATTACATGTAGAGCTTTTTAATACTGCTTCCTTTTTTATAGCAAGCGTCTTGTAGATGATTTAAATCTCTTATGTTTAATGAAACGAATGAATTTTTATGCTTCACGGTTTTTTAATAGCGCGTACCTTTTCCCAAAGCTTCTACCCCGGTGATTAAAATTATTTGATGTGATTATTTAATTTTTTTACCCTGGTCTAAATATGAGTATTTTCCCCCTATTTGAATACAAATAATCCCACTTATTTGAATTCAAATATAAAATATTTAAACCGCAAACAAAATTTACAAAAAAATTGCCTATCTCTCTCTACCCTTATCTATCTATCTTACCTAACTTATATCCAATCCAAAAAAAAATATTTACACCTATCCTATATCCCTATCCTATTCCTAACTCTCACCTAATTCTCTAAACTGAAATTATCCCTAACTTCATCCTACTTATCCATCTAATCCTATATACATCCTATATACCTATCCTATTCCTAACTTTCCACTAATCTTCCCTATACTTCACTTCCCCCTACCTAATCCTATATACCTATCCTATTCTTATTCTATTCCTAACTCTCCACTAATCTTATAAGAAATATCTACACTTAACCTATCTTATTTTCTTCCTACATTTAATTTCCCTTCTCATCCTATATACCTATTTCTACTTATCTCCCATATTTATCCTATACCTAGCTTTATTTTCTATACACACCTACTTCTACTCTTCTATATACACCTATTCTATCCCTATCCTATTTAAATTCCTATATCTATACTAAAATTCACCTATCTCTATCCTTTGTTCATCAAGTTATTTAAATCTAACTCTCTTCTTGACCCTCCAAGTCTTCCTTCTCACCATCCTAATACTCTTCATCCCTATTTATCCCCCTTTTATATCTATACTTATCATCCCTATTATCTCACATACAATAAACTTATCATCCCTATTATCCTGACTCTTAAATATTACTTCTTCTTCAGTCCCTACACTTGTCTGTTTCTTATTTATTCTTATTTTCTTTTCTGCCGACAAACCAAACGATACTACTTTAAAATTCTCGATTTTTCTCTCTACGGAAAATCCTATGTACCTTCTAGAATTCTTGTGTACTGGAATCAGCCAGAATACATTCCTTGAATCTACTTTATTAAAAACAAACTTGCCACTTAATCTCATCAAAAGTGTGTCCATGGATGTTGGACAATAGAATTGCGGTTTGGTCCATTGGTTAATTTTACGTGCATCTTTAATTAATTCTGCCTTCACCTACTCCCGATCTGCTGCTGTTGCTTCTACCCCCACTAATTCTGCATGTTTTTGTACTAAAGCTTGAACCTCTACTCTCCTATCCTCTGGACATCTTATTGTGTTGATCCGTTTACCTTCATCATCCTCTACCTCTACTACATTAATACTATACCCCGTGTCATCCTCTGTGACTTCATAACTGCCCTCCATGGCACTACCCTATCCTTAATCCTTATTACCTTCCGTTCCATATCTATCAAAACCCCTAACTGCGTCATACAGTCAACACCTAAAATGCTCTGAAACTTCAGTCCAGGTACAATTACAAACTCCTGTTCACAGCTTAAACCTCCTATATCTATCCTAATCACCACAACACTATTTACTACAGCAAACTTCTTTTTATTTGGAGCTACTAAATGGCTACGCTTTATAGGCATAATTCTATCACAAACCTTATCCCTAATTTTGCTGACGAATTCTTCCGATATTAAACTCGCCTCTGCCCCTGTATCAAGTAATACTTCTACATTATTCTCAAAATTTCTAAATTAATAATTGGCAAACATAATTTTTCCTCAGTTTCTGGCTCTACTTCCTCCTCAATTTTGAAAAATTCACGTGGATGTTCATATACATTTACACTGAAATCTAGTGGTCTGTCGCGTTCTAAAATCCTGTCCAGGTCTGTTTTCCCTACTTGGTCCTGGTCTAGCCGTCACCTCAGCGTATGTCCTAGGCGTTTCCACTCGTTCCGTGTCTGTATTAGCAGTCCCCTCATGTCCGGTGAACTATTCCTCTGGTAGGTTCCGGTCTCAGTGCAGGTCCCCTTCCTAAACTATTACTTCTAACGTATGGTCGTCGCTGTTCCCAATTCTGTCGCTGGTATCCGTAACTATTCCTCTTCTAGCATAGTTGTCCCGTCTATTGTCAAACCTAACTGTGTTGATCTGTCTTTCCCTATTATCCCGAGGTCGTCCACTACTTACGTCGTCGTACCTCTGCAGATATTCTAAAACATTTCTCTGTCCACTATGTTCTGTAGTGCTACGTGTTGTCTTACTTCTACCTCAAGTGTCGTGATAAATACTTAATAATTTGTCGGTTTGTCAGTGGTGGGTTCAGTTGCTTTGCTATGCTATACTTGCGTATAGCATATTGCTCCTACTTCCTGAAAATTCTCCTTAAATTTCCCTGTGATTAAGTCGTCTCGTACCTGGTCTTGTCTGTGGTCACTCCAGTAGTGCTTTAAAAATCTGTCTTCAAAGTCCGTGTAGGTGTCTATGTCCTGTCCTACTAAATTGTACCATGCTTCCGCGTTGTCTTTCAATAAAGCCTTTATCGTATTCAGTTTAGTCTGTTCGTCAAATAAATTTCCCACTAGATTTCTTACACTATTAATAAAAATTTGTGGATTTACCCTGTTATCGCCATAAAACTTCATGTGTTGGTCCAATGATCCTCCACCTGTAGAAAATCTGGGACCATCCCCCGTTAAACTTGACATGTTGTATTTGATACTACTAACTTCGCGTTCTACCCTGCCTAACTGATCCCTACATGAGTCTGTCACTTCAGTCATTTTTATATTAATTTCTTCTTCACAGAAAATGCGTACTTCGGACCTTAAATGTCCCATTTCCTGTCGAAGACCTGTAATATCACACTCATTTTTTTCAACCCTATTTTCTACTTCCCCCAGTTTCGCGGTAAGACTATTTTTAAATTCTGTAAATTCTTTAGTATTTTGTTCAATTTTCCCGCTTATCTGCTCTAATTTTTGGTTGGACTCCTCCCTCGCTCTATTCGATTCTTCTCTAGCTCTATTAGATTCTTCCCTAGCTAATCGCATTTCCTCTAACATTCTCATCATTAACTCATTTCCTTGATCCCCTGATTCCGTCCTCAACTGATCTCTACTGCCTGCAGCTTCTTCCATTTTCGAATTTTTCTCACACAATGCACTATCGTCACTCCCAATTTCCACTCCTTGACTCCTTAACCACTCTTTTCTCTGCATACGTTCAAATCACTCACACACACTCTAAATACTCTTAAATTTATACACAAACAGAAACTCTCTCTCTCAGATCGCCAGTTTCCTGGAATAAAATCACAAAAATTTTATTTGGAACTCGAGCCTCACTTTTGGGTCGCCAAAGAATGCTGTTTCCCTGTATTAAAATCGTGTCTCACGAATTGGGCGTCAAGAATGCTGTGAAACCACCAAAATCCGGGAACTACGCTTTTCGAATCGAGCCCCACAGATTGGGCGTCAAGAATGCTGTGAATCCTACAAAAAGCTATTCATTACCTTAACCGTGTTGGTCAATTGACTTTCTTCTGTTAATCGCCTCGGCTGCTCCTCTAGATAACTTACATCCTCAATCATAAAAAAAACAAACACATTCCTACCACAAACATCAACGTTAACTCTATTTACATCAATATTCACAATACATTAAAATTTCAAAATTAAAATTCAGCATAAATTTCAGTATCAGAAAATTTCAAGATTAAATCTGTTATCATTTTAATGTGCATCCAGAATTAAAGTCCTTGTAGGATGCCTACTAATTACTATAACAATATATGCAGATCTGAGTCTGAGTACAAAGGAGCATCTACCACCCTTTACGTTAATTAACCAGGTTCGTCTAATTGAGCTCAAAGACATACCCTAATTTTCATCATAATCCAGAACATCAATACTAAATACCCCTTTCTACTTAAACAAACAAATTTCACCTTAAAATTAAAATTTTATTGTTAGTACAATTTCACTACTGTCCATTTTGAGTAAATCAATTATAAAGTTATTCAACACACACCAAAATATCAAAGTTCAAACAAAATAGTATAATTTACCTGAAGGTTACTGCACTCGTAGCTTCAATGTACATCGTCCCTTTTGTTAATCACACCAATCCAACTGGGTTATATTTACGGCTTCTGATTCTCAACGCTTTTAAAATTTTCTCCATCACCATTCATCTAAAGTTGTTTCAGGGCTTTTCCGGAACTTATCTGTGTATATCTGACCCTTGTTTTGTGGATCCAGACACGTTTATGAACCATTTAATTATTAACACCCCCGAAAAATAGCAAAGAAATTCATGCTTCTTTCACCAATATACGCCAAAACTGCCTACTTTTGTGTATTCATTCGTCGGTGCAAATTTTGACTAATTAGTACAGTGATACTAACTTTATTACCTTGTATCTTCTTTTCTAAGTGCACTAAAGTACATTCATTGTAGCACGTAAAGAACAAACTGTTTTTTAAATCACCAAAATATACGAGCAAACTGTTTAAATTATTTCATCAAAACCGGAAAATTAAAAAAGCACTGTTTAACGCATTGAATTAAGTCGAAGATCTAAGAGTGCTTGTTCATATTCACCTGGGTATATATAGCGGTTAGCCTGTCTGTCGGTCTGTTCCCCAAAACGGACAATTCTAAAGAATTTCGCCTGCTATGTTCCCATTCCGCAGCCCGGCATGCGAAATTTCAACACGGCACGCAACGTCTGGAAATAACTAATTGAATTTTATACAGAAATGTTATTTTTACCTCTCAAATTTTGCCTTTTACTTTCAACCAATCGCAACCCTATGACGTTGCTCTACTCACGCCTTTTACTATATGTGCCTCGGTCTTGCGCATATTATCTGTCTCTATCTACCCTGTTCTTATTAATGCAAATTGATATTCCTTATTATCGATTATTTCAGTCCATGTGGACTATCTGGGTTAAATAACCCAGTATCGCGCCTTCCCGTTAATATAAGCGACGGTTTCTCCAACATTCTCTGAAACCATTTGTTATCTGCAAATTTTACGCGGAACAAGCTTTTTTAAAAATACGCAGGTGTTCTGTATTTCGTGCTAAAGCATCCGACCGTTTCCAATATCCGTAGAATCGACATGTTTATCTAAACAAATTAAACTGAAATTGCCTTTTAAAAATACGCAGGTGTGTTCAAACGTAACATTTTAAATACCCTTCTACGATTTGCATTTTATTGGGTTTTTACAAGTTTTTATAGATATTATATGTTACCAACGGTTCAATTAACTTCAATTAAAATTAATACCTTTTAAATTTTAGTGACTCCTAATTAAATATTAATTATTATCTGTACGTTTTGTTTAATACCGGTTACTTAAAATAGAGTTAATCAATATAAATTTTGCACGTAATTTCTCTTTGTTTCTTTACTAGGAATAATTAAATTACATGTAGAGCTTTTTAATACTGCTTCCTTTTTTATAGCAAGCGTCTTGTAGATGATTTAAATCTCTTATGTTTAATGAAACGAATGAATTTTTATGCTTCACGGTTTTTTAATAGCGCGTACCTTTTCCCAAAGCTTCTACTCGGTGATTAAAATTATTTGATGTGATTATTTAATTTTCTACCCTGGTCTAAATATGAGTAATATATATATATATTTATATATATATATATATATATATATATATATATATATATATATTATATGTAGATTTTCTGGGTATTGGTCATCAATAATATTCAAGTAAATTTGTATTACGCGTTTCGGTTTATTACAACCATTATCAAAATATCTAAAATACATAAAATTAATTACAATATATAAAACGTTATTTGGTATAAATACAGTATAAAATAATAACATTATGGTTTATACCTGTTCAAATTTTGAATGGCAGAATTTACATATTAAAACATAAAACATCAATGGATATTGTGTCAATTGCTTAAATATCGTGTTAACTGTGGGACTGTTTGAAACAAAGTGTAGCGAAAGTTGTGTGAGTGTAGATAAAGAACATCAGATTTGTTTTGTTGTTATGATAATTATTCTGATATTTTACTAAGATGCAAACTATTGATTTAATTATTAATTATGTTATGGTATATATTAACAAAGCCATCATTATCAGTCTTTGAATTTACAGTATTATGATCTCTTTGAATTTGTATCATTTCTAATATGTTTCTTTTTATTTCATGTTTTTCGGTACCTAAAATGCGAAAAACATGAAATAAAAAGAAACATATTAGAAATGATACAAATTCAAAGAGATCATAATACTGTAAATTCAAAGACTGATAATGATGGCTTTGTTAATATATACCATAACATAATTAATAATTAAATCAATAGTTTGCATCTTAGTAAAATATCAGAATAATTATCATAACAACAAAACAAATATGATGTTCTTTTATCTACACTCACACAACTTTCGCCTACACTAAACCGAAACGCGTCATACAAATTTACTTGAATATTATTGATGACCAATACCCAGAAAATCTACATATAATATTAATAATATGGTCAGAAAAGCAAACATATATATATATATATATATATATATATATATATATATATATATATATATATTAGTTGGCGAAACAAAATTGTCTCCTACTTTAACTAGAAGATCTGTACATTTTATCATGTGATCTGCAAATAAAACAGGAACGTCTCTATTTATTTTCTTTCTTATTATAATTCTCTTAAACGAACGCATTAATACTTTTTCACTTTCTATTATACAAGAATCAAATTCAGCATAATTCTGCTTTGTACTGTTGGAAACATACGATTGCAGTGTCATTCTCTGAAGTTCTCCAATACGACGCCGGTTTAAAAATAAAAGCTGAATGTAGACAAGTTCTTGAAGAAGTATGTAGGCTTTTTCGTTTTTCTCATTCCCAGTTACAATCTCAAAATACTTTTTACTTTCTTTGAGGAAGTACGAAGTTTAATAATGTTAAGTTTTCAGCGAGTGGAATTAATAAGAGCTTGTTCCATTTTTTATGTTGAAGATCGTGTATCACAACAGTGGAAATTTCATATCGCCATTCGGCAGCTATCAATTCCTTTAAGGTTGTCAAGTTGTCAAGATCTTCTTTGGTATTTTTTTGCCTTAATAATAAGGAATATGTGACATCTATGCATTCTTAAGTTTTTACAATTATCCATTTTCTTTAATTCTATTAAAAGTTACCCCAATTGTCGCATTTTTCTTGAAGCAACTTGGAAGAATTGTTTTCCTTTATGACTTTTCAGATATCTTTTAGCTACCATACAAATTATCAGTTTTTGCTGTGAGTGAAATAGCATCAGCTCTCATACTTGGAAATACTTCTTTTCTTAACACAGTGTTTTGTTTATAAGCACTTAATATTGATTGACCATTGGCTTGTGCAAAACGCCTATTCAGGTTTTCATTGTTATGAGGACATTTTTTAACATGCTTAAATAAAAACTTCTTCTTGTAAAAACCTTTGCAGTGTTTACAGGGAAGATAGTTCTTGCCAATTACAAAATTGTCAGACTCTAAAACTGGCTTTCTAACAGGCACTATTGATTCATTATATGCAGCATTTAAAAAGTTGTCTTTATTTGTCAACTTATTAATTAGATATTTTCGTTTTTGTCACCCTTCTTCAATGCTAAGATTTGTGCAACTTGAATTTCACCTGAATGATGTCTTAGTATATGTCTTGAAAAATTCAATACTGCTGTTTCGCAGAATATGCAATGATCTTTTTATTCCAAATTCTTTTTCTTGGTTGATGTGAATTACTTATATGTGTATCACTTTCTTGACATACTGCTTCTTCCCCGAGTATATTTTCGTTGTCCAAAAGGTTTGATTCAATGCTAATTTCACTGGTTGCGTTGTCACCAAAGGTCTAGAAAAAACAAAACACAAACTTGTAGGTGCTAATATACATAGTACGGGCAAACAATATAAAAATAATAAATAATATGAAAAATATAAAAATATGAGGGGAATTTAAACTTAATGTTCATAACCCACAAAATAAATAAATAAAATAAATAAAAATATATATATGAAATAAGTAATTACCTTAACTTCAATAGATGAAATTGATTCAATGTCAGTTTCAGGAATATATGTTGTATCTGAATTATTGCCGTCAAATGATTTTTCTGACTTAGTATCTTGATATGAGGGTATTTCCTAAAACAAAGTGTGTGATATATTAAAAGTGATCATATTAAAAATATGAAAAATTGATGATAGAAATAATAATGGGAGCACATGAAGAAATGCTCACTTGACACTATTCAAAAAATTTAGAAAATACTGACATGGTTTGATTTTACTTCCTATATCAAATAAATCTAATTTTTTCTATGCATTAGAAATTTTTACAAACCTTCATTAGAACATTTTCTTCAAAATGTGCATTCAATAATGATTCGTTCGTCATTGGGGCCTCCAAAACGTTTAAATCAAGAAACCGTTGTTCTTCATAAGAATTGGGTATGCATTTTGAATTCTTTTCATTCTTCTAAAACAAAAATAAAAATTTCTATAATTCTGAACTCGCTTGCATTACGTACATCCTTATCTTCATTATTGGAGCTCGTTTTACCACTTAGTTCAGCTATAAGGTATGTTTTAAGTTCATTTTCCTAGTACAAAAAAGTTTTTGTTTTTCTATTAGAAGTTTTGCTAAAGTTTTCACAAATCTTCATTAACAGATTTTCTTCACAACTTGCATACAACAATGATCCACTCATCTGTGCGCCCTTCAAAACATTTACATCAAGAAGTTCCTGTTTTTCATTGACATTAGATATTCTAGATTTGCCAGATTTAGTTTCGGAAAAGTCCTGTAGGGACATTAAAAAAGTAAGTTAATAGCAGGTACACAAAATTTACTTAAGGTGGGTCATATTTATTACAACACTAAAATTATCTTTTGGTATTAATATTTTTTCAATTATTGTTTTAACACTGAAAAATTAAACATAATTTCTTGTCTTGCACTTGGAGTTTTAAAAAGATCGAAGCACTCAAAAAATACGCTGTTTCACATGCAGTAAATTCTCTAAATAAATTAATTAATTTAGACGTTACTTATCATTAAAAGCAAGTTCCAAGATATATTTTCCTCTGTTCAGCATAATAAGTGATTCAGTTAAAACACTTATGACACGGAAAGAAGATGAAATTCTTAAATAAATTACCTCACTAGAGGCAAATAGCACAAGCACTTTCACAAATAATCCACCCACTACAAAATATAGCATGACATGAACTACAATGCACGTATATAACCTTTCAATAATAAACAATGCGAGTTTGATGCCTACATTAAAAGAATATAGCTAAACACAAAATCGTGGCAACACTGTTCGGTCCTCGCATTATTAGTTGTATATATAATTGGTACTCACATGGTGCTTGTAATGGTATATAAAATATGCATTGGCTCACTTTATGCGTTATATAGTATTTCTTCACTTTGTCGTCATATAGCAAACATTAAATATGAAAATTAAGTTACTGAAAATGGTTTGCTGAGAGTATATTCGTATTTTTAGAATTAAATGGTAGGAAAGCTTCTTAAATATAGTAAAAAGCGTAGATCTAATAACGTCTGAAAAGAGCCCGCTTCTGGCAGGAAATGCTGGTTTTGAGTTATGATCTTGACATGTATCTTTTAATTCAACGTTATGTGCTAAGGGTGTGGCGTCCCTGATGTCAAAGACCCACTGCTTAAGGATTCCATTTTATTTGAGATATCAAAATGCAATTAATGCACTTAGTAAAAATATATAAAGTATTGAAGTGGACATGAGGATGATAAGGATGTTTATAATCAGGATGCAGATGTTAGCAATGCCAAAAAATTATCAAGTTTAACGATGAAAATGTCCACTAAATACCTTCGTTTTAAACAGTAAGTTTTAATTTATAAGAAAATGAGTCTATAAAATAATCACCTTACAGTCGAATTAAATAACCTTTTCAGTTCTTCAATCTGTAACATATAAAGCACTATTAAATAACTGTTTGTTACCACTAATACTCGCAAGCAAAACACGGAGCAATTGAGACGCGTGTGCTAACCTCGAAAACTCACGTGTGTATGTATGTGTGTGTGTGTGTATGTATGTATATGTGTGTGTATGCATATGTGTGTGTGTGTGAGTGTATGTATGCATGTGTATGTATCTGTGTGTATGTATATGTATGTGTGTGTGTGTATGCATGTGTGTGTATGTATGCATGTGTATGTATGTGTGTGTATGTATATGTGTGTGTATGAGTGTGTGTGCGTATGTACGTATGTACATACGTACACATACATACACATGCATACATACACCCTCACACACACACACACACATACATACATACACACACAATCACACACATACATACACACGTGAGTTTTCGAGGTTAGCACACGTGTCTCGATTGCTACGTGTTTTACTTGCCAGTATTAGTGGTAACAAACAGTTATTTAATAGTGCTTTATATGTTACAGATTGAAGAACTGAAAAGGTTATTTAATTCGACTGTAAATTGATTATTTTATAGACTCATTTTCTTATAATTAAAAATTACTGTTTAAAACGAAGGTATTTAGTGGACATTTTCATCGTTAAACTTGATAATTGTTTGGCATTGCTAACATCTGCGTCCTGATTATAAACATCCTTATCATCCTCATGTCCACTTCAATACTTTATATATTTTTACTAAGTGCATTAATTGCATTTTGATATCTCAAATAAAATGGAATCCTTAAGCAGTGGGTCTTTGACATCAGGGACGCCACACCCTTAGCACATAACGTTGAATTAAAAGATACATGACAAGATCATAACTCAAAACCAGCATTTCCTGCCAGAAGCGGGCTCTTTTCAGACGTTATTAGATCTACGCTTTTTCCCAAAAAAGATCAGGCTATTATATTTCCGTCAATCGAAGGCATACCAGTAAAAGATTATGTCATAGCCACAGGTAAACTAGTATTACCTAAGCACATACTATTTGCCTCCAGAATGTCAAACAACCGTATTTGACTATATTTTAGTAACAGTGACATAGCTTCGTTGTTTGTACATAAATATGGTGGAATTAATATTGCTGACGTGTTTATTCCGGCTAGAAAACTAATATGTCCTTCCAAAAGAATCGTCTTGTCCAATGTATTTTCCCTGCAATCTTCACGAAATCGTTGAAAATACATTAATAGTAAACAGTTTAAAATTGCTTTCCCCCCTGTTCTTCATTGGTGCCGGAATAGGTCTCAACGAATTTCGGCATGTAAGGAGTTTCAGGAGACATGTATATATCGTGGATAACGACAACAAAGCGATACCCGAAACAATTACATTGTCGCACGAGGATGAAGTTTATCGCATCTCTTTTTCAGATGAAAAAGTAAAATGCTTTTTGTGCAAAGAAATGGGACAATTTTATCCAGATGCACAAGTAACATACAAAACGCTAATCCAGATCTCTGCATGATCCAAGAACAGATTGGCAATAAGAGACCACCACCATCTAATATCAATACTATTGAAGCCACCACCCCTGCCATATCGACCAACAGCAGTTCGACAACAAGAAGAATTTCTGAAACGGAAGCTGTTGAGAGTGATATATTGAAAACAATTTCTTTTGAAATAATCACAATAATTAATAACAATCGAAAACCTAAAAGGGGTAGTACTGAACAACCATTTGTGCATACACACAAACGAATTCGAGTTGAGAAAATATCTATAAGTTAGGACGATTATGAAGATTTGGAAATACTGTGGCAAAATAACGAGCACAGGCTAGATTTCACTCAGTTTACGGATTTTCTAAAAGAGGTAAAGGGTAGCGATCAACCACTTTCCATAGCAAAAAAGTATACAAACGACATTGATGAGTTAGTAAAACTGATCAAGGATGCATCTTCAGCATGTAAAACGCGAGCACTAAAGGAAAGATGCAAGCGCCTTTATATTTCAATTCAGAAGGGTTTAACAGCTGATATACATGTTGATTCGATGGCATCCACTGTTGCTGCAGGATCCCAAGAAAGCTTACACAAAGTAAACTCTCTGAACACCTTGGCGAACGATACAATCTGCTTCTAGTCCAGAGAACGTTTTTCATCAATGCTAAAATAAAATAAACTATCAACTATATATACAGAATTAAATAATGGCGCACACCTCTTTAAATATTCTAACCCTTGATACCAAAAGTGCAAGTAGTCAACATAAACAGACCAAACCTGATATTTCCGATTTGCAAGAAATATATACTAACTACATACCGGAATTGTAATTTCAAAACTTGAAATATAGTGTATTCTGTAACCCAGCCACCGCTGATTACATAGGTACAGCTATAATGTTTAAAAATTTAAACAACATTCAGGTTATTAGGAACTAACTACTGTATCCGTCCTACCTGCACCATCTTTCCATCACACTTGGCAACTACAATTAGCGTATCATTGCCATATACCTACCTTATGATTCATTAAAGGCTTTAGACATACTAAAAGCTCTTGAAAAGTTTTTAATCAACTTTAGAACTCACGATACCGAAAACCAAGATAAAATAATTTTATCCAGGGATTACAATTGTACGCTGCAACCATCTAGCGATCGATTGCACTCTATTGAATCAAATAACTATCGCAAATAGACTACGAGAAATAGTAGTCAATTTCAATTTAAATGACTGCTGGAGATTTTTAAATAAAGCGAAGGGTGGCTATACATATGCTACTCCCAACTCAGCATCAAGGCTGTACCACATATACTGTTCGTACAATTTAATTAATTCCCTCAGCACCATACATATCCAAAATAGTTTCTCTGATCACTTAACAGTAATACTGAAGCTTAGAGTTGAAACTGTATGCTGACCCTCGCCATATTGGAAGTTCGATAATAGTCTATTATCAGACAACAATTTTGTCGAATGTATGCATGAGTTTTTGCAGCAAATCAATATAACTGATTTACAAAATGTGGATCTTCTCTGTAGATGAGACAGTATCAAAATTGATATTAAACATATAACGGTACAATATACGAGACAGAAACGGCAAAGCTTGAAAGCAGAACTCTTGAATTTAAACAAACAACTCCAAAAGTCTTTTTAACGTCCTTCAGATGCAGAAGTAAATGATATGTATGAAATAATTAAGGAAACACAATGCTCATATCACAGAAATGCCTGGCACAACACTCTTATCGAGAAATATAAGTATCTATACATTTCAGACAAACTTGTACTCGAACGACAAACTTTAATCCTTTTATCTAACTAACGGAACTAGTAATTGATGGTAATGTAATTAAGAATCTGTTAGATATCTGTAAGCATATTAGAAACCATTTTCGGGAAATACTCTACAAAACACTGTATTGTAGATATGCACTCCGATTTGTATTCAAACCTGCCAAAAATTAATAACATCGATAAGATGAACCTAGAGCAGGAATTTGTATTGAGCGATTTTACAGACGCATTAAAATCTTTAAACAAAAACAAGGCACCCGCTCTGGATGGACTAACAACCGAATTTTATTTGAAATTCTGGGACCAACTTCAACATTTATATTACACAGTTTTTGGTGAAGCGTTGAAGCGTAACGTGCTACCCAAAGACAACTGCTGTAATCGGGTTACTACCAAAGAGTAAAGACCAGATATCGTAATTGAAAACTGGCGACCAATATCTCTTCTTAATGTAGATTACAAGATTATGGCTCAGGCTTTGTCAAGGAGGTTAATGAATGTTATTGGTTTACTCGTTCATCCCGATCAAAGTTTCTCCATTCCAGGAAGAACTATATTTGACGCTCTTCATTTGCATCGACACCTAATCACCTACGCACATGAAAATAACATTTCTCTAGCGGTGCTGAACTTAGACCAAAAAGGTGCTTATGATTGTATCAACCACGAATATCTGTTCACTCTTCTTAAGGTCTTCGGCTTTGGACCCAGTTTTATCGGCTACATCAAAACGTTATACAGAAATGCTTGTTCCACATAAAGGTTAGTTCATTATTAACCAGTGCAATACAGCATAATAGGGGAGTGCACCAAGGGTGTCCTCTTTCAGGGCCTTTATATATACTATCCTTAGAGTCATTTCTTTCACTGTGCCGACAATCCCTCCAAGGTTTTTTTTATCTATACCATCACAGTCTGTAGAAATTGTCACCACTGCATACGCTGATGTTCAAAAATCAAAAGGGTTTTGGATCGGGCCTTGGAAAACACGAATAGATTCTTCCCTAAATTTTGTAGGTCCACAACAAGCATACGAATTTTGGGAATACACTTTTCGAATAATATCGAGCGAGATGTTAACATCACATTATAAGTGACATTCCCAATATTACAAACATTGACAAGATAAATAAGATAGGTTGTAGGAATGAATTTACTTTTAATGAATTCTCAACGGGTTGTGTGCATAAGGCGATTTACAATACAAAAGATTCTAATACAGACTTATTAAATAAAAATATAGTTTTGGCTGGCGGGGCTTATCTAGTTGGTAAGATAACGGAACTTTATAATAAATCTATAACTACTGGATTTTTCCATCTCAATGGAAGGAAACTGTAATAAAACCAATACCTAAAGTAAGAGGTACCCTAAACCCTATAGAATTCAGGCCAATAGCTACAGTGCCATTCCTAGGAAAAAGTATTTGAAAAACTAATATACGACCAAATTATTAAACATATTGAAGTGAATAACATTCTCATCAAAGAACAATCAGGATTTCGTGGCAAACATTCCTGTGAGTCTTCACTACAACTTGTGCTGTCAGAATGGAAAAGAGTACTGGATAATAGTTCTAATGTTATAGTTGCGTATTTCTAGACTTTAAACGAGCATTTGAAACGGTTGATAGACTGATTCTAATAAATAAATTAAAATGTTACGGTTTTACGGACCAATCCTTGAAATGGTTCTCGGACTACCTATATCAGCGAAAGCAAATGACTAAAATTAATAATCATACCTCTAGTGCTATATTAAATAACCACGGTGTACCACAGGGAACTATTCTAGGCCCATTGCTTTTCATACTGTATATCAATGATATAGCAGATGCAGTTGATGACTCTGCAGTTTTACTGAACTTATTTGCAGATGATACCCTTATAGCAATCTCAGATACAAATATAGATAACGCAATACATAGGATGAACAGTTTGCTCAATGCTGTTTCAAAGTGGTTGATCAGTAATAAATTAGTTATTAATACTAAGAAAAGCAAAGCAATGATTTTAGGGTTGCGTTATAATGGAAAAATGCATATGTTACCTCCCATAGTTTTAAATTGTGACAGGCTGCATTATGTTGATGAAATTAAGTACTTGGGTGTAACTATAGATTCATCACTTTCATTTAAAGCACATTCGGATAAATTGATAATACAACTTACTGGTAAAATTAATTATTTTTATCGTATCAGTCATAACCTTAATATGCTAACTCGATTAAAAGTTTACCAAGCGCTAATTGCGCCACATTTTATATACTGCTCGTCTATTTTATACTTTCAGAGTCAAACAGTGATAAATAAACTACAGGTCCTTCAAAATCGTGCTCTCCGTATAATATTAAAATGCAATATTTATACAAAGGTACATTTTATGTTGGATTGTTTAAAATTTTGTCAGTGCAACAACATTTGTATTTCTTAGTTATGTGCTTTATATATAAGATTACCAGAAACTTGTTGCCTACTTACCTACAATGTAAGTTAGTTATGGTGCACGGAATCCATAACTACACCACTGCAATTGCCTAATTTTTATATTTATCCTTTTAAGAAAACATGTACTAAAAGATCCTTATTTATTGACGGCATCCGAGAATATAATGCGCCGCTGCCAATATTAAACAATCATCATCTTTGCGATTATTTAAACGTCAATTGAGGACATCAATGACGACAAGGATGTGAAACTATCGTATCAACTATTTATGTGGTTGTATTCTCTATGTAATATATTTAATACTATAAAGTAATTGTAACATGTATTATCATACATTTAAATAAAAAATTATTATTACATTTCAAAAGATTCTTCCCAAACTCTTACAAAGATTGAAAACATGGGGGAAACGGTTTCCGAACCTGTCTCTTATTGGTGGAAAAATAGCGATTAATCAATATGTAGTGCCAAAACTTTGACATTTTTTGCAAATACTCCCGTTCAGCAATCAACAGTTGGAATACCTACAAAAAATATTTATTTATTTATATATATTTACGGTTCAGGCCCTTTTTTAGATACAAACATTATAATATGGGATACTTAGAGTACATATACATTGAACATAATTTAAAAAACATATTCCAATAGTAAAGTATTAAATTGGGACATAGAAATATTAAAAAAATTAATCGTATCATAATAATTACACAATCTTAATATAGGTAGGAATGTTAAAAAGAGGTTGTTTTCTGAACCTACGAGTTGATTGTAACGTTCGGTTTAATTCAACGTTTAGTATTGTATAGTTTACTTTAGCGAGCACAAAGTTCAGAAATTCTCAATGTCTGCAATAATTCCTAATAATTATGGTCAATAATAGTATAATTTAATTTAAAAGCCACATATCGCATAAATTCATGTTGAACCTTTTCAATCATGTTGCTGTATCTAGAATAATGTGGAGTCCATATTGAACTACATTATTCCAATACAGGTCTAACAATAGTTATATATAGAATTTTAATTGAATTAATATTGTTTAAGTATTTTGTTAATCTTTTGATAAAGCCAAGATTCCTTATTGCTTTATCAACAATGAATTGTATGTGGTAATGAAATGAAAAAGAAGTGTTAAAAAGAATTCCTAAATCATTCACATTTTTAACAAAGCTAAGAATACAATTATTGAGCTTATACTCAAATATTAGGGGATTCCTTTTTCTAAAAGTGTGCATAACCTTACATTTGCCAATATTCATCTCACTTCCATTTCCATAATATCATTCTTTAATTCTTGAGATTGTGTATTGTAGATGTTGAGAATTTCCAATGCATGAAAGGATATTGAAAATTTTTAGGTCGTCCGCATACAATAAATGTTCGCAATTTTTAATAACACTACTAATATCATTAATAAACAAATTAAACAACACTGGTCCAAGATGGGAACCTTGTGGTACACCCGAAGTTACCTCAAATTCCTTAGATATAAAATTTTTTAATTTCACCATTTGAGTGTGTCCTCGTAAATAGCTACTAATCCATGATATTAGATTTCCACTTACCCCAAGAGCTTTTAATTTTGCCAACAAGATGTTATGATTAACTCTGTCAAACGCTTTGGAGAAGTCAGTATAGATGGTGTCTACTTGGTAACCATCTTCTAATACATTTGCTAGGAAAGTAGAATATAACATTAAATTGGTTAATGTGGAACATTTTACTCGAAAGCCATGTTGTTGTTCTATAAATATATTCACCAATGAGCTGCTAATATGCCGTGTTACAAAACTTTCCAGAATCTTAGGTATGGTGCTCAGAAGCGATATCGCTCTGTAGTTTTTGATATTTTCATCTGTCACCCGATTTATAAATAGGTGTCACATTACATCTTTTCCAACATTTAGGAATAATGTCAGTTGACACTGACATATTGAAAAGTTTCTGTAGTGGTTTAGCAAATACGTAACAGCAGTTTTTAAGTACTGTGGGTGGTACTCCATCTGGATCAGGTCCTTTATTAATATTCAAGCTACTAAGTTTTTTAACAATTCAGGTAACTCTATGTGTATACTATTTAAGTTAACTGTGTCACTATATGTAAAATTAGGCGCAATCATATTATGTTCGGAATAAACAGCATGCAAAATGGCGAGCAAATAGTTTAACTATGCGTTCCTGTCCACTGCCAATTTCCTCTCCCAAAAACATGTCTTCGAAGGGGAACATACCTTGCAAATGCGGTGTATAATACTTCGTAGAAGTACTCCACTTTTATCTTAAAAGTGTGGTCACTGCTTAAAAGAAATTCATCCCAGTTAATATTTGTTAAGTTAGTACTTAAACCAACAAAGTCCATATTTTTAAAATCATAGCTTACTAGATTCAATGGTAGATTATCTTCTTGAATACTATTAACAAGATCCACAGTTAAGGCAGGGTGATGAACATCACAGTTTAATAAATGCTAGCATGCCTCTTTTATGGTTAAAAAATTTATAGTTGAGAAAACAAGATCAAGAGTAACTCCATTTTTGTTGTGTATGTTATTTAGTTGATATAGGTTTCCGATAGCTATAGTGTTAATGAATAACTTTAGAAATTGTTTGAAAACCGCACGAAATGTGAGTACAAAATGTTTAACCTAATATTACGAAATTGGTGTAGTTAAAACGAAAATACACTCACCTGAAAACCATGTTTCACTTTCAGCACAAGCGACTTTCTGCAATTAGGCACCACATAGATTGAAAATTGCCGGCCGCATTTCCTGAAGTTTGCAAGGCAACACCTTTTATGTCCACCACGTTGTACACCGAAATAACAAGTGATAAGTGCACTTGTTTTTAACAAAATATGTTGGTGGGAGTGATAACGTCCCAACACACCAATTTTATAAACACGAAAAATATAGGTATATAGGAATGAAATAAATTGTAATTTATAAAAATAAAAAGAATATTTGAATTTGAGTAATGAAATTAATCAATCCCGAACATACCGCTCACCAAAATAAGCAATGTTATTTTAAATAATTGAAAATAAATAAATGAAGGTACATCAATATACTTGAACACATGAATACAAAATGTAACTTGAACAAAATTCGATTCTACACACATAAATAATTATAATTGTACATATGACTAATTACACAGTGGTAGTGGGCACAACTTAATTAATGGACGATCTAATTCGCCATTTTGAGTGCGCACACGAGCAACCCTAACTACCCCGTCACGACCTGGAAAAAGAGCAACTACTCGACCAAGTTTCCACTGTAGTGGGGGCGAATTGGAATCTTTGATTAACACCAAATCATGAATATTAACATGGGAGGAGGATTTTATCCATTTCTCACGCTGTTGTAAAGAATGGAGATACTCTGAAGACCAACGCTTCCAGAAGTCTTGGTGCATTCTCTGCAACAGTTGCCACCGAGAAAGTCTATTAAGTTTCAGATTTGTAACGTCAGGATCCGGAGGACACGTCAACGGTTCCAAAGTAAGAAAATGTCCAGGTGTAAGGACCGATAGATCATTTGGATTACAACTGGGACTGTACAAAGGACGAGAATTTAAAACAGCCTCAATTTGAACAAGCACTGTTAAAAGTTCTTCGTACGTCAACACTTGATCGCCAATAACTCTATATAAGTGAGTCTTGATGGACCGTACACCTCCTTCCCAGATACCACCAAAATGGGGTGAGGCGGGAGGATTAAAATGCCAGTTGATGGCTAAAGATCCCGATACCTCTTGAGCATAAGCAATGAGCAACCTTGATGCTCCGACAAAATTGGTACCCTGGTCGCTATACAAATCGGAACAACGACCTCGTCGTGCTATAAAGCGCCGCAAGGCAGCAAGAAAAGCATCAGATGAAAGCTCAGAAACCAGTTCAATATGTAAAGCCTTTGTGGCCATACACACAAAAATGCAAATGTAAACTTTGGTATGTTTTGCACCTCTACCACGCCTTGAAGTCATAACAAGAGGACCAGCAAAATCTAGTCCAGCATGACTAAATGGTTTTATTTGAGAAATTCGAGGAGCAGGTAAATCACCCATTAACGGAGACAATGAAGTAGGCTTGACTTTAAAACACTGAACATACTTTGAAAGAACACGATTAATAACACGTTTTAAACCCAACACCCAAAATTGTTGAGAAATCAAATAACCTAAAGTTTGAGGACCTGGATGTAGATATTTACGGTGTGTATATTCTACAATCAACTCACTGAGTCTATGATCTCGAGGAAGTAGTAGAGGATGCTTAGCATCATATAATAACTCAGAATGTCGTAAACGACCACCAACACGCACAAGGTTATCAGAATCGATAAACGGAGCCAATTTTTGAATTGATTTTGCACACACTTTCCCTTTCTCAATACAATCTATTTCATTGAGAAAAACTTCATGCTGTACTATTTTCACAATCACTAGTAATGCTTTATGTAACTCGGTTATAACAAGCGAACCTGTTTTTCTTTGATGAACTTCACTTGCAAATTATTACCAAAGCGTAAGCAATAAGCCACAACACCTTGTATTTTACGCAATGATGAAAATCTCTTCAATAAGACATTTATCTCATCAAAGGGGACAACATTTAACAAATTTAATTTTCTTTGTTCACTTTCTACTACTGGGTCTATTTCCAGTGCATCAAATGAAGAATATTCATTCGAGTTGTAAAGAAAAGTTGGACCGAACCACCACATTGAATGATTTACAAGATCGGAAGGCATTAGTCCACGCGAAGCACAATCTGCGGGATTGTCCACTCCACTGACATGATGCCACTGATGAGGGGCAATCTTATCCTGAATATGACTGATGCGATTACTGACAAATGTTTTCCAACGATGAGGAGACGATTTGATCCATGATAACACCACTGTCGAGTCTGACCAAGCATATATCTGATCAGGAGTAATCAGGTTTTTGTAAACACAAGACACGTATTCCACTAAATTGGATAAAAGCACGGCTGCACATAACTCTAAATGTGGTAAAGAAATTCTCTTAAGAGGAGCAACCTTAGATTTAGTGTATACTAATTTTACGGAAATGTTTCCTTCGAGTGTAACACAACGAATATATATGGCAGCAGCATAACCTGCTTCAGAGGCATCACAAAACCCATGAAGCTGCACCGATTGTGCATTATCTATTTGAATATGTCGAGGAATGGTAAGATTGGCTAAACATGGTAATTGTAGGTTATAAGATAACCAACGATCAACTACTTCTGAAGGGGGTTTATCATCCCAATCTAAACCTAAACTCCAAAGTTGTTGCATCAAATGTTTAGTAAGAAAAATCACAGGAGTTAATAAACCAATCGGATCGAACACTTTAGCAATATCTGATAAAATACCTCGTTTGGTACAAATTGGAGCTGAAGGCTCTACCTTATATTGAAAACAGTCTGTTCGAGGATCCCACTGAAGGCCCAATACCTTCACTGATAATGAATCTGAATCATCAAAACATAACGGTTGAAGATCTTCCACAGGAAGCGACGATAATAATTCACATTGATTACTAGCCCACTTACGGAGCGTAAATCCAGCACTGGATAACAAAGATATAAGTTGTTGTTGTAAGTTTAAAGCAGTATCTATAGAATTACATCCAGTCACTACATCAATCAATCAATCAATATATTTCTTCATAAATAGTTCTGTTTTTCAATGATATAATTATTTTTCTCAAATCAGTCATCCCCAGTTGTTTAAAATTACTAAAAATATTTTGTACTATTGGCATATTGTTACTATTCCATTTAGGTGCCCAACCAATCATATCAACTATTGATTCAATACTAATGATAAAGAATTCATTAAATCTTTCAGCAATTTCACTGTCTAATTTGCATTCTACTGAGCCTTCAGTAAATCTAATATTATTCGCAATTGCTTTCGTTTGACTTATTAAACTTTTTATTGTTCTCCACATTTTCTTTGAGTCATTCTTACAAAAGTCAATTTGTTGTTCATAGTATTTAATTTTCTTTTCTTTTAGTAAGTTCACTACTTTATTTCTTTTGACTTTATAGTTTTCCCAATGCATTGCCTTATCTTTTGCCCTACTATCAATAAAATTAATAAATGCGTTATCCCTCATTCTTGCCATTTTCTTAACTACCTTATCATACCATGGTAATTCTCCTGCTTTATTATATTTCTGTCTTATTGGACATACCTGATCTATTATATTTTCGCATTTAGTTGTTATGCTTTCAAGTATAACATTGACATCGACACTTTCTAAAGGCCAATTACAACTAAATAACTTGTCATTAATATTTTGTAATTTTTCTTCATTTATATTTCTGGTGAAATACGAATAAGGATTTCGCGTATTATATTTTCTATTATCTAAACTAATCTTTAATATTGAATGGTCGGTTATCTTAGGTGTATGAAGTACATTTATTTTAAACATTTCTGTATTTGAAATAACATAATCTATCAATGTTGAACTATCATTTGTAATGCGAGTATTTACCTTAACTAATTGATATAATCCGTTAACACTCAGACAATTTTGCAAACGTTTAACATAACCATCTTCTTGTTTGTTATAATCTAAATTAAAGTCCCCTACCAAAACACATTTATTACCATTATTAAAAATATCTTCCACCATTTCTTCAAAACATTTAAAAAACTTCCAATGTAGATTTGCTGTGATCTATATAAACAACCAACTATCAAGTCTTGGGAATTAATCCTCACTTTAACCGTAATACACCAATAACTACTATCCACCTTGTATTCACTAATTATTTTGTATGAAATAGCATGATTTATATACATTAACACACCCCCCGTTTTTCGTGAATTCGAATCACACCTCACTAAATTATAATTTCGGATCATTAATTCACTGTCTAATATATCTGCAGTTATATGGGTTTCACTAAGTAAAATTATTGCTGGATTATATTGAGTGATAAACGAAATCAATTCACACTTATTACAAAGAAGACTTCTAATATTTAAGTAAGTAATATCAAGACTTTTACCTAACACTCCACTTTTTTTATTATTATTAGGATGCATTATACGTTTTTTAACGTTTTATTAACTAATTTGGGTATATTATTTATAAATTTAATTGTTTTAGAATTATCACCTTTTGCAACCAGTTCATCTAGTTCACCTCTGATTTTTTTAAAATACTCCCTTTGCATTTTTGTTTCGTCCGCTGACACTGCACACCTTCAGTTAATTTATTTTTATTTTTGAAAATTGACAGTGCCTCATTTACAGAATTCAAAATAATTTTTAACGGGCGTATTTTTGTTTCTGTACGCCTACCAATTCTAAACGCCTTGATCTTAGATAAATCCACATCCATGTTTTTCAGCACATGTTTTGCATTATCCAAATCTTCTTTCTTACAATCACTATAGTTGTCTTCATTAGATTCCTAACATTATATAAAATTACATTAAATGCTCTTTTTTGTCTTTCTTGAACTTCACTAATTAGTTCAATATTATTTTCCAGTGAGAAAATGTTAGCCTGTTGAGATGTATTATTAGCTTGTGCTAATTTTTTTACTTTTTCCAACTCAACTTTAAGTTCATTAATTTCCTTAATTAATATTGGCACTTTCAACAGGCCATTTTCACATTCTTCGCATAAATATATTAATCTGCGTTTTTAATTGTAAACATCTTATTTCAGATGCAGATAATTCAGAACATGATTCACAATGTACCCTTTACAACTATCACACTGGAATTTTTGAGATTTATCTTTATCAACTTTACACTTGCCACATATTTCATTATCAACCATATTTAACACTTGTTTCAATAAAATAGCAATTGATAGAAAGGTTAACTGATAACAATTTACTGTTGATGATTTTAGTATTTTAAAATTTTTTACACAACCTTTGAGTTTTAGTTTATCAAAATTTTACTTTTAGATTATTCACCCTTAGTTTCACTGTTATGCCAAAAATCAATATTTAAAATGATACTATTGCACCATAAATTTAATTTATTTTACAGAGCACTTTAACATAACACCTGCACTCTTTATACACTTTATACACTTTATACATCATCGATGTAGGTGTCAGACATAAGCACCTTAGCAGCTAAAGGATAATTTGTCCAATTATCTTCAGCAAGTTGCAAAAGAACACGAATTGCTAAAAAGGGTGACGAAGAAACACCGTAGGTTACAGTATTCAATTGGTATTCTCCAATAGAATCGCTTTTAGAAAATCTCCACAGAATGCGCTGAAAAGCACGATGTTGTTCACATATTTCAATTTGACGATACATTTGTTTTATGTCTGCGGTCAGAACAAATTGATGTAACCTAAAGTTCAAAAGAATGCCTGTTAAATCTCTCTGTAACTTCGGACCAACTAATAATATATCATTTAAGGATGTACCATTTGAAGATTTCGCAGAAGCATCAAACACGACTCTCAACTTTGATGTAGCACTATCAGGTTTGATTACACAATGATGAGGAATGTAAAAACCTGTCAATGGTTCACCACTAAATTTAGTCACTAACGACATATGACCTGAATCTAGATAATCTTTCATAAAGGCTTTATAGTTATCCGCAAGATCACAATCTCTAGCTAAACGTCTTTCTAAGAATTCGAAACGTCTTAGCGCCATAGAATAGGAATCACCTAATTCCACACTTGTTTCACGAAAAGGTAAATGCAAAACAAATCTACCTTCTTTATTACGTTTATAAGTTTCTTTGAAAATAGCCTCACATTGACTATCTTCGGAGAAAGTAACACTGTTTCTGGAACTTGTTCGGTTTCCCAGAATTGTCGAAGAACTGTATCCAATGGAACACGCACAGTTGTACACAATGATTTCACTTTTGCATTAGAAGAGCAACCAGTTTTTCCACCAATTACCCAACCAAAACTGTATTCACTGCAGTAGGTTCACCAACATGTCCATGCCGTAAACCAGGTAGCAACACAGAAGAATAAATATCTGCTCCTAATAACAAATCTACTTCACGGGGGCGACCATAATAAGGATCGGCCAAAGATAAATCCTTAAGATGATCCCAACGTTTCGAAACTGGGGCAGACGGTACGGAATTAGCGATTGAAGGCACAATAATCACGTCAATTTCAAATTGAATATTAGAATTTTGTATAGGTTTTATAAAACATGAAGCCACACCATAACTAGACATAGTCATTCTATTTAGACCATGAACATCTATTGAGGATGGAACTGCTTTTAGACCTAATCTTTTCACACATGTTCGAGTCATAAAACTTGCTTGACTTCCATTATCCAGTAAGGCTCTACAAGTTTGAAAATTCCCGGCACTATCACGAATATGCAAAAGAACTGTGGACAGTAAGACCACGGAATGTTTGAACACTGTATTGGTTAGAACCGACAATTGTTCAGATGCACTAGATTGTTGAGAAACTTCCTTATCAGTAGAACTGCTAGGAAGGGAAGATTCCGGTTTTGTAAAATGTAAGTATGTATGATGTCGCTGTTTACATATACGACATCGAAACTTTGACAAACACTTCGCCAAAGCATGTCCACCAGTTAAGCAATTGAAACACAGATTAGAATCCTTCGCCAATTTGTGGCGATCAAAAGGATCTAATTGCAAGAAGCGATCACACTTTAGAAGTGAATGATCTTCTTTACAGCACACGCACTTAAAATTGTACAAAGTATTGCTATTAGAATTCTTTGCACTGGTCACAAATGAAAAAGATTGATTAGCACGATTTGCATTTTGACCAAATTTCACTGATTGTTTTTGTTCTGGTTTTGATTTAAGAGATGATGTAGGCTGTCCTGTAATCACTAAATTAGTCTCTAATGCCTTACAATGTTTTAACAAAAAGGCATATAAATCTTCATACGTTGGTAGCTCCACATCATGAAGTTCAACTTCAAAACGCTTTCTAGTAACACTATCTAATTTTTGTAACAACAGATTTAATCGAGTAAAATTCCACATATCATAATTAAATTGCTCAAGTGCCAATGAATTTTCCGAGAAAATTGCTAGCAATGAACGCAAAGAAGTTGCAGAATCCATATTAGCTTTTGGATTATATATGGACTGCCAATAACTAGTAAGCAGAAAACGTTTGTTCTGATACCTGTCCACCAATTGTTGAAAAGAAATTTTATAATTATCTGAAGTCAAAGGGAGTCCCTGAACCATTGCAAGGGCTTCTTTAGATAAAGAGGACACCATATACTGGTACTTCTCTATATCTGAAAGACTATTATTTTCATGAATTAAAGTACGAAACAAAGCATAGAATGTAGGCCAGTCTTTGAAACTGCCATCAAATTTTGGAATCACAATTTTCGGTAATTTAATTTTATTACAACTTGCATTAACACCACTTTTGTGCAAATTAGCATTTTCACAATTTGGATGAGAATGATTTGAACTTGCACGTGAACCTTTAGCACTAGATGGAACATCTACAAGTCTCTGTAGAGTCAAATCCCTATAAATCACTTTTATAGAATATTGACAATCATCAAATTCTGTTTGAATAGCTTCCTGTTCTTCAATATCCTTATCTTCCACTTGAGACACAATTTCAAAATGAACCTCTTCAAATTGACTAACTAATAAAGATAAATCTTCAAAACGAACCTCAAAATCCTTTAACTTCGAAACAGGATCTTGTTGAGCTACTTGCGCAATTTTTAACAAAGCTCGAACCTTGTGAAGTAACACCTTGCGTTTATTTGCTAATTTTTCAATTTCCATTTTCACTATTGTAAACACAAAACACTCTAATGAAAATTGTATGTGCACAATGCAAATACACAAACAAGAAAATCACGAATTATTCACAAAAATGTTCAATAAATGCTTTAAATAGCAATTAAATCAAAATATATAAATATTAATTTATACAACCAATCACCTTTTAGCAAGAAATTCCTATACTCTTTGGAAGAATACCACAATCTGGCAACACCGCATCTAAAGAGTTGGCAACACTGCACCGCTCACCATAAGGAAATATGAAAATGTCAACTTTATACCAATCTGTTAAAATGTGTAATCTTATCAAATAAATAGCATTCATTTGTTCAAATTACCCAAAGTATTCAATTAATAATAAAAATAAGCTCTTTGGAGAGTTTAATGTTTAGGTTAAATTGATTTTCAAACATGTGCAAAGCATAAAAATTTTATCACTTGAAAAAACGCGTCAATTTTAATGAAGTGTGAACTGTATATTTTAAGAACTAATTCAAAATTTGGATCGAAGGAACCAAAATGTTAATGAATAACTTTAGAAATTGTTTGAAAACCGCACGAAATGTGAGTACAAAATGTTTAACCTAATATTACGAAATTGGTGTAGTTAAAACGAAAATACACTCACCTGAAAACCATGTTTCACTTTCAGCACAAGCGACTTTCTGCAATTAGGCACCACATAGATTGAAAATTGCCGGCCGCATTTCCTGAAGTTTGCAAGGCAACACCTTTTATGTCCACCACGTTGTACACCGAAATAACAAGTGATAAGTGCACTTGTTTTTGACAAAATATGTTGGTGGGAGTGATAACGTCCCAACACACCAATTTTATAAACACGAAAAATATAGGTATATAGGAATGAAATAAATTGTAATTTATAAAAATAAAAAGAATATTTGAATTTGAGTAATGAAATTAATCAATCCCGAACATATAGTATGAGATAAAACTTCTGCTACTTCTATTTCATATGCAGGCATACTAATAGAGAAATCAGGTGATGAACAAAGGCTAATATCTTTCCAATTTACATGAGGAATATTATAATCTCCAAACAGGACTACATCCCTGAAGAACTCATGAGCCTCTTCAGTAGTTTTCCAACTTCCTCACAGTACTTTATATAAGCATCTATGTTCGATGTTGGAGGAAAATAGACATTGCCAATAAATATTTGATTTTGACCTGTACCAACAGATACATATATGCGCTCTGATGTGTGGTCATTGTTTCTACTTACTATATGACTGGAAATAGATATTCGTACAGCTATCATAACACCACCTCCACGAGATGTGTTTGAAACAGAGTAGTCCCGATCACATCTATAAATACAGTAACCTATTAGACCTAATTCAGCATCTAGGATACCGTCATGAAGCCACGAGTGTACATTTTATACTTTGTCATTTGACGAAAGTCCTAATAAAATATCCCAACTTGATCAGATGGACATAATTGTCAGATTTTGGGATGAGGCAACAGATGCTGTACAAACACGATTTCTAAATTTGTCATTCTTGAAACATGCAACTGCTTGTGATTTAATGAATAAATTGATGGAATCTGTAACTTCGTTGGGCTTGTCTCTGAAAATAATTGTACAGGTAGGGATGGATGGTCCTAATGTTAATCTAAGAATGCTTGAAGACTTGCGCAAATATTTAAAAGATGAAAGCAGTGAGTATCCTAAACTGTTTTTTACTGGAACTTGTGGAATACATGTCATTCGTGGGGCATTCAAAACAGCAGAAAAAAAGATGGATTGGAAAATGCAAGATTTTTTACAATCACTCTATAATCTTTTTAAAGACTTGCTTCAAGACGTGCTAATTATTCAGCCTTTTCTGGTTCTATTGTATTTCCAAAACGATTTTGCAGCATACGTTGGGTGGGAAATCAAGCCGTTATTACCAGAGCCATTGAAATCATAAGACCTGTAGGGGTATTTGTTGAACAATCTATTACTTTAAAGAAGTGTCCTGAGAGTAGAACATTCCAAAAGATAAAAGGTTTTTTAGCAGATAAACTTTTACTAGCTAGATTACAATTTTTTTAATCAGTTTGTGTAGAATTGTGTAGAATTAAAAAATTTTTCAATCAGACGATCCCCTAACACCATTTTTATATCAGGAATTGTATACTATTTTGCGTAATATCGGAAGTCATTTCATTAGTGCGAAAATTATAAATGAAGCAAACACCCCTAATAAACTAATTAAAATTGATATAACCAAAATTGCAAACTTAAAGTCAATTGCAAATGTGGATATTGGTTTTGGGGCATCTGTTGTTTGTAAGGCGAAGGGTTTGAAGGAACTTGATGTTGTTAAATTTAAAAATGATTGTTTAGCTTTTCTAAAACATTTTTTCCAAAAAATTACAGTGAAAGCTTATTGAAATACAAAATTATCGAAGGTGCTTCTTGTTTGTCACCTATGGTAATGTGTAGCAACGTCTTAAAAACATCCAGGTTAAATATTGCTTTAGAGGAATTTATTGAGCGAAAACAGATAATTGCATCTGATGCAGACATTGTAAAAAAATGCTATAACCAATTATGTGGGGACAAGAAGAATGCTTTGGAAAACTGGAACAATTCCCCGGAAAAGGAAAGATTGGACATATTTTTAATGAGGTTGTGTAAAGAGTGTGGCTTATCAGAATTTGTATCTTTAAATTTTATTAAAGAAATTTTAATCATGTTTCACGACCATGCTGCGGTTGAAAGGGGTTTTCGATAAATAAAGAATGCCTCGCAGAAAACACTTTAAATCAAACACTAGTTGCCCAACGACTTGGATATGACAAAATTTTAACTTCTAAAATAAAACACCTTTCCGAATTTACAATTTCTAAGAAGATGGTTTTAGAGTTGTAACCTTCCGATTGTCAGCATTCAATTTATATAATATTTCTAAATTTAATTGTTTGTTAGTTATTACCTTTGCGCTTCGTTTTGTGTTAACCTTCATAATTACAGGTTATTGCCATGTACTCAAATTAACATTATATATCTGTTATTTTGTCGCGAACTCAAGATCCCTTCGAAAATATAGTGGAATACTTGTCAGTTATGAAGTCAATGTTCCGACGATATGGCAGTATACCCGATGATGTACAATTAGATATTATTTCAAGAAATCTTGCCCCTTTTTACACCGCACAACTGGCATCCGTTAATTCGTTACGTGAATTACAAACAGAATGTTTAAAACTCGAAGTCACGAAATACCGTTTAGATAATTATGTGCCGCTTTGTAGAAAAAGCAACTGTGTCGAACCAGATTTTGCATTTGTTCGCAAAATTAAAGCTGTGTCAGAAGTTGCATCTGCCTGGCCTGCTGTAGTTGAGACATCACCTAATTCGAAAACTGTAGTTTGTTGGAATTGTTCACGTTTAGGTCATACTAGTACAAATTGTACGAAACCAAAGAAACTATTCTGTTACAAATGTGGTAAACACAACTTCACTATTCGCACCTGTTCCGGGTGCAATACTCATTTAAACTTTTCACGAGGAAGCCGTTAAGTCAAGTAGTTAACCTCGATTCGTCTCAAAGCTTTACTTTCCCTAAATTCGATTCTGAAAATATTAATCCATGCAAATCAATTACGTTTAAATCTGATCAATTTCCTGCGCAAATCTTACTTGATTATGTTCTCTCTCATGTTCAAGGCGATCAGAGACCTTATGTGAAAATAAACATTGTGGTATATCCTATTTTAGCTCTTTTAGATAGTGGTGCTACACAAACTGTTGTAGTACTACCTGGTTACGAATGTTTATTGAAACTCTGATTCACTTTAATTGAGTTTGCCACCTGAATTTACAGTTGCTAACGGACAAATATGTAAAAGTTTGGGTTATGTAGCCACACCTATATAACTGTTAGATAAATTACGCATTGTGAATGTTTTAGTAGTACCCGAATTGTGTCACGATATAATTCTTGGTATTGATTTTTGGAAATTAATGGGTATTGTGCCTAATTTAAAGGAAGACATTTGGCATTTTGACAATGTACCAAACATTCCTTACATTGCAAGTTTAAATAATTCAGTTCAATTATCTATTGATCAACGCAATGCGTTAAATAATTTAATTTCGAGTAAATTGAAAATAATGGGACTTGGCTTAGGCTTGTGCACCACCACTGAACATGTCATTGAAA
Organism: Platerodrilus igneus; assembly: GCA_036346225.1. Lineage (NCBI taxonomy): Eukaryota > Metazoa > Arthropoda > Insecta > Coleoptera > Lycidae > Platerodrilus > Platerodrilus igneus. The sequence goes on along the minus strand of JARFIW010001208.1, from coordinate 2,070,284 downwards.
TCACGCCTGATACGAAACGTATTAAACAAAGATAGTATCCTGTATCCCCGACTAAACAGAAAATCATAGATAATGAACTAAATGAAATGTTACAAGCGGGAATAGTTGAACCTAGTAAAAGTGCATGGTCGTCACCTGTCTGTCTTGTTCCGAAAAAGGATGGTTCCTACCGATTCTGTGTCGATTATCGCCAACTAAATCGCGTCACCATTAAGGACGCCTACCCTTTGCCTTATATATCTGCGATTTTAGACCAATTACGTGATGTCCAATATTTATAGTCAATTGGTATTAGGTCAGGGTACTGGATAGTACCTTTGGCAGAGTTCTCTAAGGATTTCACTGCATTTACGGTTCTAGGGCGTGGGCTCTATAGGTTCACTAGGATGCCTTTTGGCTTGACTAATGCCCCTGCAACATTTCAGCGCTTGATAGATAACACTTTAGGTGCCTACCTGCAACCCTTTGTCTTACAATATCTTGATGATGTGGTTGTGATTTCGAAAGATTTTAATACTCATTTGGAAGTTCTTGGAAAAGTTCTTGATTGATTTGCTGAAGCTGGTCTCGTTATTAGTTTGGAGAAATGTAAATTTTGTGTACCCAAACTCAAATATCTAGGTTATGTTTTAGATTAAGATCCGACCCTGAGAAGATTAGTGCGATTTTGAATATACCTTGTCCAAAAACTGTTACAGAACTGCGTCGATTTTTAGGTACCGCAAGTCGATATAGGAGATTTATCAAAAATTTTTCTACTATCGTACATCCGCTAACAGACTTGGCAAAGATAAAAAACTATTTGGAAATGGTCTGAATCATGTGAGTTAGCATTTAATCACCTTAAGGAGAGTTTAGTGTCTATCCTCATCTTGACCTATCCTGATTTTGCGAAACGGTTTATTTTCCAGACAGACGCCTCTGCCTATGGCATCGGAGCTGTTCTTACACAAGTATCCGACCAAGGTGATAATGTTATTTGCTATTTATCTCGTTCTTTGACAACCCAAGAAACAAAATATTCCACTACCGAGCGAGAGTGTATTGCTGTTATCTGGGCTGTGGAAAAATTAAGACATTATTTGGATGGCGTTTTGTTTACGGTTATCACAGACCATCATTCTTTGTTGTGGTTGCACCGCTTGAAGGACCCTCAAGGTAGGTTAGCTCGGTGGTCTCTCCGTCTGCAACCCTACGATTTCAACATCATTCATTGGAAAGGCAAAGACAATGCCGTTCCTGACTTCTTATCGTGTTCTGTACCTATGTCGGTTGACGTTCTTCAATCAAATGCCAACAAAATTTCTAACATTTCTGATCCATGGTACAGAAAAATGATTACCAAAATATCGGAATTTCGTTTAAAGTACCCTCAGTGGCGTAGTGACATTAATAAATTATACAAATATGTTAAACCTGCTTTACGTTTGGAAACTGGTAGTTCCCAAAGACCATCGCAAAAAAATCCTTTCACGGTATCATGATAATCCAACAGCTTGTTGGTATCTTTAAGACATATTCTAAAATTAAAAATCTTTATTATTGGCCTCAGATGAAAAGCGACATTACCAGATATGTCAGTCGTTGTACAATTTGCCAACAACAGAAACCCGAACAAAAACTACCTACAGGATTAATGGGTAGTCCTCCCGAAATTAGTAGACCATGGCAAATGATTAGTGTAGATTTTATAGGACCGTTGGTACGCTCAAGTCAAGGCTACACTCATCTATTGGTAGTATGCGACTACTTTAGCAAGTATGTAGTATTATTTCCAATCCGTTCCGCTACTGCTAAGAGTGTATGTAAAAACTTAGAAGGAATTTTTTTGATTTATGGTGTTCCACAAACAATAATTTGTGGCAATGGAACACAACTGAAAAGCAAAGAATTTAAAGCTTTATGTTGAATATACAACTCTGAAAGTTTCTATACTCCTCTTTATTATCCTCGTGCTAACCCTACCGAGAGGTCAAACAGAGTTATTAAAACCATGATCGCTTCATATATCAAGGATACCCATCGTTCTTGGGATAATCAATTAGCCGCTGTGGCTTGTGCAATTCGTACTTCCACCAGCGAAACGACCGGTTTCGCCCCTTATTATATTAATTTTGGTAGAGAACATGTTGCCGATGGTAAGGAATACTTTACTGATGTGGATGCATCCGAACCGCCTAATTTAAATTCTCAATTGGAAAAGAGAAGAACTGGTTTTCAGAAATTACGAGAAACTGAAAAAGCGCCTTCGTCTCGCTCATGAGCGTTTTCGACAGACCTATAATCTGCGTAGAAGAAATGTGACTTACCAGATAGGTCAACTTGTATGGCGACGTAACAAGATCCTTAGCGATGCAACAATATTCATATCTGCTAAACTGACTCCAAAATTCATAGACCTTATAAGGTTAAGAAAAAGATTGGTGCTTATGTTTTTGAATTGGAAGATAGTGATGGCGAAACCGCAGGGACCTGGCATGTTCAAGAATTAAAGCCCGCGGTTATTGATGAACAAGGTTGATGTTTTCTTTATGTTTGTTTGGCTTTGTTTTTTTCTCTTGTATTTTTGAAATTGTTGTGTGGAACATACTTATGTTGTGAGGCCCGAACTTTTTCAAAAATGGATACCCCATGTGATCATCTTATTCATGTGTGAGTTTTGGCAGTAAATTCAATCTTCAATAGAGTTTACTTCCTTATGAAGAAAAGGGGGGATGTAACCTTCCAGTTGACACTTCTGTGTCAGCATTCTATTTATATAATATTTCTAAATTCAATTGTCTGTTGGTTGTTACCTTTGCACTTCGTTTTGTGTTAACCTTCATAATTACAGGTTATTTATCTGCATTTAAAATTACAAATATGATAATAAACCGTACTTTGCTCTTGTCCTTGTGGATAAGAGGTATTCTTATTTCGATCGTTGTTGGTGAAGGTTAGATTTCTGCCAATATCATTGTATTAATTACGGAGTTTGGCAATTTTGGTTTTATGGTTCTAGAATGCATTTGCAAACTTCGATTTTCACTTGTAGTGGATTTAAATTCATCATCATGATTAATAATTGGTATGAATTAAAATAGAGTAAATTTTATTGTCTTAGTTTTTGTAGGGGCAGATGTTGGTTATTGGAAATCTCAATATTTTAACGTCCTGTTATCTCTAAATCAGTTAGTGCACATTTAATTGACCCACTTATGTGGTAATTAATATCCCAATTTTCTTTGCAACTTGATTTCTAATATTAAATTTTAGGGTTCTGAGTATTCTCATTCTGTTTATGCTCCTGCTTCCTTTATCTCAAGAGCATAGTTGCACTACCAACTTTATTATTTCTCATTTATTGGCGTTGCCAATCAGCTGTCGTTACTCTGGGTTACCATTCCAGCAGCCTAGGACTTCGACGGTCTTTGATGTGAGATAACTACGTACAGAAGCTAATCATTGACTAAGATTATTCCAGGTATTTATTATTTGTTAGTAATTAGTAACATTAAAGTGAGGGGAAATTAGAAGTTATTCTTCCCTGATATGCACTCGTTTGGAGTTACTTACAGTAATATTTACAAATTTTGTATTTTCTATGCTTGTGTTAATCATAATTGATGTAATATTGAAATTCAACGTATTTAGAATTTTTGTCATTCATTGTTTTTGTGTTCCGATGCGATATTAAAGATAGTTATTTTGTGAAGTTGCTTGTTTTATATTTATGAACTGGAAGGAGGTTCCTTCGAAGTCTGTTGGAACTAGGACTTTAGGTTTCATACGCTCCTTTATTTTTATCAGTCTTTGGCATCTTGGCATTCTCTTCATTACGATTATAATCTATGCAATACATTTTCTGATATACCCTGAATTAGAGACTCACCCTGACTAAGCCGGAGCAAAAGTTGTCACCACCCCCAACCCAAAAGCCGCTACCTAAGAACTTTTCTAGTGGCTGTTAACTTGACTGAAATTTTCCGTGACAGAGTTTGGAATGCATCTTCCAGACGGCGAGAAGCTTTAAAAGTTAAGCATAATGAAAAACTTACTAAGAAGCGAGAGGTTCAACAATTGCATGCTGATATCAACACACTCGAGTTAAAAAAAGTTGAGGTAACAGAAAAGCGCAAGGAAGAATAACTAGGGATCGATACTAAATTAGAAAAATTAAAAAGAGACTGACGAGTTCATAAATACTAATATTTTCTATGCACTTTATTCTTGAATATGTAGGTATATTCACTTTTAACTAATTAAAATATTTGAACGTTCTGATCATGCTTATTTTCCTTTTTCATGCAACAGAAAGTACTGAATTTATTTTAATTAAAGTACTGAAAAGTACAGAAAAAGTACTAAATTTTTATTCAGTTGTTCCAATATACACCCTGTATATATATATATATATATATATATTATTTATATATTTATTTATTTATATATATATATGCTGTGATAAGGGGTTGTTCAGGGGTGTATTGAGTAGTAAGGGTCGCTGTAAATAGCGAAAGGAATCAGAAAACTGCATTTATTTAGCAGAAAAATAAGTAATTCATACATTATGTAAATAGCAAGCATTTAACGCCCTGTATATAGACCCTAATTAACATTAATGGCCCTTTGTTGTTTCTAATATTTATTAACGACCTTCCCAACACACTGGAGTGTGATAATTTGTTGTTTGCAGATGACTTAAAAATTTATTCAACCGTAAAAGACGAATCTGATTGTGAGTACTTACAACAACAAATTAACTTTATTGTTAATTGGTGTAGAAACAATAGGTTACACCTAAATACTGCAAAATGTAAATGCATGATATTTACAACAAAAATGAATCCCTTACTATTTGAATATCAAATTGATAATACACCTATTAATAGATATGATAGAATTAAGGATCTTGGGATAGTATATGATCCAACCATGTCATTTTCTCCACATATAGAAGAACTATGTAATGCAGCGAGTGCCTCCTTGGGATTTGTGATTAGAAACACAAAAGATTTCAATGATTTATTTAGCTTACAGTTGCTATTTTACTCCCTTGTACGTACCAAACTGGAATATTGCTCTTTAATCTGGTCACCTATATACTTATTGTATAAGAATATGTTAGAAGCAGTACAAAGAAAATTTTTAAAATACTTAAGCTTTAAACAAACTGGTGTTTATCCTATAAGAGGTTGTAGTCAAAATGAATTACTTGACAATTTTAAATTGCTGTCATTAGAAACAAGAAGAATAAATTCTGGTCTGTGTTTTTTTATATAAATTGTTACACAATCAAATAGATTGTGCAGTTTTGTTATCGCAAATACCATTTAACGTACCTAGGCTAGAAGCAAGATATATAGAAACATTTAAGATTGCTACTAGTAGAACTAATATAGGCAAAAAAGCACCCATAAATGTAATGTGTAAAAATTTTAACAGATTAAGTCCTCAAATAGATATAAATAACACTGCTTTGGATTCTGTTATATATAAAGATAATGTTGATGTACGTTTGTATATTTAAACTTTAGTCTGTAGGTCACATGTGTATATAATTTGTTAGTTCTATATTTTTGTCCTGTAAATGGTTATTACTGTTGGGCAATAAAACAATAAATTAAATTAAAAATTAAAATTAAAAATTAATCAATGCAAGTACGCATATCTTTCAACAATAGAACGCATATTCAGTAGGGAAATAATCGTACATGTAATTAAACATACGTTGAGGTGTTCTACAAATTTATAAAATAAATACGCAGAAGATAAGATGAAACCTAATAAATCGTCATGCAAATACGCTGGAACCATGAGCGCTTTGATAAGAAAACGCACTTTCAAATAAATAAATACATAAACGAAAACAGCACTAGAGTTGCATCATTTATTTTTGTACAATTATCCAAAAGCATTATCTATACAAAACACAGACGTAAGTTAAGAGTCTGGCCGCGATAACAATTAATAAGGCAATCAAAAATCGCAAATAAACAAGCATGACATGAAAATCCGAAATAATTTCATCAGAAAACAGCTTAAACATACATGAAATATTAAAAGACAACAGCTGGTTGGTCGCGACAATCTGCAAATCTGCTTGGAAACCCAACCAAAAGGTAGTGGGAAAAGCTATTTAACACCCACTGGTGATAAGACAAGTCAGTCCACACTTGATGCAAGTTGAAGCCACGACAATTTTAACCAGAAATCTACGCATCAAATAAATAAAGTTTAGAATATATCAAATTTATGTTATAGTGAAAATAGTGTCATCATTGTTAGGTCTTCAGTCCTGAAACTGGTTAGACGCGTACCATCATTGTTTCCTATTCTGAACTAACCTACAGATTTCCCTGAAATTTGCACAGTCTGCATCTATCACTATCTGATCTTGGTCTACATCCGCCTCTTTTTTCCTACCTCTGCTTGTCATATATCCCATACTATTCCCCAGAAATGCCTTAGAACGTATTCTGCCCTTCTCTTTCTCCTATTTTTTTCCAAAGATATCCTTGTTCCTTTACTGTTTGTATAACCTATTTGTTATTACCTTTGTCTGTCCATCCTCATACATCTGAAGCAAGGCATTTCAAAGGCTGCTACCGTTCTTCTGTCTGCTTTTCAGACTGCCCATATTTTGAAGGCATACTGTCTGTGCTGTGCTCCACACATAAGGTTTCCCCAACTTCTTGTTCTATGTTTGTTGTCTTTCATCATAGAAGCTGTTCTTTCGTGCTAGATGCAGTTCGGTCCCTTTCTATTGTTTTACAATTATATACCATATTTCTTCGACATTTGGTGGTTGTGAAGAAGGGTAAGCAGCCTGTGGCTGCCAAGTTTCCCCAGCACTTGAGCATTTACTGATTTAATATTTTTTCCAATATATCTTTTCGCATAGTCAACATTAGCTGCAGATATTTCACAACCAACACCAGGTGTTTATAATAATCATCAGATTTGTCTGTGCTTATTTTTTTGTCATTAGGTTTTGTGTCTCAAAACTGGTTGGACACGTACTTGCACTTATTTATTTTCTAAACTAGCCTACATAGTTCTCTGAAATTCTCACACAGCATGTATACAGCTTGGTTCCTCTTCTATTGTTTTCTAATTTTATGCCCTATTGCACCGAGATTCAGTGAAGGGGGTTAATCAGCCTGTGGCTGCCAAGATCCCCCAACACTTAGACATTTGCCGAAATAATAGTTTTCCCAAAAATCCTTTCACACAATTACCATTATTCGAGAATATTGCCCACCTAATACTTGTAGTTGCTTATAATGATCATCATGTTTAAGTGCAGTTACTTTCTTTGTCATTAATTTATCCATCTTGGGACTGGTTGGATGCATATATCCATTGATTTCTATTCTGGGCTAGCCTACACATTTCCCCGAAGTTCATACAGCCAACATCTTTTATTATCTGCGTGCAGTAGTCTAACCTAGGTCTACCTCTACTTCTCTTTTTTCCCATCTCTGCTTCTAATATACTCTGCACTATTCCCTCATGTCTTAGTATGTGGCCTATCATCCTATCTCTCCTATTTTTTACCGTTTTCCACATATTTCTTTCTTCCCCTACCATTTTTAGTACATATTCGTTCTTATCTTTGTCTATCCATGATATCTTTATCATACGTCTGTAGCACCACATTTCAAAGGCTTCTACCTTTTTCTTGTCCGCTTTTCCTACTGTCCAGGCTTCTCAGCCATACAGTGCTATGCTCCACACATATGTTTTAAACAATCTTTTCCTTGTTTCTATGTTTGTTGTCTTTGAGCACACTAGTTGCTCGTTCTTGTTAAATGTAGCACGGCCTTGTGCTACTCTGTGTTTTATATCTTTTGCGCTTTTCCGTAGCAGAAATTCTTAACCTCTTGTAAGTACTTGTTACTTATTTGTATTCTTGTTTTCGAATTAATTTTCCCTCCTTTGCATACTAGTACTTTAGTTTTATTTTTGTTAATTTTCATACCGTATCTCTCTGTTAGAACTGTTTCCATTTCATTAAGAGCAACTTCTAACTTTTCCTTGCTAGATGCTAATACCACTACATCATCTGCAAATCTATGCATTAAATTTTTGTCCCTGCATAGTAATTCCAAATGTCTTCCTGCATTTGACAGTATTCGTTGCCTCTTCAATGTATAAGTTAAAAATTAATGGGGATAGGACACATCTCTGTCTCACTCCTTTCCTAACGTTTACTTCTCTACGTTCTTGCTCTAATTCTATTACTGCTGTTTGCTCTTTGTATAAGCTATGTACTATTCGTCTATCCCTATAACTCATTCCAATCTTTTTGAGTATTTCGAACATTTTTTTCCATTTTACATTGTCGAATGCTTTTTCCAGATCTACAAACCCTATATACACGCTTTCCCCTTTTTCTATTGTTTTCTCCATTATCACCCTCAGAGCTAAGATAGCCTCCCGTGTTCCCCTGTTTCGCCTAAACCCAAATTGATCTTCTAGTATTTCCTCAGCTGGTTTTTTTATTCGTCTTTGTACAATTCTAGTTAATATTTTTGACACGTGTGCTGTCAAACTTATTGTTTGAAAATTTTCACATCTATCCGCGCCTTTCTTTTTTGGTATAGTTACTATGATGTTACGTTTGAAATTTTTGACTATCTCATCTCTTATACATATAGCTTACAAGTCGGAAGAGACGTTCTGTTACTGCTTGTCCAGTGGCTTTTACAGTTTCTGCTTGCACCTTATCTGTACCCTGCGCCTTACCATTTTTCAGACTTTTTAATGCTAATTCAAACTCATCTCTAAGTATAGGATATCCCAGGTCATCATTTTCAATGTCTGATTCCTGTTCTAGAAAATAATGCTACATAAAAAATTGTGTTAAGCATACATGAAAGGTGTTTGCCGTTTTTCTCAGAAAACGTGAGTAGAAATTGGGTAATTAATTTAAATTAAATATTTATAATCATATAGCGCTTCTAATTGGATTCCGGTAAAATTCTAATTGGATTGTAAGTGGATTCTGGTACAATTAGAATTGACTTCTAATCAAATTCTAATTGGATTCTGGTACAGTTCTGGTACAATTCTAATCTGCGTCGAAAGCCTTTCGGGGAAGAGATTCAAAGCATATGCAGAGAAATATAAAATAAAGAAGCACGAGGGAACTTTTGGAAAACAAGGGGCAACTGTACTCAAATATTGGTTCAACTAAGCAGAGCATTGGTATACGATTGAAGACACCAAGGGGGTGTTGATTCACAACACGAAACAACATATCAGGAGATCACAGGTCAGATCTACTCAATTTTAAGATATTTTTCAATTTAAATTTTAATACTGAATTTATTCAATTTATCCAAAACTTGTAAAGAAGTCAACAAGAAACATTGCATACGTTAAACTTACGTAATAAATCATAAAGAGGTCTAGAATGTTCCAGATTCTTTTGTAAAGGTGTAGTTTTTGGTGACTTTATATTGAATTAAAAGTGTATAAATTTTGGGATAAATAATACATATGATATTAATTGATTGAAGGGTGTATTTAAAGAATTTCAAAAATTGTAAATATTATTTTCTTTCAGTATATGAATATTGATTGACTTCGTTTTATCAATTCAAACAGGTAATTATAAAGGGGTGAAAAAAGGAAAATTGATCATCATAACGTTGTGCACTCTGTGTAGATTAAAAAGGGTTAACCGTGGCATAATAATAAAAGTAAATCAGTAAAAGATAAAATTTGAGAGAAACAGAGTGGTGGCGTTAAGTAGAACGTTTATTACACCGAGTACGGCGTTATCATATCAATTAACATGGCGACCCGAACGTAGGGGCGAAAATATTTTACCACGATAAAATACAGCGACCTGAACGAAGAGGCTCAAATTAAATCAAAATAAATTTGATAATATGACCATGGGATTTAAAATAATATTATTAAATTTAACTAGGGCTATAATTAAAGGGTTTTAATTTGAGAAAAATTACTGAAACCAAAAATTGAGAGAAATTTGTACATTAATTAAATTTGGGCAGATTGATTTTACTATTTAAAAGTTAGTATAAATATAAAATTTCAAAAATGGAAAGAGGATCCCAAGAAAGAATAACATTTGAAAGGAGTTCTAGCGAAGAACAGAGGACCTCACAAGAAACGAAAATGATGGAGATTTTGATGGCACTGTGTAGTAAAATGGACAAAAATGAGGAGGCCATGAAAAACACGACTACGAAAATCGACGAGAACATCGAAAACTTAGGTAAGGAAATTAAAATTCTGAGCGATGGATTAAGGGAAACCAACCAAACAATTGCGGAGATGAGAGCACAAATGCAAGAGAAAATTGTGAGAATCACGAAGGAAATCGACTGTGTATGGGATCATGTTGGAATGGTGAAATCTAAGCAAGAAAAATATGAAAGTGAAACAAATGACAAACTCACGAATTTAGATACTAAATTATGGAACATTGAAGAAAATTGTGAAACAGGATTCATGACAATAAACTAGGAAATAGGTAATTTAAAAACTAATTTTAATATTAGGGAACCAATTAGGTTAATTCAACCAAGTCTTTCAATTGACCAATATACGAAATTTTACGGGGACGGAAAATTAAATCCAAAAATCTTTTTCAAGAATATAAAAATGTTAGTACAGGGCTCAACAGACAAGCAATATAAATTAAACTTGTAAAGTCGATGCTAAAAGGGGGAGCTGAAATGTGGTATAACTTAGTTGAAAGCGGGGTCGAAACATTTCAACAGTTTGAACAAAAATTTCTACGACACTTTTGGGGGATAATCAACAAGACAAAGTTAGGAATGACCTGAGCATGGGAAAATACAATTCAGATTGAGGAATGACTTGGGAATTATATGCTATAGGAAAATTTAGTGTAGCAAAACAATTGGATTCTCCTTTACCCGTGTGTGTGTATGTGTTGGGGGGGGGGGGGATATTTGTTGTGTGGATTATTTGGGAGAATAACATATAAAGGGGTTTATATTAGCGTTTTCAATTAAAGTCGTTGCAATTTAATGCAGAATCTCTCTATTTCAGAAAGTTATCGTAACCTGCTTAATGGAAAATGTTGTCGACGAATAAAATTGCTATAGAAAATTTTAACTTAATAAAAAATAAGCATTCACTGGGGGTACGTTTATGAATTTCATACATTTAATTAAAATGGTGATTCATTTACAATTTTTCTATATCATAGTTTCAGAGGTTTTCATAAATATCTGAGTGATTTTTGCCTGTAGATAACTTGGACACCACTAAATGCCTTCATTTCCTGTGACTTCATAACTAGTTGTGCTCAATATGCTTATGTCCAACATTAAGTTGTTGAATTGGGAATCTAGGCACACCTAAAATTAAAAACAACCAACCTGGTAGGATATTATCCAAACTTTAGCGACTACTACTACTATTACTACTACTCGATCCATTTTCTTTACGGTAAACTAACCTGCCTGCTCAAACTACATGTTGTTTCTTTGGATGTTAATTACAACGTGCTTCATAAAAATTCACCTTTTCTCCTTACATCTATTTGGTATATCTTCGACAAAATTCGAACGGATGAATTAAGACCAAATTGAAATTACTTGCATTGTTTTTTTCTATCTAATATGTATGTGCAATTAACTTATGGAAAGGTTAAATAGAATCAGAAATGGGGAATTTTTATTCTTTTGATCCAGCACATTTTTGCTTGACGATGAGATTATGGGCACCAGCATAATAAATACATTTTTAATCAAAACAAATGAATAATAAGGCTGTAATTTTAGAATACAAAGTATGTTGCTGATATCATTTCTAACCTTTAAAAATGCCATAATAAATTTGAGTAGGAACAAATAAAGGCTACAGAAATAATTCTTCCGTAGCATGTGATCTAAAAATTATATTTCTTAAAGGAAATAATCGAACCCTATTGATAGCATTTGCTAATACAGAAACTATTAAAAGAATTACAAACATTTGAAAAAAATCACAGATGGTTTAAATATTCTTAATAAAAATAGCTTTCATCCTTCTGCATCACTTAAAAATTTATTAACAAACATAGAGACTCCACATTTGTATAAGTATATCTGCACTACACAGCAGCTCCCACTAGACTAACATACAGGTAAATGGACATCTACAAATATGGACCGAAAGAGGCACCAACTCAGACATACAGATATCGATGAGAAAATGGCTTATGCATACATAAACATGCACATGTTTGTTCCAATATACAAACATGCAGACATTTATTTTAGAAAAAATAAAATTTAAAAAGCAAACTGGCATGCACTAGTTTGTCACTACATGGTGTACAATTCTCTTTTATTTACTTGTCATGTACACTGTGTAGCTACATTTTTGCTTGCCGGATTGGTTATTTAAAACATTACCGAATTCAGAATGTGTAGAAGGTGGGTGGGCATGAAGAGGTTTCTGACACTATTATGTTTACTTTTTATTATTGTAATTTTTTTTAAATGTATTAGAATCCTATATTTATGTTTGACGGTCTAATTTTTGTTATGATATTAAATTTTCAAGTTTTCTGTGTATATCTTTTATTTATTTTGTTATTCAGAAAAGGAACATGTGATAACATACACATTTATATACATAAATGCAAATGTACATATATAATTCTTATGCTCACGTGTTTAATAACTTTTGCATCTTGTGCAATATTTTTTTGCACATATTTATAACAATTTTTCTGCACATTATTTATTCTTTTTATAATGGTTCTGACGTGTCATAACAGTGCAATGCAATACAATTTCAGAAGTAGTTTTAGTTTATAAGTGATATGTTTAATTAAAAACTTTTATTTAAGAAACTATTATTATTAGCGTTTTTACTAAAGTATTTTTTCTGTTTCAGTTTGGAACCCATTTGAAAGCGTTTGTTATTGAGTTATACATTAGTGCACTTACAACTGATATGAATCTTTGGCAGCGAGAGAAGCTTGATAAAGAACGAGACAAAAAGAGACAAAAGAAAAATGAACAAGAGGAGAAGAAACAAGGAATGAAGGATGGAGAGAAAATTGTTTTGAAAAATGAAGAAAATGAAAATACAATAGACCGGGAAAATATCAACACTGCTAAGGAACATCTAGAAATAACACCTGCTGCCAGACGATTATCAAGTGGATTTTTACATTTGGCAGATTTATTTAATGAACATGTAAAGATTAGCCGAGAGTGTGCTTTAACATCGTTTAGTCTATTGCCCACTTTGGAATCATTTGAAAAAATTATTGATTTAGCCTATCGCTCAGGTTTTGAACGAATAGGTCCTTGGAAGTGCAAATATCATCCACCTGCACTTGAATCTGATAGAGGAACAACAATATGTGGGACATGTAAAGACTATATGACAGAAATTCCAAAGACTTCACCACATGTTAACACTGCATTAAGTGAAGCTCTGTTTTCAGAAGAAATTGGTCTTAGGCATGAACTGTGTGATGATTTAGGTGTTCTTATATCAAGTCCACGTTACCAGTTCCTTAATTGGTTGGTGCCTTGGGTAGAGTTATACCGTCTATGTATTTTGTACTTTAGTGATGTTGATGGAACAAAAAACTATACAACAGATTTGAAATTTCTTGATAAACAGTGCTATTATCCGTTTTCTGCATTACAACAGCCCAGTAGTTCAAGATTTAATCGAAAAAAAAGCAGATCACTTAGAGGATATAGGCGGAAAAATGCAAAAACAGTTAAATTAGAAAACATTGTGTCTCGAGCAGGTCATTCAGATACACGTTCTTCTTCAAAAAATGTTAATGATTATTTTTCATCTTTTTGTGATTATGTTTCTGATTATAATATAGCCAAAAGTAGTGTTGCAAGTAAAAGAAATTGTAAACGGAAGCAAAACAGCAGTTACAATAGTATTTCGTTTAAAAAGAAAAATACAGGGGATAATAGTAAAATGTCTGTTGTTAATAATATTATAATTAATGATAATGTTTCACAAATTCATCCAGAAGAAGATCACGAAACATCTATAATTGATTCAAATCATTCTTTGGAAAATCCTTTAATATCAAGCAACGGAGATCATTTGATTAAACCTGAAGATATGCCTGTTGTTAACAATATTATAATTAATGATAATGTTTTACAAATTCATCAAGAAGAAGATCACGAAACATCTATTATTGATTCAGATCATTCTTTGGAAAAAAATTTAATATCAAGCAACAGAAATCATTTGATTGAACCTGAAGATATGTCTGTTATTAATAATATTATAATTAATGATAATGTTACACAAATTCATCAAAAAGAAGATCACAAAACATCTATTATTGATTCAGATCATTCTTTGGAAAAAAATGTAATATCAAGCAACAGAAAGCGTTTGATTGAACCTGAAGATATGTCTGTTGTTAATAATATTATAATTAATGATAATGTTTCACAAATTCATCAAGAAGAAGATCACGAAACATCTATTATTGATTCAAATCATTCTTTGGAAAATTCTTTAATATCAAGCAACGGACATCATTTGATTGAACCTGAAGATATGCATGTTGTTAACAATATTATAATTAATGATAATGTTTCACAAATTCATCAAGAAGAAGATCATAAAACATCTATTATTGATTCAGATCATTGTTTGGAAAATTTTTTAATATCAAGCAACAGAAATCATTTGATTGAACCTGAAGATATGTCTGTTGTTAATAATATTGTAATTAATGATAATGTTTCACAAATTTATCCAGAAGAAGATCACAAAACATCTATTATTGATTCAGATCATTGTTTGGAAAATTTTTTAATATCAAGCAACAGAAATCATTTGATTGAACCTGAAGATATGTCTGTTGTTAATAATATTATAATTAATGATAATGTTTCACAAATTTATCAAGAAGAAGATCACAAAACATCTATTATTGATTCAAATCATTCTTTGGAAAATTCTTTAATATCAAGCAACAGAAATCATTTGATTGAACCTGAAGATATGCCTGTTGTTAACAATATTATAATTAATGATAATGGTTCACAAATTCATCAAGAAGAAGAACACGAAACATCTATTATTGATTCAAATCATTCTTTGGAAAATTCTTTAATATCAAGCAACGGACATCATTTGATTGAACCTGAAGATGTGCCTGTTGTTAACAATATTACAATTAATGATAACGTTTCACAAATTCATCAAGAAGAACATCACAAAACATTTATTATTGATTCAAATCATTCTTTGGAAAAAATTTTAATATCAAGCAACGGAAATTATTTGATTGAACCTGAAGGTATGTCTGTTGTTAATGATATTATAATTAATGATAATGTTTCACAAATTCATCAAGAAGATCACGAAACATCTATTATTAATTCAAATCATTCTTTGGAAAATTCTTTAATATCAAGCAACGGAAATTATTTGATTGAACCTGAAGGTATGTCTGTTGTTAATGATATTATAATTAATGATAATGTTTCACAAATTCATCAAGAAGATCACGAAACATCTATTATTAATTCAAATCATTCTTTGGAAAATTCTTTAATATCAAGCAACGGAAATCATTTGATTGAACCTGAAGATATGGCTGTTGTTAATAATATTATAATTAATGATAATGTTTCACAAATTCATCAAGAAGATCACGAAACATTTTTTATTGATTCAAATTATTTTTTGGAAAATTCTTTAATATCAAGCAACGTAAATCATTTGATTGAAGCTGAAGATATACCTGTTGTTAGCAATATTATAATTAATGATAATGTTTCACAAATTCATCAAGAAGAAGATCACGCAACATTTACTATTGATTCAAATCATTCTTTGGAAAAATTTTTAATATCAAGCAACAGAAATCATTTGATTGAACCTGGAGATATGTATGTTGTTAATAATATTATAAATAATGATGATGTTTCACAAGTTCATCAAGAAGAAGATCACGAAACATCTATTATTGATTCAAATCATTCTTTGGAAAATTCTTTAATATCAAGCAACGAACATCATTTGATTGAACCTGAAGATATGCCTGTTGTTAACAATATTATAATTAATGATAATGGTTCACAAATTCATCAAGAAGATCAGGAAACATTTATTATTGATTCAAATCATTCTTTGGAAAATTTTTTAATATCAAGCAACAGAAATTATTTGATTGAACCCGAAGATATGTATGTTGTTAATAATATTATAAATAATGATAATGTTTCACAAATTCATCAAGAAAAAGATCACGAAACATCTATTATTGATTCAAATCATTCTTTGGAAAATTCTTTAATATCGAGCTACGTAAATCATTTGATTGAAGCTGAAGATATGCCTGTTGTTAACAATATTATAATTAATGATAATGTTTCACAAATTTATCAAGAAAAAAATCACGAAACATTTATTATTGATTCAAATCATTCTTTGGAAAATTCTTTAATATCAAGCAACGTAAATCGTTTGATTGAACCTGATGATCGTAATGCTGGTTTGCCGAATCTACAATTACATGAAGAATTAGGTAAGTTGTTAGTTGTGATTGATAACGTAATATATGATACTGTTTTAGATACATTTCAAGAAAATTACGAGGATATAGCCAACTGTAGTTTGAAAGCTTCCTTAAAATCTTCAAAGGCTTTTAATGTTTTAGAATTTACAGATAAGGATACTAGCGTAGTAAGTGATAGTTTGCAGGAAGTCGCACAATCATCATCCGCTTCAGTAGTCCCACAAAATATTGATCATTGCAAAGAAATTTTTCGTAGTACCGTAAACGGAAATATTTTAGAGCATGACGACAATAATACTGATTTTGAAAATGTAACAAAAAGAATTGAAAGTAATTTTTTGTATATAGATGGTGCTTCATCTAATGCACCAACACTAAATCAGTTAAATACTTCAAATGATAATACAGAGGAATTGCCATTTAACATGTCACAATATACTCAAGAGTTGGATTCTACTTTAACAAATGTCTTTAACATGGGGTGGATTATCCTTACACAGCAAATAGTAAAGACATTGACTTTATTACCTTTGCTATGGAACAAAATGCATATGCTAAAAGTAATATTGTCCTCAATGCACAATACCCTAATTGCAATAGTCAACCTAATCATTTAAATACTTCAAATTATAATCCAAATGAATTACCATTAAGTATATTACAACGTGACTGGCAAATAGCGAATGTTATGTTAACAAATAACTCTGATATGGAGGTGGGTGAGATGGATAATATTTACACAATAGACGCTGAACAGCATGACGTAAATAATTTTGCTGCAGAAGAAATTGATATGTTAGCAAATTATTCTTCTATTTCTATTCCACAAAAACATAAAAGCCATGATCAACCTAATCAGTTAAATATTTTAAATGATGATATAAATAAATCGCCATACATTGGATTACAATATACACCACAGTGGAATCCTTTATTAATGAGTGGCTATAATATGGAAGAGGGGAATACTTGCATAACAAATACTCAAGCGATTGACATGAGTGACTTTTCTGTGGGAGAAATTGATATGTATGCAGGAAATGATGCTATGTCCAATGCACAAAAACCTAAAAGTAATAAACAGTTACATACTTCAAACGGTAGAAAGAAAAGTACGAAGAAACCATTCTCAAATTTATCAGAATGTAGCATACAATTCTCAGATATTAGTTTGGCAAATGACTCTATGGAGATGTATGATACTTGCACAACAAAAACTAAAAGAGTTGTCATAACTGATTCTGCTGTAGAAGAAGTTGCACAAAATGGTATTGTCTATAGTGAACAAAAACTTAAAAGAAATGAACAACCAAATCAGTTAAATGTTTCTGATCATAATACTGAGCAATTAGCATTACAATATAACACGCAAATATCGGATGTTATTTTAACAAATGTCTCTAATATGGAGGTGGATGATAGTCACACAGGAAATACTAATAGGGTTGATATACGTAACTTTTCAGCAGAAGTAGGTGATATGTATACAACAAATGGTATTACTTCAAATGAACAAAAATGTTCAAGCAATTGTCAATCTATCCAGTTAAATACTTTGAATGCTGATACAGAGGAATTAGGAATAGATATATTACAAATGTTGGATATTAACTTCACCAATGGCTCCAATGTGGAGGTAAATGATAATTCCATAACAAATAATAATGGGACTGACATGATTGACTTTGATGTGGAAGGATATGATACGAATGCAACAAATTGTTCTACTTCCAATGCATATAAGCATACAATCAATAGGCAATCTAATCTGTTAAATACTTTGAATGGTAATCCTGGGCAATTACCATTAAATATACCACTATGCATAACACAAATGTTGGAGACAAATGAATCTACTGTGGAGTTAACAAAAATGAAATTGGAGACCATAACTAAGTTTTCTGTGGAAGCATCTGATACGGATACAGTAAATAGTTCTACTTCGATTGCACTAAAGCCCAAAAGCAATAGTCGGTTAAATACATCATATGGTAGTATGTCACCAAGGATAGCACCAGTATTGAGTACTATTTTGACAAATGATTCTGCTATGGAGGTGAATGATATTTGCACAACAAAAACTAAAGTTGCTGTCGAAAGTGATGTTGATAATAAATATACAGAAAAGAGTGCTTTTAGTGTAGAAAAACCTAAAAGCACTAGTCGACCTAATCAGTTAAATAGGTCAAGTGGTAGTGCATCACAAAGAATCACACCAGTTTTGAGTACTATTTTGACAAATAACTCTACTATGAATGTGAATGATACTTGTACATCAAAAACTAAAGTTGCTGTCGTAAGTGATGTTCATAATAAATGTACAGAAAAGAGTGCTTTTAATGTAGAAAAACCTAAAAGTAATAGTCGACCTAATCAGTTAAATACGTCAAGTGATAGTGCATCACAAAGAATCACACCAGTTTTGAATACTATTTTGACAAATGATTCTGCTATGGAGGTGAATGATATTTGCATAACAAAAACTAAAGTTGCTGTCGAAAGTGATGTTGATAATAAATATACAGAAAAGAGTGCTTTTAATGTTGAAAAACCTAAAAGCAATAGTCAACCTAATCAGTTAAATACCTCAAATGGTAGCATATCACAAAGAATAACACCAGTATTGAGTACTATTTTGACAAATGACCCTGCTGTGGATGTGAATGATACTTGCACAACAAAAACTAACATTGCTGTCGTAAGTGATATTGTTATTAAATATACAGAAAAGAGTGCTTCTAATGTAGAAAAACCTAAAAGCAATAGTCAGGCTAATCAGTTAAATACATCGAATAGTAGTATTTCACAAAGAATAACACCAGTATTGAGTACTATTTTGACAAATGACTGTGCTATAGAGGTGAATGATACTTGCACATCAAAAACTAAAGTTGCTGTCGAAAGCGATGTCGATAATAAATATACAGAAAAAAGTGCTTTTAATGTAGAAAAATCTAAAAGCAATAGTCAACCTAATCAGTTAAATACATCAAGTGATAATGCATCACAAAGAATCGCACCAGTTTTGAGTACTATTTTGACAAATAACTCTGCTATGGAGGTGAACGATACTTGCACATCAAAAACTAAAGTTGCTGTCATAAGTGATGTTCATAGCAAATACACAGAAAGGAGTGTTTTTAATGTAGAAAAACCTAAAAGCCATAGTCAGCATAATCAGTTAAACACATCGAATAGTAGTATTTCACAAAGAATAACACCAGTATTGAGTACTATTTTGACCACTGACTCTGCTATAAAGATGAATGATACTTGCACATCAAAAACTAAAGTTGCTGTCGTAAATGATGTTGATAATAAATATACAGAAAAGAGTGCTTTTAATGTAGAAACACCTAAAAGCAATTGTCGACCTAATCTGTTAAATACCTCAAATGGTAGCATATCACAAAGAGTAACACCAGTATTGAGTACTATTTTGACAAATGACTGTGCTATGGAGGTGAATGATACTTGCACATCAAAAACTAAAGTTGCTGTCGAAAGTGATGTTGATAATAAATGTACAGAAAAGAGTGCTTTTAATGTAGAAAAACCTAAAAGCACTAGTCGACCTAATCAGTTAAATAGGTCAAGTGGTAGTGCATCACAAAGAATCACACCAGTTTTGAGTACTATTTTGACAAATAACTCTACTATGAATGTGAATGATACTTGTACATCAAAAACTAAAGTTGCTGTCGTAAGTGATGTTCATAATAAATGTACAGAAAAGAGTGCTTTTAATGTAGAAAAACCTAAAAGTAATAGTCGACCTAATCAGTTAAATACGTCAAGTGATAGTGCATCACAAAGAATCACACCAGTTTTGAGTACTATTTTGACAAATAACTCTATTATGAATGTGAAGAATGATATTTGCACATCAAAAACTAAAGTTACTGTCGTAAGTGATGTTCATAATAAATGTACAGAAAAAAGTGCTTTTAATGTAGAAAAACCTAAAAGTAATAGTCGACCTAATCAGTTAAATACGTCAAGTGATAGTGCGTCACAAACAATCACACCAGTTTTGAGTACTATTTTGACTAATGACTCTACTATGAATGTGAATGATACTTGCACATCGAAAACTAAAGTTACTGTCGTAAGTGATGTTCATAATAAATGTACAGAAGAGAGTGCTTTTAATGTAGAAAAACCTAAAAGCAATAGTCGATCTAATCAGTTAAATACTTCAAGTGGTTGTGCATCACAAAGAATCACACCAGTTTTGAGTACTATTTTGACAAATGACTCTACTATGAATGTGAATGATACTTGCACATCAAAAACTAAAGTTGCTGTCGTAAGTGATGTTCATAGTAAATGTACAGAAAAAAGTGCTTTTAATGTAGAAAAACCTAAAAGCAATATTCGACCTAATCAGTTAAATACATCAAGTGATAGTGCATCACAAAGAATCACACCAGTTTTGAGTACTATTTTGACAAATAATTCTACTATGAATGTGAATGATACCCGCACTTCAAAAACTAAAGTTGCTGTCGTAAGTGATGTTCATAGTAAATGTACAGAAAAGAGTGCCTTCAATGTAGAAAAACCTAAAAACAATAGTCAACCTAATCAGTTAAATACATCAACTAGTAGTATATCACAAAGAATCACATCAGTATTGAGTACTTTTTTGACAAATGACCCTGCTGTGGAGGTGAATGATATTTGTACACCAAATTGTAGAGTTGTTGTCTTAAGTGATACTTCGGTTGTTAATACTCCTTTTAGAAAGATTGGTTTTAGAATAGAAGACTGTCAAAGCAGTTGTCAACCTAATAAATTAAATTCTTTAAATGGTAATGCTGGGGAATGTCAAAAGGACCTAATGCAGACTAAAGTAGCAAATGATAAATCATCCTGCAACCTAGATGTAAACACTCCAATGAAGAGGAAGCATTGCAATGAGGAAATAGAAGTAGAGCATACAGACAAGCAAGATTTATCGCATAACAAACGAGTCAAAGTAACGGCTGATTTCTTGTTGAAAGGTTTTAATATAAAAAAATCTTATGTTCGGCATTTGCAGTTTTCTAGAATGAATGAGCAGCATGATCAATTAGAGACTTCAAATATTAGAAACTTAGAAATGGTATCACATCAACAGCAACATAAAGACAAGCAAGATTCATCGCATAACAAACTAGTCAATGTACCGTTTGATTTTTTGTTTAAAAGTTTGGATAAAAAAAATTCTGATGTTCGGCATGTGCAGATTTGTCCAATGAAAAGGCAGCATGATCAATTAGAGACTTCAAATATTAGAAACTTAGAAATGGTATCACATCAACAACAACATAAGCGACCTCGGAATATTTGTAACTCAGATGACTCCGATTTGGATATGGCGCAATTGTCATTAAATGCCGAATTAAGAAATTTCAAGTACAAGTTAAAGTTAATTCCTTTGGATGACGGTGACTTAAATAGTCATAAAGAGAGAGAAAAATCAAAACAACTTGAGAATGGAGATAAGTTAACAAATGGGAGTACATTAGGAAATTATGTACTGCTAAGCAAGTTATTACATCAGAACATTGGTTCAGATGATCCTCTTCTTGCTACAGTAACTCATGCTTCAAAATTTCCATCGAATATAATTACAGTTGAAGCTAATATCACAAAGGCTAATACTAGTGCAAAAGCTATAAGAAAGGAAACTGTGACCACACTTAGCATAATTGAGATCACCACTAATCTTCAAAAACTAAATATTTCAGGACCAGTTAATTCTTCAGTAAGTGACCAAATGAAGATCAATAACTTAAATAATGCTAGTTCCTCTGGACATAATCTACAAAGTAATATTCAATCTAATCAATTAAATCCATTTGGTTGTAGCAACAATGATTTGAATGTAACTACAACTGAAGTTCCTGCATATGCTGATACCGTAGTATTAAAAGGTAAGAAAATCTTTTTAGCTGTTAAAGCTACCATGTCCCGTATACATAAACATGAAGACAATACTTACACTAAACAGGTAATTACTTCAGATACTAGTAACGAGAAATTATTTCACGAAAAAGATACAAAATTTCCATCGAATGCAACTATAATCAAATGTAACATAAAAAAGACAAATACTAGTACAAAAGGTTTCAGAATCAAAACTGGTACTATACTTGATAACACAATAGAAAGTACCAACAATCTTGGAAAAATAAATATTTCAAGACATGTTGATTCTTCAGTAAGAGACCAAATTAAAGTCAATAATGTAAATAATACTAGTTTTTCTGGACACAGGCAACAAAGCAATATTCAACCTAATGAATTAAATGCGTTTATTAGTAGCAACAATTGCTTAAATGTAATTACTGTAACTAACTGTCACAAAAAAGATGCCAAACATCCTAGGAATAATACTGAAATAGATGCAGCCAGTATTTCTAAAAAAATATATAAAAACTTGTTCGAGAATAAAAACCTACCTCTATATATGATTACTGTAGTTGATTCTGGTATTGGAAAAGCTGATATAGGCATGAATGATGCAAAAGTTGCAGATCTTAATATCTTAAATGAATTATTTAAAAACCAAAAATATAATTTTATAAATGTGCTAAGGGGTTTTGAGGTGGAATTAATATCAAATTTATCAAAGAAAATAGAAGAACATTTTGATGTGGCTAATGCAGCTATGTCAAACGAGGCCAAAACATTGGTTCTTAATTTTAATCAGTTTAGTCTATATATATCAGAAAACCATAAAGTAAAAATGCCAAACTTATCTAAACCGATGGAACAACCACTATATATTTTTAATCGTCGTATAATTAACTCAGAAACTGAGACTAGTAAGTGGAATATTAACACTCACTCCAGAAGCTACGATATAGCAATAATTTACCAAGGTTTTAATTCTGCAAATTTTGAAAAAATTAATGCTGAAATGTGCCTTTTTCCTAGGTCATTTGTATTAGCTACTGATAATCACATTACATCTTCTTATAACAAGATATCTTTACTTACTAATACCACATTACCAATTAACTGTGCTTCGAGTTTAGCAACTTTTAATAATTTGCCACTTAAACAACTTGAAGATTTTTATAGTTCTTCCTTGACAGTAAGGAATTTTTTTAACTTGAAAGATTTACATGTGTTGATGCCAAGGGTTGGTGAAAAAAGTTTATATAAACGTAAAATGTTTGGACAAGGGACATATTCTAGTTTTGAACAAGATTATAAGCAAATATTAAATTCTGGGACAACTAGCACTGAAAATACAATACAAGAAGGCGAACCAAATTATCCTATTGTGAGTAAGGACAATGTAGCACAGGCATATCCATTACAAGATGTAAATTCCAAGATTTTTACAAAAGTTTCCTCCAAAAATGATTGGACTATTAAACAGAATTTAGAAACAATAAATTCATATGTTTTACTTGATAGAATAGAAACTGATAACCATACAAAGCACTATAACTTTTCACTTTCAAATGTGCCTGGTTTGAATGACTTACAAATGATAGAACCTACCGCAGTGAATTCTACTGTACACATGATTCAAATTCCTGGTGGTTCTTGTGCAACAACATTATCTTTACAAGCTACCACAACTCAAGTTACTCCACATATTCAAAAAATTGGTCATCCTCCCTCTGAAAAATTTAATTCTGCAAACTTAAACACTACTACTGCGACAACTTTATCTGTATCTTCTGCACCTACAGTATTCAGTATGGTACCTCAGCAAATACCTCATAGGCGAAGATTTAATCCTCGAGTAAATTTGCTGTCTCAGACTATAAAACCAGCAAATAGTTCATGCACTTTTCAGTTGATTTCACAGGGTAAAGGAAGTGAAAGTCAGGTATATATTTCAATTTTATCATGTATTTCCAATTAGTAATACACGTGCGTATGTACACATCTATGCATATTTGTGCATTGCACTTGTATGTACATAAACATGCATGCATATGCACCTGCACATAAAATTTATTTAAAATTAGAAATTATTGTGGTCTAAATAAAAGTACAGATATATAAAAAGTATGTACAGATATGTTGGTGTGTAGTTAATGGCGTTTGTGGTTGCTGTCTTAAAAATTATTGCATGGATTTTCCTAATTTCATTTAGTGACATGTATGTGAAGAAATAGTAACAGTAATGAATCAGCATGGAAAATGAAAGCCAACTAGTATTTTATAAAATCAATTTTTATACAAGAATTGCAATTAGGATAACATGCCAGTAAAGGGTTTCCCATCTTTTCCAAATGTACCATATTTATGACTCTAAAATGAAAATGTGTTTATTGTTTTTTTATAGAAAATTAAAATTATAAAGACAAACAAAATGAAGTTTCAGCCCATAATTTCCCACATTTTAAAAAGCTTTTGTGATTACCTTTGTTAATTTTTAGTTGGTAACAGGTACATCAATTCTCTGTTGTCTAGTGCCATTGATTGTTAATAATTTTTTGTGCTTTTAAGGCAGAAATGTCACTACAATAAATGGAGGAAGAGAAGGATTGTATTTGTAAATATTATTGCTTCAAGATACCATTATGTTAATATTCTTAAATATGACACAGGAATTTGCATGTTTTTAAATATGTATGAAAAATTTTTATATGGTTTGTGAGTAAACAAAATTATATTTAGAGCAATGGTTAAGAACTTCATATATAGGTCAATGGCTCATGCTCTTGATTCAGTAAAATATGTGTTGAAACTGGATATAAGGCTTCTCTCCTAATTGTATTGATAGAAAGGAAGTGCTATAATTTATTAGGACAATATTGTAAAAATAATTTAGCCTCTAATTCAAAATTACTAGTCCTTTGTTTGAAACTATTTTTTGTTTCACACCATTTTTCTTATTTGAAATTGTATTTAGAAATTAGTTTATTTATACAAAATTTTGATTTAACCATAATTCTGCCTGCAATTGTCTTTAATAAATTAATTATAGTAGCAGCTTATTTTACACTAATATATTAATTTGTTGGACTTCTAAGAAAACATGCTGGTAAAGTTTATAATATCAACATATTGAAAGACTCAAGTTATTATTATGGCGTTTTCTTAGTTATTTTTAACTATTGCAACTTTCTCAATAGATCTTTATTTTTTCTCACAAAAGTCGTGCTGAAGATGTAGTTTTATCCGTATTAACACAACTGATTTTTGAAGACTTCCGCACTAGCTCTGAGCTCTATCTTCAGCGGTTTAGAGAGACTATCAGGGGTGTCATTAAATAAATACGGATGGGTAGGGCGCCACTGGTACTTAGGTAGGGTGTAAAAACAAGAAATATCGCTAAGAAAAATACAGGAACCTCAACGAATATATTCTGGAATACAAGATTTTGTATTTTTAGATGGTACTACGTTTATCCTGAAATAAAATAAAGTAAATAAAATAATATTGAAGACAGCAGTTTACACCTCAAAATAATAAATTAATAAATCAGACAGGTTTTGTGCATCTATGGTATTTTTCTTTTGTGTGTTAGTGCATGGACGCTCTACTTATTAAATTTATGCACTCCTGGTTTATATATATATATATATATATATATATATATATATATATAATTCATAGAATTCAAAGATAAGTATGGATAGAATAAACACTATTTCTTAAGTGCTTCTATGAGTGTAATTAACCTTTCCTAAGTTTTTGAAGAAATCAAAGCTCTTAAATATCAACACATATTAACTGAAAAATATTTCTGATTTATTTCGACAGATATTTACTATAAATTTTCTGAATGTTCCATTAATTTTGTGTATTTATATTACTAATCTTGGTCATTTAAAAGAAAGCCTCTAAAGCAAATAGGCACTATAAATATCATTAACACAATTATGAGCTTTTTTTTGTCATCTTTTCAGTACTGACTAAACGACTCACAGGTTTACAAAATCAGTTTTGTAATAAGATCTTTTAAATTAGTAAACTTAAATTTTATTAAATAGTAGTCATGTGTAAGCAAGTACACGACTATATTATTCATAATGCAAATTCATAGAGATTTTGTTAGATAAACAATTTTATAAAGCATGATTTTAATCTAAAGCAAAGTTTGAAAATTTAAATTCATAATTAAATATTATCATTAAGATGTTAGTTTCCATGCGTTCAAACTACCAAGGTTATGGTTTATACATGACGTTAAACGTCGAACAGATGATTGCCTCAACAAATGGAAATTACTTACCGACCTTGAACTCAGGGCATGGCTGCTTATAAACCAATTAGCAAACAAGCTCGACCCACATGTGGACTTCCAACATCGAACAAACACATGAAAAAAGCAGTTGTCTACATTGTTATAACAATGCCTCGTAAAATAGAGCCATATTGTAAGTTTCTAATGCGTAAACATTTTATACGCAAATAAATTAACTTCTTCTTATAACCATTAATCAGTTCTTAAGTGTTGTTTCTGAATTAAAACAAAACTTCCATGTTAAAACATGAGGAACGTATATATCTTATAAGCAGTAAAATTAACAGTTTCGTACAACCATTATTGGATATCAATTTTTCTATGTTGACGTTAGAATGATAAAGGGCCGACTGGTTTGACTTGATGACAACGACCTCAACAACCAGGTGCGCAGAAGCACGCTGTTTGATATTACTTTGAAGATACTTTATGGAAATTTCTGAATAGCTTGTTCGAGTTTTAGCATGGTTTTAAAATACAAACTAAAATTTAATGACAAATAAATCAATCGCTGGCACAAATAGTTAGAAATCTTTTTAGAACAAACTAATAATATATACTTCTAAAATGAAATGTTATTTTAAATATGGAGACCCTATAAGAGTTCAGATCTTGTTTTACAATCTAGATGGAAAAGGTTCTTATATTGAATAAATGGCAAGATTGTTTTTTAAAATTTTGTAATAGTTACATTTAAATAGAAAGTGTTAGTATTCTGTTGGTTATAGAAATGCCTAACCTTAAACAAGGTTTAAAATTGATTAGTCACGTTAAATTATAATTAAATTAGATCATTTAATTTTTGCAAACCTAAAGTTTATTCCATTAACATCTATTTTTTCTGTACTATCATACTGGGCAGTGTATTGCTCTATTTTTTAAATGCGGTGCTGATGATACTTTATTGGATCGATGTGTGAAGATCTTTGTGTAGATATAGTTGTACAAATATGATCAGTTTTGACTGACATTGATAAGTATTTAAAGGAAATGTGTCAAAACTAAGGGAATGTGTAATAATAAACTGTAAATATAGGAAAATTTAAATCAGTAATGTTCAAGTTAAATATAATAGAAAATCTTTAAAACTGTATGCACATTTCAACTTCAACTATTAAGTGGTTATCATCTCTAGCAAAAATTTAAAAAATCAATTAGAAATGTTTTTCAGGAATTCTGACGATATTCTTACCATGCAGGCTAAAGTGCATCTTTCCAACAATCGATTAACTAATTCAAACAGCCTGCATGATGAGTGTTTCCTCAAACATTTAAAGTTTTATTCGTTAATTGTCTGTTAGAATGATTTACATAAGCATATGTGATGAGGAGAATATCCTTGGAAGAGTTCATGAATAGTTTGTTCATTTTCTTTAAGTTTTGCTACTGATGATGACGACTTTATGGTCAACATATATATCTTCTTATTAAATATACTTTGTTGTAAGTGATTTTAGAATATTTAATTTGAATCATACTTCAGAGTTCTTGTTTATTATTTGAATAATATTCAGCTTTTAATGGGTAGTCAACTGACTAAAAGTGAAACATCTGTGAACTATTTAGCGCTCCAATCAGATAACACTTTATTTTTTAAAGAACACTTTGAATATGTGCCATCTAAGGTAATAAAAAATTGTTTTTCTTTTTTGTTTGAATCAGATTAGCATTTATGGACTGAAAAATTACAGTAAATCAATCAATAATATATTCTGATTTTGATTATTTCCATTCTGTTACATCCTTTTAATAAAAATCAGTTATCTAAACTTTAGATATTTTAAAATTATTATGCACCTGATCTATGTACTATGCCAGAACGATTTTTAGTTACAAGTAGAATGCTTTATGGTGACATAATTTTTATTTATAAAGTTACACATAAAGTAGTATCTAAATATTTTTAAGACCATTAGTTGCCAACATAATATTTGTAATTATTCAACATCAAAAAATTAATTATGCACTCTACTAACTAATTAGAGCGATATTATGACCAGTGGCATATTTGAAGTGCAGGCCTCAGGCTAGGATTAAGATAAGTTGCTAATGGATTTAAATGGATCATATTATTCTTATATGTTTTATTGTTAAAGGTAGATGGCATTGGTGCAAACAGTAAACTCTAAATATAATTGTTTCTATTTACAATGTATTAACAATGAATAGAAAAATGCGGCTTGTTTTTATGACTACTTTTGCTGAAAACATTAAGTTTATAACTCAAACAAAGAAACGATTTAAGTATAACTTTAATTGATCATTGTTTTATCGAAGTTTTGAGAAAAGCAGATGTTTCTTTTAAAATAGCAGTGAAGTACAATATTAAAAGTACTAGGCATTCTGCTTTATTTTTACTGACTTTTCTTATCAATATCTATATGAAATCGATAATTCCTTTATTTTAATATTCAGGTATGGCATTATATCGGCTTTCTTATCATACTCAATTCAGGTCTGAAATTTTTGTTGCTGAACTATTAACAATGGGCTGAAAGGGGTGCGGTTGCTATTGAATTATGCAAAACACTTCAAATGATACAAAAAGAAACTAATAATTGCCTAAATTACAGGGTTTTTTTTTTAAAATGGAGAGCTTTCTACAGCTAGAATTTTTATTCGGGAACAAAAATCTTTAACAGTGGCAATGGCAGTTTAAAATGGAACAATAAAAATAAGCTAATTTTCTGAATATTGTAAATATTGCTTGGCGATGTTTATTTACATTCACATCAAAGAGATCTAGGGTACATTATAGCAGTGCCTCTAGCTAATTCTTACAAGCAGTTATAATAGCAATTAACTTTCTTAGATTTGAATATAGATAATTAAAAGATAGATAGAGATAGCCTTATTTCGTAATCCATCACTCTAGATACAAACTTAGCACTGTGTAATGGGTAAATTTTTATTTTACGTATATTTTCGTTGTGTGCTGTTTTACAGTCGTCTTTTTTGAAATTTATATGCACCATGAGCAATATGTCTATCCTTATCGAAAAAGCTTTCTGAAATTGTATAATTATATAATTTTTGACAATATTTAACTGAACAAGCGCCATGCATAAATGCCACCAACAATAAAAGCAATTCCTAATTAACTATGACTTACAGTTACTTATTAATGTGGATAAAGAATTTCAAAAGTCAGTATTAAGTTAATGTGCCATCTGGTTCTTATTTTCAGTCTTTATTATTTTAGAACCAATCCGTCCTAATTTATTAATGTTTCAGGTTCTATCAAACTCTGCAGATCTCACGACGTTAATGTTTATTTGTTAATTCATAACCAATGGGATACCCGACTAACCCCTCAACTATCACCCATACATGTGTTTTTGTTTATGGTTCACGAATAATTAATTCATGATTTTCCATTCACTGTCTAGCATTTGTCACTTTCTTCCTATTCTTCATGTTTGGTGGGAGGTATGTTATTTTATAGCACTAGGTGCTCAACACGCGATCTAAAACTTTTCCCAGCACCGGTAGCAAGCTAATTGGACGATAGCTGTCCGGATTTGACGCATCCGCCTTTTTAGGTTTGGGTATAAATTTCACGTTCTGGATTTTCCAGCAACGCGGAAAAACGCCCCTTTGTAAACAAAGATTAAACAACCCGACAAAGACACACGGGACTAACAGGCACGCCTCCAGGGCTGCGTCTTAAGTGATTCCATCATGCCCCGGTGCCTTCTTAGGGTTCATCCTCCTAAGTGCCCTGACGACCTCGTGAACTAGGATTGCTTTATCGGCACCTGTTCCTTGCGCCTCTGCAGTTTCCCTACGTACTAAATTGTGCAACCCTTCATCCCCCTCGGGATTATCCTATGGGAAAAATTTCTCTAGTAAATATTCAGCTGTGGTTTTAAACCTTTCCGTGTATTCGCCATTTCTTTTGTTTATATTACTGAGCGAGATTTTTTGTTGTTTTTCTCTAATTACGCGGTATACGGTTCCACAGGGTTCTTTCTCTGAGTTTCGCGTGCAGAATTCTTTAAATTTAATCGTTCGCGTTTCTTCTATTAATATTTTATATTCGCGGTAACTTTGATTATATTCTATTCTCCGTTGTGCTCTTATATCTTCCGAGGCGCGTTGATAGCGGCGTCTTAGGTTACGCGTTTCTGCCCGCTTGGTGGTTAGTTCCCGGATTCACCAGGGTATGCTGTCTTTAAATGTGCTCTTTTGCGGCATGGAATACGACGACGCGTCTACCACCGCGTCGTTTAATTTTTTCGCGAGTGTTTTTAC
The DNA here is from genome assembly GCA_036346225.1 of Platerodrilus igneus. Taxonomy (NCBI): domain Eukaryota; kingdom Metazoa; phylum Arthropoda; class Insecta; order Coleoptera; family Lycidae; genus Platerodrilus; species Platerodrilus igneus. The sequence continues at coordinate 2,039,319 of JARFIW010001208.1, read as the reverse complement.
TTTGTTTGCCTCTCGGCAGTTAAATAGCTCATTTTCGAGCACAGGGATACTTTCGCCAAATTTTTGTTAAATCGCTCCCAATTTGCTTTTTTATTACAGAACCGCGGAAATATAGTGAGCTACTCGTTTGCGCTTGTTTTGGTTTCAATGTCCCATGTTATTAATTTATGGTCAGAGAGCGTTTCCTCGTCCGACCTTAATTTCCAATTACAAATCGTTTCTAACATTTTGTGCGAGACTGCAGCAATATCTATAAAACTGCTGCCTCTATGCCCCTCAAACGTAGGTGAATCATTAGTGTTTATCACACTAAGGTCCCATTCCATAAAAAGATCACCTCTATCGTCTTCAATAGGGCTGCCCCATAGTGGCGACGTGGCATTAAAATCTCCCCCGATGATTAGATTTTTATTTCTGCCGATTTTACGAATAATATTATCTACTATTCTCGAATGGTCGAAGGTTACGCGCCACGTACGCCTCGATGTGATGAACATGCTGGTCTGAAGACGCCAATTACCGTAACTCGATGTATGGACTGTGAAGATAAAACAAAGTCCCATGACGGCAGAAGATTAAATCGCTGCAACTAAGAACTCGGTGGAAGGTCATAAGGCACAAAACTTCGCTAAAGTTATTCACCTATATCGACTCGGACTATACGGTAACCGATCATGCGCTGTGATAGCATAAAAAAAGGTTTATGGGAGTTACGCGAATGATTAAACGCGCAATAGATGAACGACGCGTAAGCGCAATAATAAATATCGTAGTATGCACGGAAAATAAATACATCGTCAGGAACGAACTTATTACGACGCAAAACAAATCGAATGGGAGTTACGTAATAGCGCGTAACAAAAACTTAAAAACCAACGCCGGGAATCGACCGGCGGGAGGTACGCGCTATTACGTAGAACGCATTTCCCCCTGATTTGTTTTCGGCCGTCGTTAAAAATTCGTTTGACAGATTATTTAATATAATTCCGGCACCCGTACCATTATTTATTATTATTCCGCTACGCGGTCGTTCACTATTCGCGTTTAACACGGTAACCCCCCTCCCAAAACCTGTTTTTTTTGTGGCTATACAGGTGCGGTTCCTGTATAAGTCCGATGTCGATATTATTTTTGGTGAATAACTTTACGAAGTTTTTTGTTGCCCCTTTACCTTCTTTCCCGAGATTTAGTTGCGCGAATTTAATCTTCTTGCTTCTCATGGACTTTGTTTTATCTTCACAGTCCATAATCGATGTTACGTGTAATTGCGTTCTTCAGACGCTGCATCGTGGGTCATCTACTCGACTTGGCGTCGTGGCGCGTATCGACCTTCGCGCCACCGCCAGTTCTGTCGTTCCAGCCAAACCCAACAGGCCGCTTCCGCAATGAACTTATGCCCACCTCGAGAAGTACGCCCTGGGTCTTCTCTGCTTGCCACATGAGGTTACCTAGCACCGTAAAACTGGCTCTTGAAGTGTCGGGGTCACTCTTCGACACCTGACGTATAGACGAAAGATATCCTTATGGGGTCACTTTGCCAAGACTCTCGAAGGCTTCTCTCAGGTGGCTCGCCTTTGCCAAACGACCGTTCAGTGGCTCAGCATCAAACCGCATCTGGCTGCTACCGACTCAGCCTTCATCCCCGCTTCGACCCCTGGAAGAACGACCCGTGGACGTTTCTTCTCGATGGTCTTTGCCACGAGTTCCTTGAAGTTCCCGCCGACCTTCAACTGCAGCTTCTTGGTGTCGTCGCGACCTGCGCACTCCACAACAGCACCGCCCCGGCGCGTCCTACGAGCTCCGACAACAACAAACCCATCTCGAGCGGGATCAACCTTCTGCTTTAGGGTCGTCATCACATCGTCCTTCTGCCCTGGCCTGGCGTCGACCCTGACAGCAAACGTAGTGGCAGAACCTGAAGCTGCAGCGGCGTAGAAGACCTTGCGCTGCACCGACACACCCTGACTCTGGCCTCCTGAAACGACAGAATTCACCGCAGGACTTCCCCCAACAACACTTGCTCTCCCTGAACCATCTAAACAAAGACGCAGCGCCCTAACCGTACCTATCAGTTGGTTCGTCACGTCGCGTATATCATCCACGTCGTGCCGAACCATCTTCCTATCCTCCACGACGATAGTGGCGGAGGTTGTCGGCACCTTCCCATAAACGGCAGCGTGCGCTTTCCTCACCCTGAACTTCGAGTTCCAGCTCATCGAGGTTGCTAACATCAACGCTACCGTTGCTGCCAGTCGACATCCTGCGCTGGGCTCTTGAAGTAAAGGGCAAGTCTGGCGCCGCAACTACCACGGGAGGTTCCGACTCCCCCAACACGACCGCCGCAGACACAGTCTCCTTCTCTACCTCCTGTACCTCCTCCTGAGTCTCAAACATGACGTCCTTTAGTACTACCTTAAGCTGTTTCCCCCCAACAGCGCCCTCAGACTCCGGCCGATCAACCCTTTTCCTCCTGGGCAGCGGCTCCTCATCTCGGTGGATCACCAAGGTAACAAAACTAAGAACGAATGACCACCTAAAACGCAACTCAAAAACGACCTGACCGTTACGTCGCTAGAAGAATGCAAACGTTGGACCAATAAAAATATTTTGGTTAAAGGTGAACCGTAAACAACCCTGTATTTATTTACTTAAAATTCGAACCGCCCAATTAAATATCAAATTTGAACAAAAATACAACAAACACTAAACGTCAAAATAACAACTGGAACCAAATAAATTCGCTAACCCAATAAAAATATCTCGATTCAAAATGTACCGTAAAGAACACTATTTATTTATTTTAAAATTTTTTAAACCGCCAAATAAAATTTAAATAGGCTAATTACTTCAAAATATCTTATTTATAAATAACAACACTCTAATTTTAATTGTAATTATAAAATAAAAACACGCGCTATCGGAATGCGATACCGGAAACGCGCTATCGGAATGCGGTACCGGAAACGCACTTTCCACTTAATCACTCGGTGCCTAGTACGACCTTGTACTGTTACGCGCATTAATTACACCAAAAATCGATTTAAAGGAGTTTTTAAGTACGCGTGTACTTAAAATAAGGAATATTTATATTAAAATTGTTTTAAAATTTACAGTTTTTGAGTTATTTATTTGATTTAAAAGGGCCTAGATTTTGGTTTTTAATTTGTTATTTTGTTATACGCGCACTATAAAATTTTTTACACACTTTTTTATTGGTTTGCACGGCTTTTTACTTGATTTACACGGTTTTTTGTTTTAAAATTTACTAAAAACGCCTTAAATTATTTTAAATTATTGTGGGTATTTATTTATTAGTTTTTTTGGTTTATTAGCAAGAACTTTAGTTTAATTTATTTTAAAACGCGAATTTTAGTTAAAATTTAAGTTAAAACGCGGTTTATTTAGTATTTAACGGATTAAAAATATTATTTTGATTTTATTTAATGCCCTATATATTAAAATTAACGGCACACAATAATAAAAAATAAAATACAGTAAAAAACTAAGCTTAAACTATAATAAAACCAATAATAATTAGCAAGAACTTGTTCACTGCAGAAGCGGGAGCACTGAAAAACACGTCCGCTCGCTTCAAGCGGTAACTAGAAAACAACATTACATGTAATTTTCCAATGCTCCACCCGAAGGTACTACATTGGCCAGGAAGCGAGTTTTTTTTACCTAGAAAATTTGGAATTTTGCCGAACCCTTGCTGTTCTAATCAAGGTAGTGATCTTTAACGTGCATGACAACACTCACACACGGGACCTCCATTTTACCTCTCATCCGAACGAGGGTGTATTTTTGTGAAAAATGCTTGCCTAACATTTTTCAAGCGGACCGTGTCGGGATTCGAACCCGGTACCTTGAGCGTAGTACTCACACACATACCACTACGCCACGGAGCCGCCTAGAAAACAACAGCCTTGCAGAACCTAAGAACTTGATCCGACAGTACTCAGTTTCACAATCGACGGCGGCCGATTACGAAAGATCGCAGTAGCCGAGCACAAAATCGATTCAGGATACAGGAGATGTCCGATCAATAAAATAGTAGGTGCGAAGACTCCCATTGGCCAAACGCAAGTAGGTCGAGAAGATTATTGTAGTGATTGAGTATTCTGATAGCCCTTGGATATCGCCTGTTGTGCTTGTTAAGAGGATGGACGAGCTAACAAGATTTTGTTTAGACTACATGCGATTGAATGCCGTGATCAAAAAGGATAGATACCTACTTCTAAGGTATGATGTCATCCTAAATACATTTTCAGGGTAGCGATGGTTCTCAATTTTGGATTTCAAGAGTGGCTACTGGCAAATGAATATGGAACCCAAAGATCGAGACAAGACTGCTTTTACTATTGGTACTGGCCTATGACAATTTACAGTCATACCATTTGGACTCTGCAACACTTCTGCCACCTTAGAACGTTTAATGGACAGCATCTTGCCTGGGCTCTCGTGGAGAACGTGTCTGGTATATTCGTATGGCGTGATTCTGATTGGAAAGTCATTTGGGAAGTATTTGGAAAATGTGGAAAAAGTGTTTTGAAGACTCAGGGAAGCCAATCTTAAGCAGAGTCCAAAGCAGTGGCACCGACTAGGCAATGATGTGAAGTACCTAGTGCAAGCAGTTTCACTCAATGGAGTCAGGCTAGACTGGAAAACAATTCAGGCGCTACAAGCGTGGCAGATGCCAAAAGACAACCATCAGCTATGCAGCTATCTGGGAATGTGCACTTACTGTAGAAGATTCGTTTCCGAATTTACGATTATTGCCAAGCCTTTGACAAAGTAATGCAGATACACTTTCGAAATGGGCGTTAACCCAAGATTGTAATCATTGCTCAAGGGTAGAAGCAAAGTGTGATCTACTTGATGGACTACCGTGATTAATGACGATTGGTAGCTTATACAGATGTGAACGGAACAAGAGAAGGACAAAGACCTACAACTCATTCTGGCTTGGAAAGTCGGAGCAGAACGCGTTTCCTGGAAGGACATTAGTTCATTGAGTAGCATTCTGAAGTCGTACTGGACACACTGGGAGCACTGGACAGACACTTGCATGTGCTATGCAGGGACACAAAATACGTCTGCCATGTGATCTTGATTTTGGGTGTCAACTCTGAGATGACCTCGTTTGCGAGGGTTACGTCGAGGATCTCAAATGCAAGATGCAGGACATCCATGGTGACGTTAGAAAAAATATTCAGATCACAATCGATCGAATGATAACCAGGTACGACATCAAGGTACAGGAAGCTGGTTTTCAAAAGGGCGACCGCGCTTGGCTGTACAACTGCAGATGGAGGCGTGGATTGTCCACGAAGTTACAAAGACATTGGGAGGGTCCGTACAAAGTTGTAGAACGAATCAACGACGCGGTATATCGGATTCGTAAGCTCTGAAAAGGTAGAACAATATTGGTGCGCGTTAACCAGTTTGCATCCTACGGTATTAGTGACGCCGGTAGTGCCAAAGAACAGCACGCAGTGAGACAATTAGTTATGCTCGTTTAGATGCTAGCTAGTAGTTTATATGTAGTTTCCCACCTTGTATATGTATGTGAATAGTAATTTTTTTTTATTTGTATGTTACTTGTATCTTAATTATTGTCTGGTTCTTTATTTTGTTATGTATTTCTACACTTTACTGTCGGGCTGTAGGTTCGTTGGTTTCGTTTTGATGGACTCCTCAATTTTCGACTGTGTTAATGCGACCTTCTGCTTCCTTCCTTTTTTCTTCTGTTACAGTAATTCCGGCGAATCGTTCTTGACCGACTCACGTTCTTTTTTTATGGCGGGTTAAAGTTATAACCAGTTTGCCTTGCCTGCTTTATTCTATCCTTATAGATACACTTGGGTATTTTCAAGATTGAAGGTCCACGGCTTCTAAATTAGATAACATGAACATTAATTACTATTTATAAGCAATGGTAAACAAATTAGGCAAAATGTATTGTAAAAGTTTTGTACGGTCACTAAAAATGTACTCTTTAGGTATTCAAAGATGTTGCTTTGATACTATAATGTTAAAATGTGATAAGTTGTTACAGGCGGAAAAGCTACTAAGTATGTATTTTCCAGTAAAATTATAAAATGGGGGCGGCCTGTAAAACAAAAATTAAAGGGAGGTCACCGGCACTAGCTAGCGGAAGGTCGTGGATCATATAGAGGTTTAAAATTTTGCAGAAAGGGTTAAATTAATTTATAATATACTACAAAAAAATTTGGCACTTACCTTTCATAAATATTGTGGCTTAATGACAATTACCAAGGACGCCAGACAAGTTGAGAATGTCCAAATGTTCGTGCAACACCTTGAGAGACTTGTCATCCCAAGGAGGACAATTGTTCCTTTTAATCAATTCCTAACTTTTTTACTACTTATGCAACTTCCATGATAAAAAAAATAATAAAAAAACTATTGACTTAATCAACTGCAAACAAAACTATTTAATTAACAGAGCAATAAACGTGAACCTCTTACATTCATTGATTTTAATTTAGAAATTTAATTGAATAGGTGAATATGGAATTATGAAAATTTTGCGTACATAAGTAATTCCCAAACACTTGTATATGAAAGAAAACTTATACTATAAATTTTACACTAAATTAATCCTACTGTTTATGGCCAAAACGTCCTAACAAATTAACTAAAAACTGGTCATGCTACTTAACTATAAAAAACTTACTAAAAATTGTCCATTGTTTGATGGCTTGCCTTCCAACGTAGAACAGCTCTTAAATTGGGGGAGAGAATCTCGCTTGTTGCTCTTGTTGTTTGTAATTTTTAAATAATTGAATGGCACACGAACCCGGCAGGATCTTGTTGACAATATAACAACTTTTGCGTCACACGCCTACAAGCTTTTTATTATTTACCTTGTACCACTATAAATCCGCGAACATACGGGCGTAACCCTCGCGAACTGGAAGAGTTAATTACTCCTTTCCAATTTCACTATCGTGATACTAAGTGCAATTCCATATCTGTGATGCCGGAGAACGCTACCCGCGAACTACGTTTCTTTCTACCTTTTGACCACGGACAGCCCCATTGGAATCTCCCTCTTTTTGCTAAAGCTTTAAGTTATATAGATTAATTCCTACTCTAACCATTATTTACGTCATATTTCTGTTATCCAATGACTGAACAGAACCTCCCCAAAAACAAGATTTCAGAAACCAAATCCAACCCCTTTCAAAATGAGGGTCATGGAAGCAATTATTTTTCTAAGGGTTTAAATATCTTGTATCTTCTTGAAATTTTAATTATTGAAATGTGGACCATACCCGTTGGCGACAGTAGTCTGCCATTAACAAAAGACCGGTTAACCCACTTGAGCCGAAATAGATTTTAAATACAATGGATGTCTCCAGACTACTTAAAATTACTTGCAATCTTTGAACAAATCAAATAGTTTGGCTATTTTCAATGTTTCGTTTTCTATAACCATTCTCAATCAAAGAAATTATTAAGAAAACTAAGCTTTTCAACAGAAAATTGATTTTCTTTATTTACGTTAAAAGGAACTATTCCATTTTAATTTTATCAGATTCGTCAATCTGTAACCGACCTAAGCTTTAAGAGGGTCATTGTATTTGATTGGCAAGGGTAGAGCTTTAAATTATGATGAGAGCTGGAATTTACAATAGTTTAGCCTTAAGCTATTTGTAAACCTGGTCTTTTATGAGGGATGCTAACTAAAATATGAAAGTAATTTATTATGGAATTTTTCCTATAATTTATGCAAGTTATTGAAATTTAATTCATTAATTTATCTGTTTATTAGTTAACATTACAAAATAATGTTACAAAGTTTTTGCACTATTTGTACCTTTTGAACAAAATTTTGTACTTAAAAAGTAGACAGACTATTAAACTTACAAGTTGTGAGGACTGTTTTGTATCGTCAAACAAAAGTGTTATATATTAATATTTGGCAAGCTAGATATCAATATATAGAAACAGAAAGTTGTTCGTTCTTAAATGTTGAAGTACAAAACAAGTAAAATACATTTCAGCTGTTTTTGTTAGCAATTGCTTTCAAACAGCACTTGTTATCCTAATCCCCAACCGTCGACTTCTTGGTCATCATATTCGCACAATAAATACGATACCTTTTGCTTAGACCTTGAATTTAATCTGATTCTCACTTTTCTGACAGACAAAATTAATGAAAACTGTGAAACCTGATTTCTAAACCATTTTTAACTACATTTACAATGCGATTCTAAACAAATCCCCTAATGCAGTTTAACTTCCGTTGCTTTTGTAAAAACTTTTTTTACTCTAAGAAATGTTATGTAGGTAGCCTTTTACTCAAAATGAAACATGTTTTAATTCCTAGAATAAGCCAAACTAATATGATAAAATAAATTCCATTTATAAATATAAACGGTACTCATAACTTTTAATTTCAACGAATTTAATACAGGAACTGCACAGAAAGCACAAATACTTAACTATCTTGTTGACTACGAGATATGCGGAAAAGCTGGCAACGTTGTCGGATCTTTGATTGATATCGTATTTGGGCTGTATATGAAAGGAGTATATACATCGGAAGCTTAAAGTGTACAATATAAAATGACGCAGTGAAGATGGACAAGTAAAAGTAGATATTTTTGTAATGATAGATTTTAAACCACCTAGGTTCAAAGCCTATTCTAAACGGTTTAATATACATGCATGTATATTGAAACATTAGCAGTATTTCTGGTAGATGCTGTAAGTCTTAGCTGTAAAAGGACGCACTATTAATACTGGGATGTAAATATACACACATGCACACACACACACACACACACATATATATATATATATATATATATATATATATATTTATATACACGTTGCATGTGCACACAAGCATATACAACACATGCAATGCACCTGCAACCCAACACACTTGCAACATAAATGCAACACACATTTCACACACCACTATAACACATCATACACATCACACACACCAAACACTCCATACACCATACATCCCACATACTACCATGCAGTATACCAGCCACACACCATATACATCTCATATTACACACAATGCACTTGCCACATATCCCATATGCTGCATATTACACACACACTACATGCACTGTATATATCACACTGCACATGACACACCACACCTAGCACATTCACCACATACACCATTCACAGCACACTCACTATGCACACACACACATGCATGAATGCATGCATGCATGTGCACACACACATGCACAACACATGTTGCATATACAACATACACCACATACCAAACACTCCATACATCACACACACCATATACAAAATACATTTATGCATCGCACACACATAAAACACCACACAACTCACATCACACATTTTTTATTAACTAGATCAATCATCACAGTTTGTTATGGTATGGTTTCTCTAGACCTCTTTCAAAGTTCAGTTTTATCAGCATTAGGCATTCAGTCCTAGAACTGGTTAGACACGTACCCTCATTGTTTCCTATTTGGAACCAACCTACACATTTCCCTGAAATTGCACAGTCTGCATCTATCACTATCTGATCTAGGTCTACTTCTACTTCCTTTTTCCTATCTCTGCTTGTAATATATCCCTTACTATTCCCCAAAAATGCTTTAGAACATATTCTGCTCTTCTATTTCTTCTATTATATTTTCCACAGATATCCTTGTTCTTCTACTATTTCTATAACCTATTTGTTATTAACTTTGTCTGTCCATGCTATCATGCTCATACATCAGAAGCACAGCATTCCAAAAGGCTGCTACCGTTTTTCTGTCTGCTTTTCCTACAGTCCGTATTTCATAGGCATACTGTGCTGTGCTCCACACATATGCTTTCAACAATTTTCTTCTTGTTCTATGTTTGTTGTCTTTTCTCATAGGCGCTGTTCTTTCTTGTTAGATACAGTCCAGTCCCCTTCTATTGTTTTACAATTATATACCCTATTTCTTCGACATTCAGTGGTTGTGAAGGGGGCTACGCAGCCTCTGGCTGCCAAGTTCCCCCAGCATTTGAACATTTGCCAATTTAATATTTTTTACAATATATCTTTTAGCACAGTCAGCATTAGTTGCAGGTATTTCACAACTAACAACTAGTTGTTTATAATAATCATCAGATTTATCTGTGCTTATTTTTTCTTCATTAGGTTTTCTGTCTCAAAACTGGTTGGACACGTACCTGCATTTATTTATATTCTGAGCTAGCCTACACAGTTCTCTGAAATTTTCACAGTCTATATACAATTTGATTCTCCTATTGTTTTATAATTTTATCCCTATTTCACCAAGATTCAGTGATGGGGGTTAAGCATGCTGTGGCTGCCAAAATCTCCCCAACACTTAGACATTTGTCGGATTAATAGTTTTCCAGTAAATCCTTTCACACAATTAAAATTAGTCGAGAATATTGCTCAGCCAATACTTGTAGTTGCTTATAGTAATCATCATGTTTAAGTATATTTACTTTTTTTTGTCATTAGTTTATCCATCTTGGTACTGGTTGGATGCGTGCCTCCATTGATTTCTATTCTGAGCTAGCCTACATATTTCCCTGACATTCCTACAGCGTACAACTTTCACTATCTGTGTACAGTAGTCTAACCTAGGTCTACCTCTACTTCTCTTTTTTCCTATCTCTGCTTGTAATATATTTCGCACTATTCCCTCATGCCGTGGTATGTGGCCTATCATCCTATCTCCAATTTTTTACCGTTTTCTACATATTTCTTTCTTGCCCTACCATTTTTAGTACATATTCGTTCTTGACTTTGTCTATCCATGATATCTTCATCATACGTCTGTAGCACCACATTTCAAAGGCTTCTACCTTTTTCTTGTTCGCTTCGCCTACAGTCCAGACTTTACAGCCGTACAGTGCTATGCTCCTCACATATGTTTTAAGCAATCTTGTCCTTGTTTCTATGTTTGTGGTCTTTGAGCACAGTAGTCGCTTTTTCTTGTTAATTGTAGCACGACCTTGTGCTAATCTTTGTTTTATATCTTTTACGCTTTTTCCATCTTGCGTTATTTAACTTGCTAGGTAGTAGACATCCTTAACCTCTTGTTCGGTTTAGTACAAACATAAATTAAATGGTTTACTGTTTGTTCTTGTTTTTCGCAGATGCAGTTTGGGTTTGTGCTTAGTTTGAATTTGAACAAGTAGCTTTTTATTCTACCAATACCTGTTACTATGGTTGTTTATTTTGGGAAAACGGGTAACTCGATTGGTTTGTAATGTCGAATCATAAGAAAGAAAAATATTGTTTTGGATCATTTTGTAGAATAATTGGACCATTTAATTTGCCAAGTGTGTCTACTTATTATTTTTACTCTTCTAATTTTGAAAGTTTATTATATATACCGATTTCTCAGGTGGGAATTGTGTTGGTGCTTTTACAAGTTTATCAGCTTCTTTATTCCGATTATTTTTTTATGTTCTTTTACGCATTTAAAATTAATTAGCCATTGTATTTCTTAAATAGTTCTTGTTTTCTTATCTTGTTTGATTCTTGTGTTTTTTTAAATTATCAAGGTTATTCTACTATCTATAAATATTGCTAGTTTTCTGTTTTTTTCTGTTTTCTAGTTTTAGAATATGTTTGAGAGTTCTATAAATTCTCAAAATCTCAACTTTGTTGGTGCTGCACTTATCGTTCAGTTCGAGTTTTGGTTTCTTCATTATTTTCTTTTTGTGGTTGTATATAATGACTGTCTGCTCCTATTTTACCACTATTCTTGCTACTATTTGTGTTTGCTTCATAATTGTATTAAAAAATTTTAACTGCCTTTGTAATTTTGGAAATTTCTGCTGAATGAATTAATTTGTTTTTGGCATTAGTGTGTCAAAGTTATAATTTGCTTTTGAATTTTTATAATATCATATAGTCTAATTAATCCATTTAATTTAATGATTATGGAATGAACTTGATTTGTTCCCATAAACCTCATTCTAATACAATTGAAATAAGTGCTTGTTCAACACCCTGTAGAATGTTATTAGTATATTTAGTTGAAATCAAAGTATCTCAATCTATCCATATTGTTTGATATAGCATTGCAAATGTATTTGCTTATCAACAATCTTTGCTTTCTAAAAGGATATGCTCGCTTTATTAAAAGTAGTACCACAAGTTTGTATAGAATACATTTTCATTGAATTCGAATTTGTCTGTTTCTTTATTTATCTATGCCTTACAAATACTGTAGAAGTTTTCTTTGACATGTGGTATCGTAATAGTTGAATCGATTATCATATCACGTCTTAAACTGGGTTGACTTCTATTCTGCATTTCGTCCTAAGATGTATTTCTGCAATCCTGATGCTGTTCATTTGAGAGTGATCAATGCTTTTCCTGGGATAAGCTTATATCCTCTGTGCATTGAGAGGTGTCTACATAGTTATTAATGGCTAAAAGGAAGTTCCTTTTAGCTCTTTTGCGTAGGCCCACTAGTTCAGTTTAGTTTGCAGCATTAATGATACTGGCTACCATAGTGATGATTCTTCAGTGAGCGAGATCAAGATGTTTTGCTGGTTCATCTCAACTAATTTAAGTACAAGATAAGTATTTTGGCACATGGAGTGTTTAACACATTACTCCGACAAGCGGAGCAAGTATACAAAAGCCTGCTTTGAAACTAGCTTCACTAGTGTTTCCTGTTACTTTAAATTGCTTATTAGAAATTGCTTTAAATGTACTGTGTTTAACTGAAAATGTTTGTTTAAAAGAAATCATAACTTTTACCTTTTTTGTTTATTACTGATCCATTTTTTTTAAATGGTACAATATGAAATGCGCACTTCGTACATTAATGATTAAACTTTGTCCGTGGAATGTAATTCTTTTATTAATAGAAATTTTTTGTGTTTATTGTCAATAAAAATTCGATGGCGATATCCTCACTTTGTCTATGTGAACCATCCCACTCTCCGCTTTTGTAGTTAGCATGGCACGTCTAAGTTTCTTTTATCTTTTTATACATTATTGTGATTTGTGCGTGTACATACTTTACTTTCCTTTCAGTTTCTGCCTGGCCCGTGCATTTTACTGTAGCAATTTTCTTTGATATAGCTTCAATCCAAACAGCAGTGCCGTATGTCAGTAAGGTTAGTATAGGCTTTTTGTAAATTACATTTAATGGTTTGTGTTTTAAGCCCCAATTCATCTTTGCAGATTTTGATAGTTCATTTATAATGTTGATACATATATTACTTATTTCTGTAATGTGGTAATCAAATTTAAATTTCTGATTAATGCAAATTTGTAAATCTTTTATATTTTTTACGTCCCTGGCTTCATTGTTTAGATAAACATTTACTTTTCTCATAATTTTAGATTTTTTTGGATATAGCTTTTGATTTTTGGTCATTGAATTTCATTTTATTAATTTCCATCTGCTGATATAATTTCCCATTCTGAACGGACTTGCACTTTGACGACATTCTAAAATACTAGAACGGGTAGAATGGCTTGCACGTTTCAATGAGCTAAAGAGCCGAACTATAGGATTAACCAAATTAGTGGGGTCTTTAGTGAGGAACCAGTCTAAGACAGGTCCTCGAAAGAGGGCAGCAGCTTTTTCGGTACTTAGAGTGGCAAAGACCATACGGGTCGGTATGATATTCTAAGTCACACTACTGCAATGTGGAAGGCAACGGGAAACCACCACATTATCTCCCAGTTACACAGCGTACTCAAATTGTTATTAATGATGATGGCATCCTCTGGGGTAAAAAATTCCGGAGGTAAAATAATCCCCTATTCGGATCCCCAGGAGGGGACTACTTCGGGGGATGTGATCCGAAAGTATAGAAAAAGATTCGTGAACATTCTGCGAGTCGGAGCGTGGAATGTCAGAAGTATGAAACAAGTAGGTAAGCTAGAGAATTTGAAACTCGAAATGGATAGATTAGCATTAGACATAGTAGGAATCAGCGAAGTCCGCTGGCCAGAGGCGGGGGATTTTTGGAGTGGACTATTTCAGGGTAATTCATACAGGAAAATTAGGAAGGAAATTCGGGTGTGGGGATAGTTATGCGAAAAAAGATAGGACGACGTGTAGAAAACTACTTACAAAAAATGAAAGAGTACTCATGGTTAGATTTGAATCTAAACCAGTAAATACAGTAATAATACAAGTATACATGCCCACCTCTAGCTACAGTGAGGAAGAGGTAGAGGCGATGTACAAAGATATTGAAGACATACTAAGATACGTAAACGGACATGAAAATTTAATAATTACGGGGGATTTTAATGCAGTGGTAGGTGAGGGTAGGGAAGGAGCAATAGTAGGTTTATTTGGTTTAGGCACGAGAAATGACAGGAGAAATAGGCTAGTAGTATTTTGCGACAAGAACAACTTAACCATCACAAATACGTTATTTCAACATCATGTTATAAGACGATACACGTGGAAGATGCCAGGAGATATAGGAAGATATAAAATAGATAACATTATTGTTAGACGACAGTTTAGAAATCAAGTAAAAGATTGTAGTAGCTACCTGGAAGCAGATATAGACACTGACCACAACAGCGTAATTATGAAGGCCGCACTTAAATTTAAAAATCTCAAAATGAGGAACGGAAAAAGGCACTTTGACTTTGAGAAGCTGAAAGATAAAGATATCCACGAAAGATTTGAAAAAAGTCAAATGAATTGCTGAAAAATATCGGAAAAATTTCTGATACTAAGGAAGTAGAAACAGAATGGAAAAACATTAAATCCAGCTTAGACATGGTGGCTAGAGATATTCTGGGGTATACACAAAAAGGAAACAAGAAACCATGGATAACAAAGGATATCCTGAATTTAATAGAAGAAAGACGAAAATACAAAAATAGATTAGATGAAACAGGAAAACAGAGACACAAAGTCATAAAATAGGAAATTATTCGCAAATGCAGGAAAGCTAAAGAACAATGGATTGATGAAAAGTGCAAAGAGGTACAAACTAAGATGGAAATAGGAAAGACAGACGAAGCATACAAATTAATTAGAATGAATTTAAGGGATATAAAACCATATAACATAAATATAAGGGACGCAGGAGGAAACGTCATTATAGAAAATGTAGAGCAAGTATCTAGATGGCAGGAATATATAGGGAATTTGTATTCAGGAGAGGAACAACAGCATTAGAATAGGAATCAGACATTGAAAATATGACCTGGGATATCCTATACTGAGAGATGAGTTTGAACTAGCATTAAAGAGCCTGAAAAATGGTAAGGCGCCGGGTACAGTTAAGGTGCAAGCAGAAACTCTAAAAGCCGCTGGGCAAGCAGTAACAGAACGTCTCTTCCGACTTGTATGCTATATGTATGAGAAAGGCGAGATACCCAAAGATTTCAAACGTAACATCAAAGTAACTATACCAAAAAAAAGATGCACGGATTGATGTGAAAATTTTCGAACAAAAATATTAACTAGAATTGTACAAAGACGAATGGAAAAACGAGTTGAAGAAATACTGGGAGAAGATCAATTTGGGTTTAGGCGAAACAGGGGAACACAGGAGGCTATTTTAGCTCTGAGGGTGATAATGGAGAAAACAATAGAGAAGGGGAAAAGCGTATATATAGGGTTTGTAGATTTGGAAAAAGCATTCGACAATGTGAAATGGAAAAAAATGTTCAACATACTCAAAAAGATTTGAATGAGTTTTAGGCATAGACGGATAGTACATAACTTATACAAAGAGCAAACAGCGATAATAAAATTAGAGCAAGAAAGTAGATAAGTAAATATTAGCAAAGAGGTGAGACAGGGATGTGCCTTATCCCCATTAATTCTTAACTTGTACATAGAAGAGGCAATGGATACTGTCAAATGCAGGAAGACATTTGGAATTAATATGCAGAGACAAAAGATTGATATGCTTAGATTTGCAGATGATATAGCGGTATTAGCATTTAGCAAAGAAGAGTTAGAAGTTGCTCTTAATGAAATGGAAGCAGTTCTAATGGAGAGATACGGTATGATAATTAACAAAAATAAAACTAAAGTTCTAGTATGCAAAAGAGGGGAAAATAAATCAAAAACAAGAATACAAATAGGTAACGAGAACTTACAAGAGGATAAGGATTTCTGCTACCTAGGAAGTCAAATAACCCAAGATGGGAAAAGCACAAAAGATATAAAACAAAGATTAGCACAAAGTCGTGCTACATTTAAAAATAAAAAGCAACTACTGTGCTCAAAGACCACAAACATAGAAACAAGGAAAAGTTTGCTTAAAGCATATGTGTGGAGCGCAGCACTGTATGGCTATGAAGTCTGGACAATAGGAGAAGCAGATAAGAAAAGGTAGAAGCCTTTGAAATGTGGTGCTACAGACGTATGGTGAAGATATCATGGACAGACAAAATTAAGAACAAGGAGGTACTAGAAATGGTAGGGGAAGAAAGAAATATGTGGAAAACAGTAAAAAATAGGAGAGATAGAATGATAGGTCATATACTAAGACATGAGGGAATAGTGCGGAATATATTAGAAGCAGAGATGGGAAAAAAGAGAAGTAGAGGTAGACCTAGGTTAGACTACTGCATGCAGATAATCAAAGATGTTGGCTGTATGAATTTCAGGGAAATGTGTAGGCTAGCTCAGAATAGAAATCAATGGAGGTACGCTTCCAGCCAGTTGCAAGATGGAAAAACTAATGACAATAATAATTACTGTACTTAAACATGGTGATTATTATAAACAACTACAGATATTGGTTTTGCAATACTCTCAACTAATGTTAATTGTGCGAAAGGATTTTTTGGAAAACTATTAATACTGCAATGTCTAAGTGTTGGGGGGATTGTTACGTTCAAAACCCTGCAAACAAATTTTCCTGCATTTATTTTTAAAATGCCCTAAAATTCCTCAACAAGCTCGATTTCCCGCCATTTGAATTAGTATTATTTAATAAAATTTCTCAATTAATTACTCTGTATAAAAGTTTGCTTTATAAAACAAACAGCTGCCTAGGAAACATATTACAAAGTAGTTGCAATATTTCCTAGCACCTACAGTGATTACATTTTAATTAAAAGCTGCAGCTTTCTTCTAAAAGATAAGACCTTACCACCTGCTTACATCTGCTTACAATGGACATGTTATCTGGTATTCTGCAGCTGTTAAGATGTTACAAAGTAACAAAAGTGTCCTCCTTTGTTTAAAACCCTTTGATATTGCGTTATCTGCTTGTTGGCAAGCTGCTACAGTTTGTATTTCGGCAGCTGTTGTCTGGAAATTCTGCACACATAGTAATTCGGCGATATCTTTGAAAATCAAATACCCTACCCCATACATGATTCTGGCCTTATAAAATAGAGACCGTGTTTTGAAAGAGACCATTAAAAGGTTAATGATTAAAGATTGAATACAACATCCTCTTACCGAAAAGATACTTGTTGTAAAGTCGCGCTATTAGAAATGCTCTCTGTGCTTGTATAAGTGAAGTTGGTGGTTCCAGCATGCAGCCAGCCTATAGAAAAATGCAGCGGCATTTTTCCAGCGTTAAGATGAGACCAGCACAAAGCTGATTGTGCAAGGTACAGTTTTTTTATTTCCATATTTCTTTTGTGCTGCTGTGAAGAAAAGACTTTTTATTTGCTGCTATTGCTTATATTATCTGATAAATTGGCACCACCCCTTTATAAAACTTACATACACGATGCACGAACAACTATGTTATTATTCTTTAAATGAAAAATTTATTTACTCAAAGTTTTTGTTAGAGTTCGTTTCACTTTTTATTTGGTATTTCTGTATAAACCTTAACTAAAAGAACTTATGCCTCAATTTAAAAGTATTTAATATATGATTAATTTAAGTTAGAGCTTCTAATTTTAATATTATATTCTTTCTGAGGAGGTGCACTTCACAAAGCAGCATGTACATATAATTTAGGTATATTTTTTTTTCTAGATTTACTGTATAGTTTGTTTTATTTTCTTTTATATGTATTTAAGGTGAATCATTAAGTAGGTATTTAGAGTATAAGATGTTATATTTGATTACCAATTTTTATATGTTATGACGCTTTTACAGTCACGATTACGCAATTTATTTTGGCTTGTAAATAATCTTCCAAGATTCGATGTTATCAATAGAGTATCCCAGAGGTTTCCAATGTGTTTTTGTTTTCACCCACGCCCCTCTCCGACGTTTTTGAGCTAGCCAAATTCTACCATTCTATTCCCGTTTTGTTACGGTGTTCTGCGTAAACGATTTCTATACTTACTTTTACTGTTTTCTTTTGTGTTTGTGCGGAATACCGTAACAGGATCCTTGGCAGCCACAGGCTGCTTAACCCCCTTCACATACCACTGAATTTCAGTAAAATTGGGCATATAATTAGAAAACAATAGAAGGGAATCGAGTTATATATAGGCTGTTGTGAGAAATGGAGGAAACTGTGTAGGCTAGCTCAGAACACAAAAAAACTGTGGTACAAGTCCAACCAGTTTTAAGATGTAAAACCCAATGTCGAAAAAATAAGTGCTCTTAAATCTGATGATTATTATAAACAACTACAGGTGTTTCTTGTGAAATATTTTCAACTAATGTTGATTGTGCGAAAGGATAAATTGGAAAAACTATTAATTCAACAGAGGTTGAAGTGCTGGGGGAACTTGACAGCCAAAGGCTGTTTACCCCCTTCACATACAACTGAATATCGGGGATGTAGAGTATATAACTGTTGTACACGCCTCTTGGAACGACAAGGGACGCAAATAGAAAATGCCTGGAGTGCAGTAGGCAGTAAACCAGGGTTTGTAAGGTAGAGCGTGGACTGTATAGAGTAGAAGGAAGGAAACAGAATTTGAATACAAAGTCACATAAATACTTAAAGCACTTACCGAATCACAACATCTGGAGCACTAATGCGGCACCTTTCAGTACTGTTTCTGGCCAGAGGTAACTAGGAAATGGAGTAAGGAAATGATTATTTTAGGAAAGACATTAGAGGCAGCAATATTGAGAATGAAGGAAACACGTTCGCGTTCGCGGATGGTTGTTAATCGACTCTTTTAAATTATGTTATTCCTTATCTAGTCTGGCTTGATAACGAATACAACGTCGGGAGAGCGAAATGGCGCGAACATAACCGCCCACCAAAAATGAACATTTTTTAAAAAAGATATATACAAACTTGAAAAGAAAATTGTATTATAACTGGGCATTTCCTCCCAGTAAGGGGCTACGGTTTACCCGCCGATACTCGGGATAGAAAGAAAGCAAAATAAAACGCGAATTTTTTTTAAAACTAAATCTAAGTTTGAGAAAGAAACAAGAAAAAAAAATAGTTTTCTAAAGGAAGGGGTATTATTTTATTTACCGACCGAGTGAGGGAACCGTGGGTGGTTTTTACCGACACCACGCGAACAACACCATCGCTACCGGGAAATAATTGCTCGACGCGTCCTAACGGCCACGATAGAGGAGAAGTTTTAATTCCGGGAAGAGAAACAACTTGACCCATTTTGGGTACATCGGAGGAACGATTCCATTTGGGTCGTTGAGATAAAGTGAGCAAATATTCATTGGACCATCGCCGCCAGAACGACTGGGTAATTTGGCGCAATCGTAGCCAGCGCGAATGCAAATTTATATTTTCTGGCAGAGTTATCTCTGGCATACTTAATATAGGGCCTCCAATAAGGAAATGACCGGGAGTCAAATAATCGGGGTTGTCTTTAGTGTCTAAGGAAAAGAAACACAAAGGTCGGCTATTCAATACGGCTTCTATGCGAGTGAAAACAGTAGACAACTCTTCAAAAGTAAGAGGTTGTTTGCCAAGAGTGCGTAGTAATAGAGATTTTACAGATGCTTCCCACATACCCCCAAAATTAGAAGCATAGGGCGGATTAAACTGCCATTTAACTTGGCGAGAAACCAATGCGGAAAATATTTCATCTTGGTTTTGATGAAGAAACGCACTAGCTTCCTTTATCATACGGGCTGCACCAATAAAATTCTTTTCACAATCTGAATAGATAGTATCAGGAGCACCTCTCCGAGAAGCAAATCGATCAAAACACGCCATAAAAGCATTAGTAGTAAGTTCGGAAACTAATTCCAAGTGAACAGCTCTCGTGCACATGCACACGAAAACACAAAGATATGATTTGAAAGAAGAAGCATTACGCCGAATGGAAGACTTAACAAGCAACGGTCCAGCAAAGTCAACTCCAACATGAGTAAAGGCACGAGTTAATTGTACACGGGACGGGTGCAAATTAGACAATGGGTTGAGAAGGCTTGAAATTAAATCGGAAACATGGTATGCATTGATGTATTCGTTGTCGTATTAACGATCGTGATCCTAAAATCCAGTATTTTCTTAGAATAAGAGCTTGTGTGGTAAGAGGTCCGGAATGCAAGGATAACGCATGATAGTGGTCGCAAATAAGTTTAGATAAAGCTGTCCTTTTAGGCAATAACAGAGGATGTTTGCTATCATAGTTCAATTGTGAATGCTGTAAGCGACCGCCCACCCTAAGCAAACCTAGAGTATCGATAAACGGCGTTAATTTTCTAAAAGAGGCGGAGAGAGGTTTTTTATTTTTTATTTGCAACAATTCTACTGCAAAAAATTGTAGTTGAACAAGTTTCACGCATGTTTGTGATGCATTATGTAATTCATCACGAGAAATAGGACCTAGAATTTTTCCCATTGGGTGACGGCAATTATAAAGAAAACGAATAATATATGCCGTTGCATATTGCAAGCGACTTAAAGAAGAAAAATTTCCCAAGAATTCAGCAAAATCGCACTGTTCTAATGCAACCAGTAGTGTAGTAATTGATTTTAATTCAGGTACTTCACTCAAAGGAACAAAAGAGTAGTTGAGGTTAAAACAAACATCATTTAAATTAGATGCACTTTTCCACCACAAATCGTGGTGTAATAATTGAAGAGGGGTGAGTCCACGAGAAGCGACGTCAGCAGGGTTAAGTTCTCCGGAAATATGGCTCCATTGATCAATGGAGGTATATTCTAGAATTTGACTTACTCGATTTCCCACAAAAGGTTTTAACAAATATGTAGGCGTACGCAACCATGTAAGTATGACTTGAGAGTCTGAATAAAGTTTAGTTTCCGAAATAGGGTATGGAAATTTATTTGAACGCATAGAATGAATTAATTTGGCTAATAAAAGAGCTCCAGAAAGTTCTAAGCGTGGGATAGTAAGATGCTTTAGAGGAGCAACCTTGCTTTTGGCTTGTAGAAGATTACAATTTACCGATTTTTCACTAACAACATACAAGTAGACACAAGCACTGTATCCCCTTTCGCTTGCATCGCAAAATCCTAGTAATCGATAAGTGCCATGGAATTGAGACAAAATACGAGGAATTTTTAGCTGGGATAACATAGTAATTTGGTTACAAAAGCCTTGCCATTCCTGACACCACTTATGATCAGGGGTATCATCCCAATCAATTTGTTGAACCCACAGTCGTTGTAACATATGCTTTACTACAAATATTACTGGAGTTAACCACCCTAAAGGGTCAAATATGCGGACCATATAAGAAAGTACAGAGCGTTTTGTAAATTCACCTTTAAAGGGTATCACGTTATAAGTGAACAAGTCTATTCCAGGGTTCCAGACTAAACCTAGTATCTTTATACCACTAACGTGATCAGAAAAAGGAATTAGAGTTTCTAATTCAGTTTGTTCGAAATCCTGTAACAATTTCTCAGAGTTACTAGACCATTTGCGCAAATCAAACTGGCCTAGAGAAAGAAGTTTTACTAGCTCGTGCTGTAGTTGCTTCGCTTCAGCAATACTTTCAGCACTGCTAATTACGTCATCCATATAGGTATGATACATAATAGCTTCAGAAGCCATGGGGTAAGAGTTTCCTTCGTCTATAACCAATTGCTGAAGAACTCTTTGAGCTAAGAAAGCGGAAGGAGCTAACCCATATGTAAGAGTTCTAAGCTCGTACTCAGAAATGTTGTCTTGTGGAGTTGGTCTCCAAAATATATGCTGAAATTGACAATCTTGCTTACGAAGTAAGATCTGCCGGTACATCATGCGAATGTCCGCACAAACAGCAATTTTATGCGATCTAAATGTATTTATTATATCTGGTAAATTGCACTGTAATTTGAGACCAGCATATAATCTATTGTTGAGAGAAAGACCTAATGAATCCACGGCAGATCCATTAAAAACAACGCGTAGTTTGGTAGTACTACTTGTTATTTTCGAGATGGCATGATGTGGTAGAATATAATCAGATGGATTTTCGGCTAAAATCATATGACCAAGATCAAAATATTCTTGTAAAAACATATAAGAATTTTGTTTTTCAAGAGAACATGAAAGACGTTTTTCTAAATTTAGATAACATTTATAAGCAATATGTCGATTGCTACCGAGAGGTTTAATATTGTTATTGAAAGGGAGAGCGACAGTAAAACGACCAGAGGCGTTTCGAGAATAATTTTGTAGAAAATGAGATTCACAAATAACATCTTCTTGAGAGGGAACTTTGGGCATTTTGACTTCTTCTAATTCCCAGAAATTCCTTATATCATTATCTACTGAATCAGAAATAAAAAGAGAAGTTGCATTAACTGCGGTGTTAACATTTGGAACCTGTCCCAATAGCACGTAACCGAATATTGTTTCAATTGCTACTGGTTGGCCAGGAATGATTCTAGTGCGATCAGAAAATAGCACTTCGGAACATATTTCCGCACCCAGTAGTATGTCTACGGGCAATGATTTATGAAAATTTTCATCAGCAAGCTGCAAACATTTAAATTTATGGTAAATACGAGAAGGCAGTGAGCAACCGGGAACGTTTCCCGTTATTTTAGGGAAGATTGAAGCACAGAATTGAAATAGATGCTTCGAGTGATTAGAAAACAAAGTGCATATTACAGCTCCTTTGGATTTAATTGCAGAACCTGAAATGCCACCAACTTGGCGAAAATCATGTTGACGCTCCAACCCTAAGCGTTGGACACAATAGCTTGAAATTGCGTTGATTTGAGATCCGGAATCTAAAATGCATCTCACAGATTGTAACTTATTGTTTATATCTAAAACACGAGCTTCTACAGTACCTAATAAAACAGTGTAATTTTCTAGTGAATTTGTGAAGTTGCATGTCGAAACAACTTCAGTTGTGAGTGCGGCTTTCGAATCGTTAGTTTCAGTAATGTGTTCCCTAGCAAGTGGTTTATGCAACAGAGTATGATGAGAAGAGGAATGGCACAACTTACATTTACCATCAGAATTACAATCACGAGGAGTATGACTGCCGAGGCATTTAAAACATCGATTTAAAGATTTAATAGCAACTTGACGATCGGCAACGCTAAGTTTTTTAAATGCCAAACATCCATAGATTTTATGGACTTCCCCACAATAGGGACAAATTATACTAGCGGTTTTAGTCGCCACTGAAGTCTGCGAATTTTTAACCAAGAAGTATTGGTTTAAACTTTAAAGCGAAGGGGTGCACCTGGCTTTGGCGCTCTTTCCTTTTTAATATCTTCATAAAGTTCTGAAGTTTTGCTTTGCAAGGTTAAGAAATCGAACAGTTGAGTACAAGTAGGAACTGCCGAACCTATGTTTGAATCAAATGCGTTTTGAGTTTTGAATTCTAGGTTGCGATAGCATAAAGAAAACAATAAAAAATCAGCCAAATCTTCAACTTTATTCGCTACCTTTAACGTGTTAACAGCATTAACATGAATATTAATAAAGTTTGAGAGCGATCCAGAGTTTTTAAATTGAAGTATTTTATTTAAGTAGTAGCTCGTAATTCTACGAGGTGAATTGTAGCGATCCTGAAGTTTAGTAAACGCTTGTTCGTATAAATTGGCAACTAGAGCTAAATCCGAAATTAAAGCCAATGCTTCCCCCCTAAGAAGCATTCTCATGTAATGATACTTCTGGATTACGGGAATGTGATCGTTTTCATGGACTAAATTTTTGTATAACGTAATGAAATTTTGCCAATTGTCTAAACAACCACCAAACGGATTTATACTAAGAGGTTTTAAATAACTGGTAACAGGTTGAGATGCACTTGCGATAACTGCTGTATCACCGGCAGAAGTAGAAGCCTTTTGCTTCATATCGAAAAATAGAGAACGAATAACATCTATTAAATTATCAAATGAAGATCTTTGAGAATTTATCTCGTCCTTTTCTTCTACAGTGGAATTATAACTTAAAATTTTATCGTAAAGAGTATCGAGTTGTTGCTCAATACTTTGCATTCGAACATATATCGCTTCGACTGCTGAAAAGCGAGTAGCCGTTTTGACATAGTCTTGGATTTCCGTTAAACGAGAAAAATAATCCTCTAATTTCTTTTGTAGAATGTTTCTGGTAGTCATGATTAAATGTTTGTTACGCACAAATAATACTTGCACGAATTTTAGATTAAGAGTACTTCCAAAGAAGAGTTTATTGTTTGTATACAAATACAAATGTTATTGGTTTAAAACGTGTTGAATGACAACGTGATAACGAAGTTATCTGACTGAAGTATAAATGCAGTATATTTAAAAGTACACACGTGCAATTCAAACTGGAAAATTTTATAGCAATTTAATTATCTTTAGAATTAAAGTGTTATGATTATTCGAAATTACAATTAATGTTGGACATACGTTTTTATGTGCTTGAATTGAGGATGTGAGACGAAGAACGAGATATCACGTAGTTCTTAATTCGGCTCGTACGGATCAAAAAACTTATGTACACGCCTCTTGGAAGGACAAGGGACGCAAATAGAAAATGCCTGGAGTGCAGTAGGCAGTAAACCAGGGTTTGTAAGGTAGAGCGTGGACTGTATAGAGTAGAAGGAAGGAAACAGAATTTGAATACAAAGTCACATAAATACTTAAAGCACTTACCGAATCACAACATCTGGAGCACTAACGCGGCACCTTTCAGTACTGTACGGAGTAAGGAAATGATTATTTTAGGAAAGACATTAGAGGCAGCAATATTGAGAATTGAAGGAAACACGTTCGCGTTCGCGGATGGTTGTTAATCGACTCTTTTAAATTATGTTATTCCTTATCTAGTCTGGCTTGATAACGAATACAACGTCGGGAGAGCGAAATGGCACGAACAACTGTAAAACAATAGAAGGTGATTGAACTGCATCAAACAAGAAAGAACAGCAGCTATGTTCAAAGACAACGAACATAGATACAAGAAGATAACTGTTCATAGCTTAGTGTGGAGCACAGCACAGTACATCTATGAAATAGGGGCCCTAGGAAAAACAGACAGAAAGAGATAGAAGCCTTCTGGAATGTTGTGATTCAGATGTATGAGAATGGTAGCATGGACAAAATGAGTTAGGTTGTTGAAATAGTAGAGGAATAAAGATATCTGTGGGGAAAAAATAGGAGAAATAGAAGGACAGGATACGTTCTAAGGTATTTCTGGGGAATAGTACGGCATATATTACAAGCAGAGATAGGAAAAGATAGGTAGAAGTAGACCGAGATCAGACTTTCGCACACAAATAGTGATAGATGCAGACTGTGCAAACTTTAGGGAAATGTGGAGGTTGGTTCAGACTAGGAAACTGAGGGTACGCGTCTAACCAGTTTCAGGACTGAAGACTTGATGATGATGTTATAATTTCTTTAGATAAATGTTTGCATAGTTGTCACATTTTAAAATAATTTTTGCTTTAACAAAATAATCATCTGAAAAAGCTTTGATTAAAATGATTTGTGTATTTTTATATATTGCAATTTTTGGAATTAATCGTAGTTGTATTCCATAGAATTCTAACACAATAAAAACCTTAAAGACATCGTTTACATAATTTTTCTGCAACAGAAAGATAATTTGAGTGATGGCAGCAGTTCTATTTATAAAACAATTTTGAATTAAATTGTATATATTTCTTGGAGATTTAAAGCTTTTTAACATATTTCATATAGGCCACCATGCAGCTTCTAATTTTTTGAATTCCTGATTGTTTATAATTTTAAAAATGGATGAATGCATGTGTATGTTTGCGTGCATTTGTGTATGTGCTTGTATGTATGGGTGGGTGTGTGCAAGTGGAGATGCATGTGTGGGTAAGTGTGTGCACGAGTGTGGGTGTGCATGTATGGGTTTATGTGAGCATGCATGCATGCACTTTTTGTGCAAATTCATCAAGATGCAGATGTACTCTAATGAAGAAATGATTGATATGTATTTTATTTGCGGTCTGGTTATTGATAATCTTTTTAGCAGAATTTAAAACGTATACCAAATTGTATCCTTAATGTGTAGTCCTTTATGATATATTCTTTGCTTTAGCAGGTTAGTATAGTCTTTTTCAAAAAAATTTTAAAATATTTTTTGAATAATTGAGTTATTTTATTATACAAGGACAACATGGAAGTATAGAATGTTTTTATCATTGCATTTTAATGTTTTGAAAAATGTAAAATTTTACAACTTATCAGATGCCTAATGTACATTAGCGCTATTTAAATTTAGACGTTTTTCATAGGTTTCACAGGGTTGTGTATGCCTTCGTTATACCTGCATGATACCAAATTCTGGAGCCCCACCCATTTGTAGTCTTTTTAGTTTAGGTTCATTATCGTACTGTTTGCCTGTTAGAAATCTTATCAGTAGGGAGGTACTCAAAACTGTCCAATTAAACTGTTGAAATAGATCATGGGTTATTGCATTGACATGCTAAAGCGCAGTATCCTGAAGCAGTACACTGCCATTGAACAATAGCAAATGTGATTAGTTTTAAATGGCATGTCAAACCCAGTGAAGTGTTTTGCAGTAATTTGCTGTGTATAGTTTTTCTTCTTGTCGTGTTCCCGATTTGCAGTATGCCACTTCGATTTCAAAACACTGTATTCTTAACCTTATTGGCACTTAAGGTATGTTTGCATTTTTGGGTTTTGGGGATCCAGAATAGTACCATTCCATTGGCTGCTGTTTTGTTTTTGAAATTTTGTACGATATCAATTTTTCGTCTCCATTAACAATATGGTTCAAAAAATCGTTACCATCTTCATTGTAGTGATTGCGGAAAGTCGATGCAGCCGCCATTTGTTTTTCTTTCTATTTATTTGTTAAGGTTTGAGGAACCCTCCTTGCACACACTTTTTTGTAGCCTGACTTTCTATTTTTTGAAATTTCATAAAAGAAGAAATGTAAAACTATCCTGTGTAAAATGTCTTTTGTTAAATTTTTACATCAGTCATTAATTTGAGTGCATCAGCTACAACAAGAGGACGACCCAAGTGTTCTTTGTCATACACATTTGTTCATCTGACATTAAACACAATGCATCATTTTTGAAAGGAAACATAGAAGCAATTTCATTAAAAGGTATTGAAAATCTTGAATTAGTAATACCAGTTTAGTTGAAATGTCCTCTTTTCTATTCGTGTTCTTTGCTCTTAATTAAAGCAAGAACATTAGTTAAGAAAATGCACAATATGTATAATGTGTGTTGTATTTTATTGGCGATTTTGTGTGCATGATATTTGTGGATAAATAAAATTAATTGATTTTATGATAATGCCTGTGCGATGATTGGCAAAGCCTGATTTGTTATAATAGAATTAAGTTTCTAATCATTTTATGTCTAGCAGAACAACAAAATATAACCTGGACAATAAAATGTGATTTATGGCTAGGCTTTGTAGTTTTGTTCTGTTTGTGAGAGTTTCAATTCATTATTATTAAACTCTAATTCTAACTAATCAATGTGCAAATCTTATGAAGTTATACAAATGTTAGTGAACACATTGAAATGAAACATCTTTTTTGTATAAAACTGAAACATGTCTAGGAAAATGTCTACTTAATTGCAGTTTAATAACAAAGAAAATTATGGAATATAGCCACATCGTCTTGTATGGTATTTTATAATGTAAATTTGTCGAATTTACTGTTTTTGATCTTCTCTTGCTCAATGTTATAACTTTATAGCTTCATGTATGTATGGTGAAGTTTTTCAGCTGAAAACTGATAAGGTGACACTTCCATTTTTGCTAATTAATTGCTGCATGCTGATAACACTTACGTTACTGTTCTGTAAAAGACTATTTTTTAGAAAGCTTGTTGTTTTCACGGTACAGTGCATTTTATTGATATTTAAACGAATGTTGATATAAATTTGGGGTAAACTCTAAAGCAAGCCTTGTAATTATTATTTCTATGAATTGTTACACTTGGTGACAACTTTTGTCACTTGCTTGCAGTAAATCTACAAATGGAAATGTAACTGTTTACTTTTCATTAATATTTTAAGTGTTGAACCTATCATATAAAAGTTTCATTGAATTATTGTATCTAAACTTTTATACTACTAAATGAAGAGTAATACTAAACATATTATAGATAAAATTTATTTATTAGAAACATTTTTTTAATAATTTACCTGCTTTTGGTGACCAAATTGTTAGGGTCCTTATGAAACTTTTAATTAATTTCTTAATTTTTTTAATCAATGTGGATGTTGACGATGTATACGTAAGTGACCTTATTTGTTTATAAAATTATTCAGTTACAATTATATCTTGTAAAGTTGGTTTATAGCTTCATTATGGATTTAGTAAAGTTTTATGATTACAATATACTGTATTTTTCTTTAGTCAATAAATTTTTTGGTTTACATATATATACAGCATTATTGAATTAGCGAATAAAATAATTATCTAACTAGGACATATTGTAATGCTTGCACATCATACAGAACCGATCACTGAACTTATTACCTAACATTATTAATAATAAATTAAAGTAATTTTTGCAACACGCTTTGTTAGACAGGGTAGCTCATTACATCACTCCATCTTGAGGAATGACTTTCTCTATGGCCACTTGAGAAAGGTATTCTCAACAGGCCAACAAAGCAATTATGAAGTTTGAGAATGAAAATGAAATAGTAATAGGTGTAACAATTTATTTTGAAAGGGTAAAATTGCTGGTTGAAACAAATTAGAAATCTACCAAAGAAGCAAAAAGAAAAAAAAAAGAAAAAATCCGTCCAGGCCACTTATTTACAGCATTAAGTCGATCCTCGATTATTAATAAGTCCTTGGTTTCATATGGAAAACAACAAGCTTGTTATTTCCTGATTTAGTTCAATCACAAGGTTAAGTTTAACATTTCGTATCCACAATTTTGCAGATTACAATCCAGCTGTTATGAAACCTGGTTTGTAGAGTCTGAAATAACAATTTATTCTTTCAAAAGTCCATGTAAACACCTTATGGTTCAAGAAATGCCTAATAATTTCCAACTTGTTTCATACACACGGGGCTTGAGCGTTGAAAGTTTTGTCCTGATAAGACTTTGTCTGTTTGAACTGTCTTGGAAAGTAATTTTCTTAATCCGTTCACTTCCACTACATCTTCGAGGCAAGCGGGCTGGAAAGACAGTGACGCACAAACCCCCTGTAGGGTTAATCACTCTAATAGTGAAACAACCAGATCGCAAATGTTGAAGAAGATTCATCTCATACCACATTAGCCTGTAGCTGACGCCTTGTGACCATACTGCCAGGACCTGTGCCAGACCAACTTGAAGGCCGCGGCCAACCACTAATGGTTAAGGGTGAGTGACTTTGCTGGACCCCAAAAGGGTGTATATTGTGCTACATGCAGCGACGTAGTCGACAAAAAAAAATACAACAAAGAAGAAAAAAAGAAAAATTGACTGGGCTTGGTTGGTAGAGTGGGCGAGGTATAATACCTACAAAAATTAAATAAGGCCGAAATCAAAATAAATTATTAACCGCTCCGTACAACCTGTACGGGAAATCCCCACCTGCAGTTATACCCAAATAAAAAAAAAGGATATTACACATTAACAAAAGAATTCTAATTAGCTTAAAAACAAAAAGAAGCATTATAATGGGCAGTAACCCGGTTTAAGTAAGTGAGAATAAACCATATATATTAATATTTGCTAGCTAGTGTATTTGTATACCAGATTTTACAATTTCGTTTAGTAATCATAATATTATGATAACTCACATAGGCTCTGATAATGCTAACATATAATCTACAATTACAAATAAAATGGCAATAACATCTTCCAATGTGCCAGCAAGTTTATATCCCATTACCGCATTAATAGATAGTAGTTAAAGTTAAGCATAATATAGTAAGCCCATGGCAATAGATACCAGTATCATAAATCATTTTTGTACATACAATTAATTCGAGACGTGTATGAGCCCCAAACAGTAAAATCTAAGTGAACAGGGTCTCGACACAAGCAGGAAAGAAAACTCACCAACGTCTGTATGGTGTTGGATATCTCATTCGCTCCTCGGATTGGAGCGGGTCAGATGGATCTGAGATCCCGTAACGGGTGCAGCCTTCTATACTCCAAGGAGCGGCAATTCAAGGGACTATTGTATCCCCCGCAGGAAGCTAGAATGTTTACGAAATATATTAATTTATTTACGCTGACAAGTACGGGTTTATAAAACCATCAATACGCGCCACGCTGTAAGGCGTGCGCAAAATTTTTATAAAGAAAAACGGAACGAAGAAGCTAGCAATTACGAGTGCTTTTTAACATTTTGAAAAGAAAGTGAACATAATTTTGTTTAATTAAACAATCAGAGCTCCAAGTCATATTGTGATTATCAAAGCGTGATTAGGAAACTTGGAAACGTGCTTTTATCGGATAGTACACGACCTTAGTTTGACTAGTCTTTAGATTCAAACCATAGAGAAAGCAATTATACGTTATCGGAATGTTTAACAAATTACAGGATACCTAAAACAATGTATTGATTATTTAAATTTTATTATAAACTTGTCGGTTCCAAGCAAATAGATTTGAGTTAAACAATTATTGTAAAGCGGGTTTATGATGAACAGGTAAAATATACAGGATGTTGATGAAGGATTTAAGAATAGCAACGGAATTGATTTAACTGAAAAACAAATTAATGGGAAAAAGGGGTAATTAATTTATCCCGAAAATAAACGTAACAATTGTTTCGGCAACCCCCTTTTCCATTAGGGCTAAGTGCCAAGCCATCAAGTGGTAGTCTGTAAGACTTGGCATCCCATTGTTAAAAGTCGTAACCTAGTACTAATAAGTAAATTTCCTTATTCAAAGCATTTGATTCTTTAGAAATGATAATTGGTTTTAAGCTTTTATATTTAAGAATTTACAGTTATAGCTATTGTAAAAAGCTTTAAATTTAAGTATGTACATGTTTATCAGATTTGATGCTCATCCAAGTCTTAATAGACAAAAATGTTTTATAAATAATCTCATAGATTAAGAACCTCTAAACTACATCTGACTCAAATTAATCCTTCTGTAAGAGAACAAAATATCATAGACTACATAACAAATAAGCTTCATAGTCATTTAAAAATTGATTTGCCACCAAATATTAAACTTGGGAAATTGAATTGTAAATTCCCCGATAGCTATAGTTCCTTCAAGGTTTGTATTAATTCAGCATATATATATGTCGATTTTAATGGATTCAACCTTTGGGCTAAGTGATGTGTAACTGTCAGAAAATTTTTGGAAAATGGAAAAATCAGAAAAACCAAAATTTTCAAGTGCCCCAGAGCAATATACTAATAACTTAATGTCACATTTTATGAATATGATCAGCACGGGCAACTGGTTCAGGGTAATATTCTTAGCACTAACAGCAATAGTCAACTTTTGAGGCAAACTCTATTGCTATATTATCAGAATGTTCGTGGACTTAGAACTAAAACTGATGAAATGTATAGATCTACTTTGAATTGTAATTCTGAAATACCTTGACACTACTCTTGAATCTTTTTACTTAATTATGCAAAAATACATTCCAAATAAAGTCATTTCCAGTACTAAATATCGTAAGTGCTACAGCATTGCGCTGAAAGAACTAATGATGAAGAAAAACAAACTCTATTAAAAATTCAAATGTTCAAGATCTTTGAATGATTATGACGTATAGTTCAATTTACATAGAGAAACCAAAGTTCTAATCAATCTTTGCTATAAAATTTTTTTGTGTAATACTGAACTCTCGAGACCAACTAATATTTAACACTTCTGGTCATTTATCAACTCTTTAAAAAAGAACAGCGATATTCCTTCAACAGATGCTTTACAAAAAGCATGAATTTAACTTATAGCAAACGCATTTGCTGAACACTTTGGGAGTTCTTATTCAATACATACTAATACTTTGGTATCTGTTTGTGATACCTACAGTAATGATTGCAACAGTCTATTCTATCATGAATTTACCACTGATAAGATACAAAGGAAAATACTTGCTTTAGATGTCAATAAAGAATGTGGCCCTGATGGTATACCTGCGTTAGTTTGAAAAAATTGCATTTCATCATTGGTGAAATCTATTAGTATACTATTTCAGCGTAGCATTGACACCTGTACTTTTGCAAAGGCTTGGAAAATCTCAACACTGTTTCCTGTATTTAAATTTGGCAACAGGTTGGATGTTGTTAATTATAGAGGTATATCATCGCAATTTGTTGTTCCCAAAATTATAGAATCCGCAACTACGGATGGACTTTTTAGAAATTTTAAACAAATTATAGCTGTTCAGCAACATTTATTTTTCAAGGGCTGGTCTACTGCAACTAATCTTACTGTTTTCATGAGTTTTTAACATACAATTTAGAATTGGGACTTCTGATCGATGTCATATATATACCGATATGAGCAAAGCATTTGATAGTATCAGTCACAAGTTGCTAATGCTCAAATTAAAAATGCTATATATGGTAATTATTTATTGTGGATCCAATCGTATTTGCATGGCAGAAGCCAGTGTGTAAAGATTGGAAACATTTAATCTAGAGAGATAATAGTAAGCTCAGGAGTTCCGCAAGGTTCACGCTTAGGTCCTATTCTCTTCCTACTCTTCATCAATGCGCCAGTGTTCATAAATTCTGGAGTGTTAATCTATGCAGATGACTTAAAATTTTTTAGAGTTATGCATTCGGAATTAGATTGCATAAAAATGTAATAGGATTTAGACTGTCTTTTGTGATAAAAATTGTTTAAAGTTAAACATTTCAAAGTGTAAAATAATGCATTTTAACAGGTGTAAAATTTCTTTAAATTACAACTACAGTATTAATAGGCAATTTATCAAATCAGTCTCATGTATCAGATCTAGGCATCACGTTTGATATTTAATTATCGTTTGTGAACCATATCAATGTGACAGTCTCTAAAGCATTGAAAGTTTTGGATTTTATTAAAAGAAATTGTAAAGCCATCCATGACACAACAGCTCTAAAATTATTATATTCTAGTTTGGTAAGAAGTTTGCTTGAATATAATTTTGTGATTTGGGCATTTCTTATTCTTATCACTTTTTGCATCATTAATATATGCACATATATTTGTTTAGAACACGATGGTTTTTTCTAACAACCCCATACTGAATTTATGAAGATGTTTCTTGCCACTGTTAAGGCAGATTTATTAATTATCGGTATGATTACAACATATTTTGTTATTTCACATTGTAGGGTGAGAGCATGTTCATAATCTTCACCCGAAGTGGGAAGCCTTTCTATAGTCTATAAACTCAGTATTAAAAGCTTTTTGGGGTGTTGGCGTTAATTCTAAAGGCTCAGGATATTTAATTTTGATTTTGTTAATTTTATATAAATGACCATTTTTAACAAAGTTTGAAATATACAGTGACACAGTAATATACAGCCCTTAGTTTTTTTCAGTAATCTTTTCTGACCTGCATGTCCCCCAAGTACTGGTTATTATGAAAAAGTTCTCTAGTCTAGTTTTTCATTCTCATTAACAATCATTTTTCTATCCCTACTAATAACAATAGCTAAATTACGTTAAAAGATTTTCTTCTAATAAATTAAAATTATTTATACTGCGGTAATTAAATATTTCGTTTTTTGTGCTCATTCTTAATTGATCAAATTTACAATTAACTGTTATTTTTTCAAACTGAGACAATATTTCCTTTAAAGAAAAATTGCCGCTATTGATTGCACTAGATTTATTTTGTTAACGCTAATTCTACATATTGTATATATATTTTGATTACACTTTTAAGCATATTGGGCCGGTAAATGAACTTTACCTATGGCAGTTTTATCAACTCAGCGTTATTTAACAGTTCATACATGATCAGTTCATTTACTAGTGTTATTTTATTATTGCTACCTTTTATTTGATACTCTGCATTTTCTTGCCACGGAGCGTGTTATTGCAAATAACTGACCTACATTTGTATTTATACTTGTCAAGTCATTTATGGAAATTCTACATAAAGCGTCTGTGCATGGATTACTTTCACCTTTTACAATTCAATTTCAAAATTGTACTCTTCTAAATCTAATCGAATTTGTGTAAGTTTGAATGTAGGATTGTTCCGTCCAACCCTGTATATATTCATTTAGTTTCTTTATATTATTACTATAAAATTTAAGTTTATTTGTTAATGGTAATATCTGCTCTTTTATTTAAATTTGATAAACTCGGTTGCGTTATCACATTCAATGTTCTATCTTGTTTGCTATATATGTTTGGTGACTGCACGGCCTAATACAGTCTATTGTCACCGCTTGGATAATAAGTTTCTGTTTCGGAGGTCAGTTCCTGTATAGGACTATCTCATCGCTTTATATTATTTTTTGAGTGTAGTAATGAGTTCTGGATCCAAGAATCTTCACCGCTCTAACTGGACATCAGGTAAGAATATTGAAGGCCGCATTTGTTTAATATTTGTTTGGTTATACTCCCGCTTTTCTCTCCTGAGTATCTTTTTATGTACTCAACATTCAAATTTGATTCTTGTCGAGTCAAATATTACCAGTAGCAGATATTAGTACTATAATTTAAAACATAATTATTAATCATTTACCTTAGGTCAAGTTTGTGTTATCTAACATATTGTCTTGATAATACAAATGATATATTACTTGAATTGCATTCATTTCCATTAGTTATCATGTTTGATACAAAGTTCATTACTTTGTTTGTATTTACATCTATTTACACTTACCTACGATTATTTAATTTGTGCCTAAATTGATAAAGCTTAAAAGCATTTTGCAGTACTAATTTTCTATAAAACTTTAAAGAAAATTTGTGCTTTAGTTATTATTTAAAATGGCAGAGATACAAGAAATCGTGCAATCGGCCGTTTCTAATGCCGAATATTATAATTTATTTAAATCGCACCTTGAGCATATGGTTAAATTAGAAGAAGCCTTCTATCAAAGCTACAATAACATTATCTCCTTGATCGCCAGTATTGAAAACGCGGAAGATTTGTTTGAGGTTGAAGATAAAATCAGAAAAGCATTTGATCGTTCCTTTTATTTAATCAAGTCAATTAAAATGAAACTTTTTGAATCTAAGCCACCAGAACCTAGCGCTGTTGTTTCTGCCGCTCATCCAAAATCAAAAATAAATTTACCTTTGTTGCAGGTCTCCTCCTTTGGGGATGATTTTTTCATGTTTAGAGGTTTCATTGATTTATACGACTCCCTCATACATACTAACCCGGTATTGTCGCCAATAGACAAATTCACGTATTTAAAATCACTTCTATAAGGTCCCGCTTTACTCGCCATTAAAAGTTTTGATTTAAATGAAATTCATTATACACTCGCTTACAATAAACTGCGCGGTAAATTTGAAAATATCCGCCAAATTACGGGTGCGTATTGGGTAAATTTGCACAATTTTTCCAAACTACACTCTGATAACCATTCTGGTTTACAAAAATTAGTCGACGTTTTTACCAATAATTTGCAAGCCTTAAAAAGTTTGATCTTCTGGTGAGGAGTAGAGTTTTATTTTAGCTCAGATGCTCTTAAATCGACTGGACATACATACAGTTCGAGGTTTTGAGTTGCAGCACGATCTCGCCACCATTCCTACTTATATTGAAATCATTACATTTCTAGACACAATATGTAAATCCCAGAGCAACTTTAAATCACAAATCACACATGAACAAAATTGTTCATGCGCAGAGCTGACCAGATTCACGTCCCAGTGTTTCAATGTTAGTTTGCACTACCAATCTTGTTGCTAAGTGCCTGTATTGCAAAGTTGACCATCCGCTATATAAATGCCTCGTCTTTTTAGAATTAACCCCTAACGGCCGATATAATTTTGTAAAAGAACGCAAACTTTGCATTAACTGTCTAAGCAGTTCTTATACTTTTCTAAGTGTTAATCGATTATGACTTGTCGCACTTATTGCCAGCGGCATCATACCTCGTTACACTTTAACCCCCCCGTTAGAATCGCTTTCAAAAGGTAGTGTTTCTACTAGAGTTTATACCGCTTCGTCTGATAACGCCGAACAAGATATTTGCAAGCCATTTCTTCTCACTACTTTGAGTATCAACGAATTTCTACAGTAAGCCGTTTCTTCTCTGCTTCCAATAATTCCAATGTTGTATTATTTAACACGAATTTCCAAAAAAGAGTGGTTTTATTGTCTACTGCGCAAATTGAAGTTTGTGATTGTTTCACTAATTTTCAAAAGTTTTGCTGCTTGTTGGCTACTGGTAGGTATGACTTCATTTATTACTCAATAATGTGTTAAATGCTTAGGTTTAAAACCTACCCCGTTATCTTTTACCCTTAACGGGCTTGGCTTTATGCAGACTGTGGCTACTCATGGTGCTGTTTCTGTCTTTATTAAACCAGTGAACAAAATGAATCATTTTTTTAACATTCACGTAATAGCTCTACCTAAGATTTGTGAAAACCTGCATCAACGTCAACTAGTTACCGCCATTACATAACATTCAGTTAGCCGACCCACAGTTTTCAAAACTCGGTCCTATAGATTTAGTACTTGGGGCCGATGTATTTCCACAAATTCTAATAAATGATCGTGTTCCTGTTGAACACCATACACCCATAGGCATGAATACTGTTTTCGGATATATTGTAATGGGATCGATTCCCGCATCAAGCACCTCGTCGGTTACCGCTTTACTTTGTTCTACGGACCAAGTACGTACCCTCCTTGGAAAAAATTGTTTCCAAATTTTGGGAGGTTGAATCACTTCTTGACGTAGTGGAAAAAGAAGCTGAAATTATTTTCAAAGAAACTCATATGCGGACAGATCAGGGCTGTTATGTAGTTTCTTTGCCCTTTAAGAATGCTGCTCCCATGTTTACCAGTTGCCGCGATTTAGCAACACAAAGATTTATTTCCCTAGAACAACGCTTTCTCAAACAGCCCCTTGTATATCAACAATATAAAGATTTCCTTCAAGAATATATCGATCTTCAACACATGCAGCCTATCCCTAATTAGTGTCACTTTGATCATTCTTATTATATACCTCGTCATTGTATTATAAAACCTAACAGTGTTAGCACTAAACTTTGCGTGATTTTTAATGCCTCAGATCAATGTATTTCTGGAGGTTCACTGAATGATCTTTTATTAATTGGTCCCAAATTGCAAAGAGATCTTATAACACTGTTATTACAGTTTTGTCTGCATCGTTACGTCCTCACTGCAGATATTTGTCAAATGTATCGGCAAATTCTTATTGTACCTGATCAGCGTCATTATCAACAGATTGTGTGGCGTTTCTCTCCTGATAATCCTATCCAGGATTTTCATCTTAATACCGTTACTTGTGGGATCAACTGCGCTCCATTTCTTGCCATGCGTACTCTTTTGCCACTTGCCGATGATGAAGGTGGACCCTTTCCTCTAGCCGCTTTTGCTCTTTGTCATCATACGTATATTGATGACGTAGTGACAGGTCGAGATACTTTTCAATCCGCCTTAGATTTAACAGAGCAGCTTGTAGCTCTTTTAAAACGAGTTAGTTTCGACCTGCACAAGTGGTTTAGTAATGATGATCCCAATTTGCTTAACGGTATTTTCGCCCCTCATCGGTGTTTGCAACCGCATTGCATAGAGGATCCCTCTGATCCTACCGTGAAAGTTTTGGGTCTCCAGTGAAATCCCTCTTCAGATAATTTCCTTTTCGTGGTCAACTCTATACATACTCCTTGTTCAAAACATAATATTCTTTCTAATCTAGTCCGCATTTTTGACCTGTTAGGAATTCTCTCCCCTCTTTCCTTTTTAATAAAGCATTTCCTCCAACTTTTTGGACTCTCAAACTAGATTGTGATGCTTGTCCACCACCAGAGTTTTGTGGTTTATGGGAAAGATATGTTGAGAAACTTACATTTCTTTCAGATTTTTTCTTATCGCGCCTTCTAGTCCCTTCTCACTACGATTCGTGTGAGGTACATTGTTTTGGGGACACTTCTGAACGCGGCTATTGCGCCGTCATTTGACTTAATAAAATCGTCCTGCCATAATAAAAGAGTTAAAATTGGTTCAGGGAGACGAAAGCTTAAATTTTACAAAGTAAATGAAAATGTTTTGGTTAAAAATAAGCAAACCAGGTTGTGGCAGAAAGGTGTGATCGAGAAAGTTTTAAGTGTTAGTACTTACCTGATACAAATTGAAAATAATATCAAAATGATCCATTCTGATGATATTCGTATGAGTGACTACCACTTACACATACCACCTGACAATTACGTGCTATCAGAAAAGTGCAAACATGATACTGCGCCAAGTGCTAGTGTGTCAAGTCATAACGTACCGGAAAATGTAATTAATGTAAGAGAAGTTGAAAATAAGCCTGGAAGGAAGTCTTCACCAATTGTGGATTTAACTTTAAATACCAGGGCTACTAGTCCTCGGTTAAGTAAAAACTTCAGCTTCTTCGCTCACCTCATCTTTTCCTACAACTCGTTTTGGCATAGTTATAAAGCCTCCTAGGAACTAGATCTTTAATAAGAAAAGAGAAAATGTTCTGTATGTAAGATAGTTTTCTGAACATACCTAGTTTTTAAGTTCAAGTTGCTGAACAAACTGGTGTGTCAATTACGGTCAAATGTCATGGCTCTGTAGGTCTATGTATTACACACATACTTTATGTAATTATTGGTCTCGAATATGCATTAAACTGTATTCAATACATTGTCTTTTATTAGAATACACAACATATCCTAACTAGGACAAACAAATTTTACAACACTTTCATAATAATACAATCTAATTTCAATCTAATTACAATAATAAAACCATGAAATCTTAAACACAATTAATTCTCGCCTTCGGAGTACGATTACATTATCAAAATACATTTTCTCATAATTGTCTAGTTTAGTTGTGATTTAGTACCATAAATTTGTATCTCTGGAGGATGCAGGATATTGGTTCACAGTAGGGAATCCTTAGTTTATCGTAAGACAGACAGTTACATTCATATCCAGTGTAGTGCTGATCAACGTCAAAATTAATACAAACTAATTGGCCTACTTAGGGTCTTTTCTGACTATTCCTAACAGACACTATCACAAGAATATTAATTACCAGAATAATTCTATTATGTTATTTAAGCTTGTAACATATCTTTTACTTTTGGAGGATTGCAGTTAAGGAGCTCCTATTCCTTAACTTTTGGAAGACTGCAATTAAAAGAAAAAAACCATCCCTGGTGGTTTTCTAATACACCAGCTAAAAATACAACTTTATTCATTGAAGATTATAATTAAAGAGCGCACATTTACTCTTGGTGGACTACAATTAAAAAGCAAATCGTTTTTTGTGGTTTTCTGCACACTGTCGGATGGCACAACTTTTCTGGTCAAGGCGTGCAATTCAAAAAGAATGAAAACTCAAATACAACTATCTATTACCGCTATTAATCAAACTTGATATTTTGCTAATAATAATTGAGCATGAAAAGCAAATATGAAAAACACAGCTTTGAAAATGGAGCAAGTGTGTATCCATAAAATAACAAGATAGGTATTGAATACTAATATTAAATCATTTTTTAAGGATTTAAAATGACTGAATGATGGAATAAACTACTCTTGTGAAGTGAAGACATCTTGGGTTGTTTTCTGCACGAAATCAACTTGAACAAACATTATATGCTTGACCAGTTGTAGAACTGATATTCAAGACTATTTGTACATGCAAGGTAAATTTTGTATGTGAACAAAATAATGGATTAATAAATCACAGAAAATTAAACTTACATTGTAATATTTTGTTAACTGTTATTAAACTTTAAAAGACATATTTACATACACAATCAATCTTATTATGAACATGCCTAAAAACGATTCAAATAACGCTTGAAGACTTATCTAAAAATAATCATTTCCGATAAGTAAAACAAAAATCTTGAAATTTACAAATCGAAATACCTCAACATTTTAAACTCATTTCTTGAAATTGGTGACAGCATGACTCAGCAAAACAGACAGTTGCATGTTTGAAAAATTTTTCTAAATATTGATATATTTTAAGAATATTTGTGTATATACATTAAAGAGTCATTAAAGAGTCTGAAAAATGGTAAGGCGCCGGGTACAGATAAGGTGCAAGCAGAAACTCTAAAAGCCGCTGGACAAGCAGTAACAGAACGTCTCTTCCAACTTGTAAGCTATATGTATGAGACAGGCGAGATACCCAAAGATTTCAAACGTAGCATCATAGTAACTATACCAAAAAAGAAAGGCGCCGATAGATGTGAAAATTTTCGAACAATAAGTTTGACAGCACACGTGTCAAAAATATTAACTAGAATTGTGCAAAGACGAATGGATAAACGGGCTGAAGAAATACTAGGAGAAGACCAATTTGGATTTAGGCGAAACAGGGGAACACGGGAGGCTATTTTAGCTCTGAGAGTGATAATGGAGAAAACAATAGAAAAAGGGGAAAGCATGTATGTAGGGTTTGTAGATCTGGAAAAAGCATTCGACAATGTAAATTGAAAAAAAATGTTTGAAATACTCAAAAAGATTGGAATGAGTTATAGGGATAGACGAATAGTACATAGCTTATACAAAGAGCAAACAGCAGTAATAGAATTAGAGCAGGAACGTAGAGAAGTAAACATTAGGAAAGGGGTGAGA
Organism: Platerodrilus igneus; assembly: GCA_036346225.1. Taxonomy (NCBI): domain Eukaryota; kingdom Metazoa; phylum Arthropoda; class Insecta; order Coleoptera; family Lycidae; genus Platerodrilus; species Platerodrilus igneus. The sequence continues at coordinate 1,998,347 of JARFIW010001208.1, read as the reverse complement.
CAGGGATGTGCTCTATCCCCATTGATTTTTAACTTGTACATAGAAGAGGCAATGAATACTGTCAAATGCAGGAAGACATTTGGAATTACTATGCAGGGACAAAAAATTGATATGCTTAGATTTGCAGATGATATAGTGGTATTAGCGTCTAGCAAGGAAGAGTTAGAAGCTGCTCTTAATGAAATGGAAACGGTTCTAACAGAGAGACACGGTATGAAAATTAACAAAACTAAAACTAAAGTTCTAGTTTGCAAAGGTGGGGAAAATAAATCAAAAACAAGAATACAAGTATTTAACACGAACTTACAAGAGGTTAAGGATTTCTGCTACCTAGGAAGTCAAATAACGCAAGATGGGAAAAGCACAAAAGATATAAAACAAAGATTCGCACAAGGTCATGCTACATTTAACAAGAAAAAGCAACTACTGCGCTCTAAGACCACAAACATAGAAACAAGGAAAAGATTGCTTAAAACATATGTGTGGAGCACAGCACTGTACGGCTGTGAAGCCTGGACGGCAGGAGAAGCGGACAAGAAAAAGGTAGAAGCCTTTGAAATGTGGTGCTACAGGCGTATGATGAAGATATCATGGACAGACAAAGTTAAGAACGAAGAGGTACTAAAAATGGTAGGGGAAGAAAGAACTATGTGGAAAACGGTAAAAAATAGGAGAGATAGGATGATAGGCCACATACTACGGCATGAGGGAATAGTGCGGAATATATTAGAAGCAGAGATAGGAAAAAAGAGAAGAAGAGGCAGACCTAGATTAGACTACTGCACACAGATAGTAAAAGATGTAGGCTGTAGAGGTTTCAGGGAGATGTGTAGGCTAGCCCAGAATAGAAATCAATGGAGGTACGCATCCAACCAATCCCAAGATGGATAAACTAATGACGAAAAGATAACGGTGCTTAAACATGATGATTATTATAAGTAACTACAAGAATTGGTTGGACAATATTCTCGAATAATGTTAAGTGTGTGAAAGGATTTACTGGAAAACCATTATTTCGGCAAATGTCTAAGTGTTGGGGATCTTGGTAGCCACAGGTTGCTTAACCTCCTTCACTGAATCTCGGTAAAATAGGGTATAAAATTAGAAAACAATAGAAAGGAACGAGCTGAATACACATGCTGTGTGAGAATTCAGGGAACTATGTAGGCTAGCTCAGAATATAAATAAGTGCAGGTACGTGTCCAACCAGTTTTGAGACGGAAAACCTAATGACGAAAAAATAAGCGCAGATAAATCTGATGATTAGTATAAACAACTAGTTGTTGGTTGCGAAAAACCTGCAACTAATGTTGACTGTGCGAAAAGATAAATTGGAAAATATATTAAATCGCCAAATGGTTAAGTGTTGGGGGAACTTGGCAGCCACAGGCTGCTTACCTCCCTTCACAACCATTGAAGGTCGGAGAAATAGGGCATATAACTGTAAAACAATAGAAAGTGATCGAACTGCATCTAACAAGAAAGAACAGCGCCTATGAGGAAAGACAACAAACATAGAATAAGAAGAAAATTGTTGAAAGCATATGTGTGGAGCACAGCACAGTATGCCTATGAAATACGGGCAGTCTGAAACGCAGACAGAAAAGCGGTAGCAGCCTTTTGAAATGCTGTGCTTCAGATGTATGAGGACGATAGCATGGACAGACAAAGATAATAACAAATAAGTTACAGAAATAGTAGAGGAACAAGGATATCTGGGGAAAGAGAAATAGTAGTGCGGAATACGTTCTAAGGCATTTTTGGGGAATAGTATGTGATATATTACAAGCAGAGATAGGAAAAAAGAGGTAGATGTAGATCTAGATCAGACAGTTATAGATGCAAACTGTGCATATTTCAGGGAAATCTGTAGGTTAGTTCAGAATAGGGAACAATGATGGTACGCGTCTAACCAGTTCTAGGACTGAAGACCTAATGATGATGAAACATTAAAGCAATAATGTAAACCTGATTGAGAGCAAAACATGCTATACTATAAGATTTCAATAAAAAAAGAAACCAAACACCTCTCTGCTTTTGTAATGTATAACACGTTAGGGCTAAAGACATAACATGAAAATGAGTTACTCGATAACTGATAATTAAATCTTATTGATAAGATGTCAACCTTTATATTTATGTATATCAATAAACAGTTGATAGATATTGAAAATGACAGGATAGTAAGAAGCAAATTTCAAAGACCATCTTTGTATTGATAAACTAGATAATGCTGATGGCAGCTGGATCAATTCATCGATGACAGCTGAGTGCTAGTTATATAACAAGATGTCACAATAATGTCATAAATTAAGAGTATTAAATTCTCAAAATAATATTTTGAGTCAATGTTGAATAACCTACGCAAAGAAAAATATTTAATATTTACTTATGAACGACTTATAATAAGATAATATGTATGTAACCATTATGAGGTTAACTAACATTGTAGAGTTGTGTGTGTACATGTGCATGTGTGTGTTTGTGTAGATGCGTGCGTGCATGCATGCATGCTTAGGTGGGTGGGTTGGTGTGTATGTCTGTGTGTGGGTAGGTGCATGCGTGTGTGTATGTGTGGGGGATGGGTGCATGCGTGCATGGTGCATACATGGTGCAGGCATGGTGCATGTGTTTTATGCATGGGGCAGGTGCGTTTGTGCGTGCGGTCAGGCATGCATGTGTGTGGGTGGGTGCGTGCATGTTTGTGTGTGGGTTCATGTAGATGGGTGCATGCATGAATGCATGTGTGTGTGGGTGGATGGGTGTGGAGGAGGGGGTGTGTTGTGTGTGTGTGCTGGGTGTGGAGGAGGGCATGTGTTGTGTGTGTGGGTGTGTGTGTGCTTATATATTTGAGCGTATATGGTGTGTTATTTGTTTACACGCTTATACATAAACAGTAAAATATAAAAATTAACAGTTCTACATACATACAAGACTCGTTCAAAATTAAAATCTTGTTAAGTTCAAGAGAAAAAAATAATCCAAAGCTATTTTGGTGGGCAGAATGTTTCGTGTTAATTAAAATTTAAAACTATCTTGTGGAACAACTGTGTAGTGCGCCTGCTCTTCTTGTAGCTTAATGCGTGCGAAAGAAGTTTGTTTCGTGACCCTTTTTCTATCTTAGCATGGGAGCGGTTGTGTCAAGTTACCGGGCAACCTATGCAGACAATGAACAATAGTGTCTTGTGAAGAGGACAACACACTATGGACAATGTGAATATCAAAATTGACGATTTGGAACAGTACGGGAGGCGTAACATGCTAATTATTCACGGAATACGAGAAGAGGATAATGAAAACCTAGAGCATACTTTGGTAAATATATTTACACGATCATTAGGTATCGAAAACTTTAATATAGAAACTATGGTCGACAGATGTCATAGGCTTGGTAAATTGTCAAAAAATCGACATAGACCAGTAATAGTAAAATTTTGTTCATATCGTTATAGATATATAATATTGTCACAAAAACACAAATTGAAAGATACGAAACTATTTATAACTGAGTCTCTTACCAAAAAAAAGTTCTTATTATTAAAACAATTACAAACCTTAGTTGGTAAAAGAAAAGTATGGAGTTTAGACGGGAAAATTTTCTGTATTTTACCCAATAACAAGAAAATGGTCGTCAGGAACATAGAGGATGTTAAGTTAAATGATGAAGATGGTGTTCCGAAGCCACTAGCAGCCCAGAGCAATGAAACTGTTCAGGATACCCAGATAGTTCAAACAAAGGCGATGTCATCAAAAGGTTACTGGACTCGCAGTCACAGTAATAGTGCTTCGACACAAAACTCACAGGTGTAATACTCTTTAACGACACTCTTTTGGTAACATTAATTATACTGTCCTTAACGCTAGTACCATATACCTTTAGTAATTTATTGTGGATTTTTGTGGATGGCCTTATAATGAGATACGGTTAATTTTTAGGAATTCTTTCAGGAATTATCTCTACTTTTTCGAAATATTTGTTTTTCATTCTTACACTTTAAAAACGCGTAACTATACATTCTTGCACACACATCAACATGCAAATAAGCTCTCACACACAACATACAACATACACAAAATACTAATACATTTTCACATACATACACTCACAAGTAACACAACTATTGGCAAACACGCGCATCTCATTCATAGGTACCTAAATATTTGTATTGGTATTACGCACTACATTAACAGGTCAGTTAAGATTTTTATACTCAAAGTAGTAATATCTCAAAATATTGTAACGCATGAAAGAGATTGAAATTTATTATCAGAATGTATGGGGACTACGAACCAAAACACAATTTTTATCTTTAAATGTTTTGCATAACAACTTTGATATTATATGTCTTAGTGAAACGTGGTTGCATGCCGGAATATATAATTCGGAGATATTTGATAATAGGTACAATTTATATAGAAAAGATAGAGAAACTGAAAATAAACGGTGGGGCGGCGGAGTTCTTATAGCAATTAACAAAAAATATTTATCGGTTCAGCTGAATTTTAAAACTGACTTGGACCTAGTTTTAGTCAAAACTACTATTGGAGGATCCAATTATTATATAAGTGTGAATTATTTTCCGCCAGGTTCAAAAACTGAAATATACCAAGAGTATATTAGAATATTTACCGATCTGTATATGTCACATGAAGCCCAGTTATTACTACTAGGTGATTTTAACTTGCCATTGGTCAGTGGTAGAAAATTTAATTTTAAAACAAATACTCCGCCAGTTTACAAAAATATTGGAGAATTTATTGATCTTTGTGGTTTAGTCTCATACAATAATATAGCCAATAACTCAATGAAAACATCAGATTTAGTGTTGTCAACTATGACTGTCAATGTAGTTTTATCTGACGAAAGTCTTATCCTATCTGATCCGTACCATCCTTCATTACTTATTAAATTAAACATAAACAAATATGTACATTCAACGTGCAATTCTATCAGTCAATTTAATTTTAATTTTAAGAAATCTGATTTTGTTGTAATGTACAGATTATTAAATAATACGAATTTTGCTTTTCTTAATAATTTCACCAATGTAAATAAAGCAGTTGATTCTTTTTATAACACTATTTATGCTGTGTTCAGAAAATGTGTTCCGCGTAACACTAGATTCCATCATCACTATCCAGTATGGTTTACTCGGAATATCATTAAAGATATTGAACTCAAAAACTTTCACCATAAATATAAACATTCATCAGCTTACCATAATAAAGAGTTTCGGCAATTAAGACAAAAAATAAAAAAAGATACAGCCGTGGCCTACCAAAAATACATCAGTCAAGTAGAGGAGGGGGTTGTGTCAGATCCTATGTCTTTCTGGACATACGTGTCTAATAAGAAAAAAAACAATAACGAAGCTCAAAGTTTTATATATGAAAACAAAACCTTGAAAATTTAGGTGCAATCGTGAATGGGTTTTTGAATATTTTTCCACTGTATATACTGAAAAATCAAGTTACAAAGTAAAGTATGAGCCGGAATTAAACAGTAGTATTTCAGATACTTTTAATTTAAAATTAATAACCGAAGACGACGTAAAAATTGCCATAAAAAGATTGAAAGCCAAGAGGTCAGCAGGACCAGACGGGATTCCAGCTTACATATTTAAAGGCTGTATGGAAATATTCATGCAACCTCTTACTACTTTATTTAATCTGTCACTAGAAACAGGTATATTTCCCACTAGTGGAAATTGGCAAAAGTGACTCCCATACATAAATCGGGTACCGTAAATAATATTTTTAATTACAGGCCAATTTCTATTCTATCCACGCCAGCAAAAATTTTCGAACATATACTGTACATAAAGATTTTCCATCATGTGTCGCTGTATTAAACACTAGTCAACACGGCTTTATCCCCAAACGATCAATTCAAACTAATTTAACCGTTTTTGTAGATTATGTGAGCGAGGTACTAGACAACGGGGGACAAGTAGACGTTATCTATACTGACTTTACAAAAGCCTTTGACAAAGTTTGTCATGATGTCTTGCTCAAAAAGTTAGCATCGATTGGGTTTTCTGAGACTATGATACAATTTTTTAGGTCATACCTGCAAGAAAGACAGGCATATGTTTGCTATAGGAACACAATATCCAAACAGTTTGATGTGACATCTGGAGTACCGCAGGGGAGAAATTTAGGGCCATTAATGTTTTTGATATTCATCAATGATCTCCCACTTGCTTTAAATAATTGCAGGTATTTACTGTATGCAGATGATCTAAAACTATTTAAGGAAGTGATAGATATAAATAGCTGTAAAACTATGCAGGCTGAACTAAACAAAGTCCAACAATGGTGTGAAAGAAACAAGTTACACTTAAATGTTACAAAATGTTTTAAAATGAGTTATTCGCTTAAAACAAACAAGATTAACTATAATTATACATTGCTAAATAGTACATTAACTGAAGTGAATAATATCAAAGATCTAGGAGTTATATTTAGTAGCAATTTACATTTTGGCGGCCACATCGAAACAGTTTGCTCATCTGCGTACAAAACACTGGGATTTATCATCCGTAACACACGGCAATTTCAGAATACAGAAAGTATTAAAGTGTTGTTTGATACCTTAGTCAGATCAAAGCTTGAGATAAGTATTTCGTTGCGTGGAGGCATGTTACCATGTTCTTTTTGCATATCAAGAGATTATTGTTTATCAGCATTTGATGTGGATGCACAAAAAATGAACCACAAATAATCTGAAGTCACATTACTTCGATGGGTGGAATGAGTTTTCAAAACCCGCTTTGGAACTAACTTCGCTAGTGTTTCTTGTTACTTTCAAATTGCTTATTAGAAATTGTTCTAAATTTACTATGTTTAACTTAAAATGCTTGTTTAGAAAAAAGCATAAGCATTACCTTTTTTGTTTATTATCGATCAATTTTACATGTTACAATACGAAATGCGCACTTTGTAGATCAATTATTAAAATTGTCCATAGAATTTTTTTTTTAAATAGAAATTTTTGGTTTATTGTAAATAAAAATTCGATGGCATTGTGATTTTTTGTCTTTGAACCCCCACCTCCACCGCTTTTGTTGTTTCATATGTATTCACTTCCACCTCAGATTGTGCCTCCACGAATTGAGACAATATTTCAAACTAGTAACTTACAGGTAGCAACTCAAGGGTTTGTTCCATGTCTGCAATAACAAAAGTAGCTGAAGTAGCCTCATTTATAATACTGAGAAGAAGGTCCTGTTGTAGTTAGTAAACCTGTATCTATAATGCGTGTTGCTGTTGTTGAAGCTTTACCTGTTCCTGTTTCTTTATCTGCCGGTGTCGAGGAAGCAAATTTTATTATAACTGATGTGTTACCTGATTTTGTTTCTTTATCTGCTGTTGTCGAGAAAGTAATTCCTATTATGGCTAAAGTTCTACCTGATGTTGTTCCTGTATCTAATGTCGATGAAGTTTTTTTACTTAATGTTGACGAAGTTCCACCTGACTCTGTCCCTTTATCTAACGTCAATGAAGTTGTACCTGCTTTTATTCCTTTATTTAACATGGATGAAGCGTTACCCGCTTCTATTCCTTTATCTCACCTGACTGAAGTTTTTTCTTACCACTACTATCTCTACCATCACAACCACTACCATAACAACCACCTTCTCAACCACTTGTTACAACTACTTACACCCCTGTTATTCCTTTTTTGCAGACAACTACCCAATTAATACTTCCACCTGTTCCGGTAACTCGTACAAAATCAAAGAACAGGAGAAATAAGATGAAGGAAATAAACATAAAAGGTGCCTTACGGAAAGGTACTAACCTGGATGCATTTTATGATAAACCTTAATGTCCTCCGACATTGCTTTGTTCTCTTTCCGAAGACGCAAGCATTGTTAACCACATTCTTGATTCTCTCGTTTCAAATTCTTACGATGACTCCCCTCTGTTCTGGTATTTTCTCCCGGTTCTTGTACTTGTTGCTTAGTGTTGTTGTTTTTCGTTTTTATTTCTCGTTTCTTTAGTCCTACATTCTTCTCCTTTTTTTATGACAGGTCTTGCTTCCTGTCAGTCTTTGTGCTGGCGTAGTTCGATTCTTGATTCTCTCTGTGGTATGTGCCTTTTAGACCTTTTTTTTCTTTTCTTCGGAAACTGCGACTTGAAGCATTTCTATTTTATTAATGCAATTATGTAGTTTAGAAAAATTAAATTTAATAATTATTGGTATATTACCATGTATATAGCTTGCATTAGAATTTAATGTTTGAAAACAAATTTTGTTTGCATATCCAAGTGTTCCAAATTAACATTCGTTAGTCCTTTTCTTTAGAATTGTAAAAGCATTAAAATGACACTTTCAAAATTATTTATTGAAATAGAAAACATCATTTAACTATAATACACGTATTAATAACTAGTTATTTCTGGTATAATCAACCAGCACACGTGCCTTACTTAGTGCTCTTAGCTCAGAGAGATGGCTTTCCCGTAAACAGGTCAGTCGTATTCTAGCCATTATGGAGCAACATGTTGCTCTGAATTACTAAGTCACATAGCCCTTTAATATATTTTTGTTGGTCCTTGTCAGTGCTGTCGTAGACTGGACAATATGCACAACAATTATCTACAATATAAATTACGATTTTTTGTTTGAAATTAATTCTATGGACGATCCTTGATATTCTACAATTTAAAGGTTACCTCAATGTAATAACTGTATTGTTATATGATATTTTGAAATGAAGGATGGAGCAGTTTTCGATTGACAACTTGGATGCAGATGGATTAACGTAGTTTCTATCTTACTTGTTACCAGAAATGGCTGTTCATGTGGAAGCCGTGTTGTTGGTGTGATTTCATCTGTAAGAGGACAGTTTGGTCAGGATAAATCGTTACAGTTTGGTAACACGTTTTTGTTATTTAGAATTAATGTTATATTCCTCGGTAAGTAGAATTTTTATTTGTATAAATCCCATTGTTTTGCATTTTAATGTTTATTAAGCTTCCACTAAAATTTAACTTTTGCTATTTACAAACACATACAGGTAGGCTTTCGAGATCATAATTATAACAATAATCATATTTTATAAGATTTCATGTATTAATAAAATTCCGATTAAATTAAAAAACTAATGTAGAATATTTTATTTAAAAATCTGTTCTAATATCTTAGGTGACTATTTTGTAAACAAATTGAAAATTTAAATGCAATAAGAAATATTTTAAGAACTTTTATGATCTATAAATGATTATATGTACATCGTACTCAGATCTGAATATGATAAAAATTAACTAAATACAATAATTGTCATTCTTATAGTAAATAACAAATTGATATAAATTCCATCTTCAGCTAAGATAATATAAGGAGATTTACAATAGAAAGTGAATAATATTTATTTTGATAGATATTCATATATTACCTTTTTCAGACTTATTAATTCATTAACGTAGCAAATTATTAAGAAGGTATTTCTGTGATAACGTTTCTCATTTAAAAGTATATATATTCAAGAACTATAGTAAACCTAATACAATGATGAACAAGTAGTGCATATTGATGAGTTTAAGTTCTTATACAATATTTCGTACACTCATACTTATTAATATAGGCACATATTTCTTGATCAGATGCAAATGACGATCTGTTTGATAATTGATTTATAATTACCTTTTTTCTCAGAGATAATATTGTTAGCCTCATCCCGCTGAAGTTAGAGTTGAGAGGTGGTCCGGAAATTTCCAGAAGTACTTATGATTAGTACGAATAAAACATCTATGGTTAACTTCCGACAGAAATTTAGGTGGTTCTGTTCTTATCTCACAACACCCCAATCAAAATGTTTAGTATAGTTACTCCATCCGATAATAACTAAAGAAGAAATTATTACAGACTTAGTCGACTTTTCGGTCTATTAGTTTCTTTTTTGGGTTATTCATCTATGATGATTTCCTCTTACCACAGCATGAAATATTTATATATATATATTTTTGAGAGCGATGCACACCTCGGATAAATTTATTTTCTCTATGCATTAATAAGTTTGTTACATAGTTATTAATGACTAAAAGGAAATTCGTTTTGGCTCTTTTGCATAGGCCCACTGGTTCAGATATGTTTGCAACATTAACAAGTCTTACTACCATTGTGACGAATCATCTTTGAGCAAGATCAAGATGTTTAGCTGTTCCACATCATCTGATTTAGGTGCAAGATAAGTATTTCGGTGCAAGAAGGTATGTTTCCATGTTTTTTTGCATATCAAGGGATTATTGTTTATCAGCATTTGATGTTGGTGCATAGCAAAAGAACCACAAATAAAATCAAGTCACATTACTCTGACGAATGGAGCAAGTTTACAAAACCCGCTTCGAAACTAGCTTCTCTAGTATTTCTTACTACTTTGAAATTGTTTACTAGAAATTGTTCTAAATTTACTGTTTAACTTAAAATGCTTGTTTAGAAGAAAGCATAAGCATTACCTTTTTTTATTTATTACCGTTCAATTGTACATGTTACAATATGAAATTCACTCTTCATAGATCAATTATTAAAAATTGTCTCTAGAACATAATTTTTTGAAATATAAATTTTTGGTTTATTGTAAATAAAACTTCGAGGGGTATCCTTTCTTTTTCTTTGGGCCCTCCCTCTCTACGCTCTTGTAGTTAGCGCGGTATTGCTGTTTCTTTTTAGAGTTTTATGTTATCGTGATTCGTGCAGGTTATTTACTTTCCTTTCGGTTTCTGCCTGACCCATGCGTTTTACCGTAGCATCTTGTCTTACTTAAGAATAGTTTAAAAAAATAAACGTTACATCAACTTATAATTTAAAACACCAAGTTCTTCTCACCAAATTACTCAAAAATGTTCTAAAACCTAAATTATTTGTATATCAAATAATAATTAGAACATTAATTCATACAATCAAATGTCTTGAAAATGTTTTTCAAAAATAAATAAATTGTTACATGAAATAATAATCACAATCCAATTTCTTAGAAATGTTTTTCAAAAATACCTTATTTTAGCCGGCAGTAAAACGGTCTGTGCAATGCAACATCTGTTCTTGTTTTCTTCTATTTGCCATTGGAAAATCATACAACTATATTCAATTTTCATTTTCTTCAAATTTCTAATTAACATGCAACACTTATGTTCTTCTCTAGGTTGGCACATTTTTATAATATTATAATTCACTACTTTTTAATACTTTATGTGGGTATTAATCTTTAAACTTCTTTTTTCTTAATTATGAAAAAACAATCACCAGAAAAGCAAAAAATGCTTTTCTTGAAATTCCTCCAATTTTTATATTTTGAAAATACCATGACGTCACAAAAACAAGCACTCCCCATTTCAAATCCAAACCAGCTCCTAGCACAATCATGATAAATGTACTTTTCAATCAGCATTATTATTGAGGGAAACACGTTAAAGTTGTGTACAACTCGTCTTCTCACATATTCCATGTATTGACCTAATTAATAAAATTAGTTTATCATTTCAAACACACCTGCATATCTCAAAAATACTCATTTAAAGTGACGTATTTGTCTTTAACTTAATCAATGTCTGGAAAATCAATAAATTTGTAGAATTAAGACTATACTTGTTATTGTGCTAAACACGTGCATTGTAAATGTGTTAATATCCAATTACACTAATATTTTTGTGAATTTTATCTTGATCTATGTTTTTGCGAATTTAATAAACATTAACTCTGCACATTTTATATTTCAAATAAAACTTTCAAGCTTTTAATATTATAAAGAATAAAATATTCAACACGATTATTTACAGATGTGCTTGTGTTTGTATACACATGGATGTGGTTGCATGTGTGCACATGCGCATGTTTGTATTTTTGTATGTAGGTGTATCCTGCCCACATGTAGGCATGGATGTATATGTGTATGCATGCTCGTATATGTGAACACATTTATGATTGCATATATGCATTCATTTATCTGAGTGTTTGTTTGTGTGTATGTGTACTTTCAAGCATATTCATACGCGACTGTCTCATATATGACTGCTTGTGCATGTGCATGTGTAGCATACATACATGTGCGTGAATGTGGTAGCATCTGGGTTATGTGCATGCATATGGTCGCTGGTTTACAGGTGGGTGTGCATTTATATAGGCATACACTCCCACATATGGGTCTATGCATGCATACGTTTGTAGACATGTGCACATGTATATACACGGTATACATAGTGTTTGTTTATTGAGTCTGGGTGTCTCTTGGATCCTGTGTGTATGTATATGCATGTGTGCTCATATGTTTGTGCACCCATGTCTTTTGTATGTGCATGTGTATGTGCTTGCATGTGCACATGTGGTTGAATGTTTACTTGGATGTTGGTGTGCATAGGTGCATGGGAATATTACATAATATATATGTACAAGTAAAAAAGAAAAATCATCGATAAAATTTTTTAGAAGCATTCATACTGTGGTTATCTGGAAAATAAGGGTTAATAATAATAATAATATTTATTTAAAGTAGGTAATCCTAATATTACAATACATTAGAATAGAAAATAAAAAGAACATATTTTTTTAATTTAAGTAAATATAAATACAAATACATTTATTATTACTTAGAAGTTACTCAAGACCAAAAAGAAAAATTAAGTATCAGTAAAAGCAACTATTACTTAACTAGAAGTTTGAAAATTATAATTATTCCTACCAAGTTTAGGTCATTTGGTTTATTTTATAAAGTTTTTACGTTTTAGTTAGGTTTTAGTTTTTTCATTAAAAGAAATCAATGTATTACAGTCTCGAATATCTTTTCATAAAGTATTATATTTAATCAGATCTTTGAAGAATATTGCCTTGTGACCTAGTTTTGTGGTTATGTATTTGGTTGGCATAAACAATAAACACATCAAAATAACTTGGCATTAATCCATTGATAATTTTAAAAATAAATATCATTGTTTAATATTCAATTTTTTCAGTAACCGATAGCCATTCTAGGGTGTTTAACATTTTTTGAATGCTAGTCCTTTTGCTACATTCCAGTATGATTCTTAAACCTATGTTCTGTAGTTTTTGAAGAGTTCTTAACTTATTTTGGTCAAATAAATATAGTATTGTTGCGCAGTAGTTAAAATGTGGTTGATTGATTGTTTTGTAGACCGTAATTTTAGTTCTTAACGACAATTTAGGTGCTAATCTTGAGAAGAAATATAGTTTTTTGTAATTTTATTTTTAACATAATCAAAGTGATTTTTAAATGTTAAAGTACTATCCAACATAATACTTAAATACTTAGTTTGTTCAACAATTTGTAATATTTCATCACCAATCTTCAATGTAATAGCATTTCTATTGAGTTTATTTAATTTATTAGTATTTTCAACAACCATTGCCACAGTTGTGCTTGTATTAAGTTTCAACTTGTTTATTTGAAAGTATTTATAAATTTTATCCAAGTTATTATTTATTTTATTTGTTGCTGTTTGTATATCAGACTCTTTGATTACAAGTAGGGTATCATCAGCATATAGATTAACAAATTCACATTCGTGGTCAATACTTTGAAAATCATTTAAATACAAAATAAATAACAATGGTCCTATAACACTTCCTTGAGGGACACCCATTTCTTACTAGCACTGAACTATATGTTGAATTTCCTACTTTCGTTTTTGTTCTTCTATTTGACAGGTAGTCAACCATTTATTACTGTTCCACCAATGCCATAGTGTTGTAACTTAGTCAATAATAATTGTCTGTTTATTGTCTCAAATGCTCTTTTAAAGTCTAAGAGAGCAGCAAGTATATACTCATCTTGATCAGTGTATTGCTTCCACTTACTAAAAGTTAGCTAAAAAGCAGTTTCACCAGAGTGCTTAGATCTAAAGCCTGATTGATTACATCCAATAACTGGTTACTGTCCACGTAGTTTATCAATTGGTTATGTACAGCAATTTCTAATATCTTTTCAATACAAAAAAGGGTGTTTATTGGCCTGTATTCGCTTGCTAATGTGACATTTTGAACTTTAGGAATAGGAATTACTGTACTACATTTTAGCTTGCTTGGAAAACTGCCAGTTCTTAAGGAGGAGTTGGCCAGATGAAGAAGAACAAGCCCAATTGCATCAAAGGTTGCATTAATTACTTTTGTGGTTACTGTATCTGACCAGTAACACTTGTTAGTTAGATTATGCACAATTTTTTTTATATCATGTAAGGCTAACAATTTAAATTCAGTAAATTTGACATCGTGGCTGCGCAGGGTTTAGTTGATATAGATTATTAGTGTCTGGGATACTGCTTACAATATCTTTAATGCTGTTCACAAAGTAGTCATTTAAATGTTCAGCTATATCCTTTTGTTCTCTCATAATGATTTTATGGTAATTATTTTCAAATTGTACTCTTTGTATGTCACAATTATTTTCTTTATTACTAACCAACATTTTTAATATTGTTGGCGTATTTTACGAGCTAGTGAACTATATCGACGACGAAAGTGTTAATTTAACATGACAAAGCATTGTAAGTACTAAAATTAAAACTTACCCGTGCTAGCGATCGCCATGTTAATCAAAACTATGTTGACGAGCAACTAACTTCTTATCAGTCTTCTAAATGGCGACTGGGAATAACGAAGATAACCGAAAATAATGCCCATAAGGCCGCGAAACTCGAAATAACTAAATATTACTTAAACATTCCCCCACCATAAAGGGACTTTACCGAAAAGAAAATTATCTAAAAAATGTCCCCAACCCAAACAAACAACGAAAACGAAAATAATTGGAGACACGACACTATAATGTTATAAAGTTTAGGTCGAACCTATTGGTTCGGTAGAGGACAGATTTTTCACTGGCCATTTATAACAAACCCGAATTTGTTCGAACTGTCACAACACGAACCTTACCGTCACTACCCGGATGTAGCTCAATTACACGTCCGAGCTTCCATTGTAGCAGAGGCGATAGTTCGTTACTGATAAGCACTAAAGTTCCCATTTTTAGAGGATTGCCGTCAGTTAAAAAACGATTACGTTGTTGGGGTGTATTAAGATACTCCTGGCTCCAACGATTCGAAAATTGTTGTTGCAGAGCTTGCACCTTCTGCCAGCGTGATAAACGAGACATTTTCAAAACGGATAGATCATCATCAAAAAATGTACCTAAAGGGTGAATAGTAAAAAAATGATGGGGTTGTCGCTTGCAGATCATTTGGATCTGAGCTACTAGCGAACAAGGATCTTGAGTTAAGCAATGTTTCAATCTGAGACAGAACTGTAGAGAATTCTTCAAAAGTAAGTATTTTCTCATCTATAATTTTATATAAATGCGTTTTAACGGATTTGATCCCGGCTTCCCAAAGTCCTCCCATATCAGGTGAAGCGGGTGCGTTGAAATGCCAAATTAAATTTTCAGCTTCTACTGCTGATCGAAGATATTCAATAATTGCTTTATTAGCAGCAACAAAGTTTGTTGCACAATCACTATATATGTGACTGCACGAGCCTCTACGAGATAGAAGCGACGAAAAGCTGACAAAAATGCTTTGCACAAGTCTGAAGCATATTCCAAATGGACAGCTTTTGTAGAGAAGCACAGGAATAAGCACAAGTAAGCTTTTAAAACCTTGGCTCCTCGAAGTTTACTAGAGGTAATGGAAAACGGGCCCCCAAAATCAACGCCTACTACTTTGAAGGCTTTGATCTGCGAAACTCTTAGTTCATGCAGGTCCGCCATGAATGGAGGGGTAATTCGAGTGGGGTTAATTCGAAAGCAAGTCAAACAATTTGACAAATTTGAGTGAATCGCTCGCTGTGGCGATAAAATCCAGAATTGTCTCCGTAACAAGGCTACGAGAGTACTATAACCTGGGTGCAAGTATATTTTGTGATAGTGTTTTATGATCAGATGAGTTAAATTCCTTTTTCTAGGTAACAAAATGGGATACTTTGAATTATAATCTAAAGATGAATTTTTTAGACAACCTCCAACTCTTACGACATTTTCAGAGTCTAGGAAGGGGTTTAGTTTGCAAATAGGGCTAGCACAGGGTTTTCCCTTTTTGAGATGAGTAATTTCAACTCTAAATTCAATTTCCTGAACTAATTTAATTATTTTATATAACGACTCTTGCAGTTCTTTAATTGTAAATAATTCCAAATATGGACCCTTTTTACGACATCGATTAAGAAATCGCAAACAGTATCTGAAAATTCTTTGTAATTTAGGCAACGACGAATATTTATCAATGAGGGTTGAACACCACTCTACCTCTACGGCTGCCGTTAGGCAAATATTCTCTTTAATTTCCTCTTTTGTTTCCTTCAAAAGAGGTTGAACAGGACAACTATCTGACAAATTCAAAAAAAAACTGGGACCAGACCACCACACCTCATGATTGAGCAACTGAGAAGGTAAACAACCTCTACTGGCCACATCACAGCAGTTCTCTTGCGATGAAATATAAAACCAATGATTACTTGGCAATTGTTCTTGAATTAAGGCCACTCTATTGGCAACGAATGTTTTCCATGTATATGGGGTAGACCTTAACCAAGACAATACAACTTGAGAATATTTTATTTTATTTTCAAAAACATTTCGAACAAATGTTATTACGTCCGCCAATAAAACTGCGGCACAAAGCTCTAAACGAGGGATTGACTGCTTTTTCAAAGGAGCAACTCTCGTACGACTAATGATCAAAAAGGTTTTAACATTATCATTTACGATAGTTTGAAAATATATGGCTGCAGCGAACGCAATTTTGCTACTATTGCAGAACCCATGCAATTCACAAATAGTGTGACAATCGGATCCCCAAAATCTAGGAATTGAAAGTTTCTGTAAACACGATAATTCCGAATGGAATGTTTTCCAAATATTAACAATTTCCACAAGCAAGTCCTGATCCTAATCTAAGCTCAAGATCCATAATTTCTTAATCAAATGCTTAGCAAATACGACAACTGGAGACACAAAACCTAATGGATTGAATATTCTGCTAACTCGGATAACATCCCTCGTTTTGTGAAACTAGTTTGGCGCACATAACTCTTGTACGAAAAGCAACCTGTTTCAGGGCTCCATTGCAAACCCAAAACTTTTATAAAGGATGGTTTATCCTTATCAAACGATATTGAATAGTGTAATGAAGATTCTAACTATCTAACACTGCAGGATTACTACTGGCAAATTTCTTTAATTCACAACCTCTTTGCAATATCAATTCAGAGGCCAAGAAACGAGAGTCATTTACAGTGTTACCTCCAGAAATTAGGTCTGTTTGTAAAACCTTTGAAGCCTTGGGAAAGTCTAACACTTCATCCAGGGCTAATTGTTTAATTGCACGTAAAGCCAGAAATGGGGACAAACTTTTCCCAAATATTACTCTGTTCATTACATACTCTCGAACAAGTTCCTTTGTATTAAATCTCCAAAGGATTCTTTCCCGATGATCCTCATGTATGAGAATCTGATGATACATTTGTTTTATATCCGAAATAAGAGCATATTTATTCTGTTGAAAGTTTAATAAAACCTCCATGATATTGGTGTGTAACTTTGGACCTGGTTCCAAAGTATCATTCAATGATAAGCCGTTGGAAGACTTAGACGAAGCATTTATAACTACTCTCAATTGAGTGGAGGTGGAATGACATTTCAACACTCCATGATGGGGAATATAATAAACATTAGGCTGTCTCGGCTCACCTATCAAAGACATGTAACCCGAGTCAATATTATCCTGCATCGCCTTCTTATATAACACACTCATTCAGAATTTTTCGAAAGACGTTTTTCTAATGCTAACAAACAACGAAGAGCTGTCGAATAGCTCTCTCCAGAAATAGGTGGACTACTGTCTTTAAAGCGTAGTGATACCACATATCTACCCTCCTCGTTCCGAAAATGAGTTTCCTTAAAATACTCCTCACAAGGTTCAACCTTGTTATGGGCAGGAATTTGTTCCAGCTCCCATAATTTTTTAATATTTTCTTCTAATACAGATTCGACGAAATATCACCTAGCGGTATTTCCATTATTAGAAGCCACTTTACTCATAACCATATACCCGAAAATGGTATTTATAGCTGATGGCCTAATACCATTGGGACTTGATATGACCTGACCTAATAATATTTGAGGGAACATATCAGCCCCAAGCAACAAATCAATTGATTCCTTTGAATCAAAATAAGGATCCGCAAGATTTAAATTTTGTAAATGATTCCAATTGTTACTTGAAATATTAATCACAGGCATGTCACTGCAAATTGTCGATAATATTTGAGTTGTGACAGCCATCGAAGGAGATTTACCATTACGTGATTGTAATCTAAGAGTTACTACTCCTCGACTACGCGTGGTAGTTTGACCAAGACCTTCAACATTCATTGAGGAGTGACTCCGGTCAATGCCCAACTTTTGTACACAGTTCTCTGTGATAAAACTAATTTGGGATCCACAGTCTAATAAAATACGAATGGGAACTTTCCCATTAGCTACTGTTAAAACATTTACAATAGCAGCACCTAAAAGAACGGTAGTTTTCGATTCTGCCATACCAGAAAAAGCCGTAGAACTTGACGTTTCTGACGTAAGTTCCGAAGTAGGCTTCGATTCAACATTTACTGCAGATGCAATCGAAATATTTGCATCCGTATTGGAATTCTGAACTCGAGCATAGTGAATGAAAGTAGCATGCTTACCATCCCACAGGGCACATAGTTTTGTGACCTTGCAATCTCTAACTAAATGTGATTTTGTAAACAAATTAAACAACGATTGTGAGCTTTAACCCACTTAAAACGCTCATAGGCGGTTTTATCCTTAAACAATTTACATGATAACAGATCGTGATCCTTCGCACAAAATGCACAATTAGCAGCCGAATTTGCAACTAAAGAATGCATTGTTTTACCTTTACTGTTATTTGAATACGATTGATCCCTTTTAATACTTTTATTAAACTTCGATGGGATCACTATGTTTAAGTTATCTAGAGCATAGCTATGCTTCCCAATAAAATCTAACAAACAATCAATAGAAGGTATTATATTTCGATCATCTGCAATGCTTAACTCAAATTGTTCACGCGTTACGTGATCCAACTTTTTTAAAAGTAAACTAACTATAAGCAAATTTAATTGCTCTTCCTGACTTGGTAATACAGCTTTTAACGCTGCCCAATTTTCAGAAAATGTATCTATTACCTTCTTCAAAGACGAGGGTGATCTATCGGTAATGTTTTGTATTTTGAACAAATTGTTTAAATAATTGTTAGCAATGATTTGCGTATTTTGGTATCGTTTATTTAACAGATCGAGTGGAACAGAATAATTGGCACCTGTAATTTTTAAACTCTTAACAAGAGCGGCTGCTTCCCCACTTAAATTTCCGACCAAATAACCCAGCTTTTCAACATCTGAAAGCTTTTTTGAATTACCAATTAAACTGGTAAATAACTTTATAAAGCTTGGATACGACGAAATATCCCTATTAAATTCAGCCAATTTCAAAGCAGGCAATTTGATATGTGATTCTTGTAAATTCAGAACCACCGAACTATCTAAATTTACATTTAAAGTTTTATTTAAAAGCCTATTCAAATTTCTACTTTTAGAACGAATACTATACGAAATATCAACAAATTTATCCCCATAAGCGTGTATTTCCTCCAACCGGGATTCGGATATGTCAACTGTACTGGTTAATTGTGTTTGTAACCACGAAAACCGATAAACGGTTTCTGAAAAATCTTCCGTGCGAATTAAACAATTATCAATTTGCTCACGATTATTCGAAGTTTCGGCATTTTGCATTAAACCTAACATTTTTTTCCCACTCGCCATATAACCTTGCAGTTTTTGCAGGATTTCTTGTTGTTTCTCCATTTTGACCAATCACCAATAATGTTGAGTGATCTCGAAATCGTTGAATGCAGCCAATTGCGTTGAATACTTCCAATGGTTATGCTATTTACCCAAATATGCAATACGGAACGCACTCCCGAAACCGAACCAAAATGACAGATGTAACCGTCAGTTTGTTTATCAAATACGAGTTTGTCAAAACACCACACATATTTGTTCAAAGAATTAATTTCCGATTAATATAATTCAAAGTCAAATTAATTCGCTAATTTTAAGCAATTTAACAAACGAATAAACTACTTGCCAAACGAAAATATACAAAAGTTAACCTCGAAACGAACATAGGTCAACTCACAAAAAATAAGAATTTTTAACAAAAATATGGCAGTTCAAATCCGCCGAAGGATCAAAAATGTTGGCGTATTTTACGAGCTAGTGAACTGTATCGACAACGAAAGTGTTAATTTAACATGACAAAGCATTGTGCTAGCGATCGCCATGTTAACCAAAACGATGTTGACGAGCAACTAACTTTTTATCAGTCTTCTAAATGGCGAGTGGGACTAACGAAGATAACCGAAAATAATGCCCATAAGGCCGCGAAACTCAAAATAACTAAATATTACTTAAACAAATATGTTCTACATTTTAGTGCTGTCTCTTCTGTTATTGTCAATTTGTTTTTCATAAAATTCTTTTTCTTTCCTCTTCAATAAATTAAATTGATTTCTACATCTTTTATAATCTTTCCAGTTTACAACACATTTATTGAACTTGAATTTTTTTATAAGCAAAGTCTCTTTAGCTTTGGCACGCACTTCATTGTCATACCACTTTAAACAGGTTTGTAGTTGAAATTTGCTTCGAATAGGAGCTTCATGGTCTAACGCATGTGTAACATTATTTAGTATATCATTCAGAATTATATCAACATTTGTGTTGTCAAATTTCCATATACATTTTAAAAGTCTTAGGTTTATTCGGTGAATGGCTGCATTGTTTAGGTTTCTGAATTGACTTATTTGGTTATTACTATTATAGTGTATATTTTCTTTAGTAATTGCCACTGATATAATATTGTGATCAGTTATTATTGGTGTCGAATGGACAATAACCCTGACTTGTTTAGCATTAGTTAAGATACAGTCAATTAACATTGAACTATTTTGTACAATTTTAGTAGGCCCAGTAATTAATTACTGTATTCCATTTACCCTAATGAAATTACTTAACTTTTTTACATAGTAATTACCCTTACTCTCATAATTTAAATTGAAATCTTCCGCTATAATACATCGTAGGTTTGTATTAAATAGGTTTTCACTCAATTCTTCAAAGTTATTCAGAAACACTGCATCACTTGCACTTGGGGAGTGGTATAACACTCCTATGATCCATAGTGATCCAAATAATAACACTTTCACAGCTTTACATCAATAATTTGGTTTTCAATATATATTCTTTGTATGCTTTAAAAGCAATGTCGTTACGAATATAAATTAACACCCCCCTCAGTATGACTGCTAATAGAGTCACATCTTACTAAGATATAATTATCAATTGCAATTTCTTTGTCTTCCACATTATTATTTACTCTAGTTTCCGATAACAACACTATCATAGGATTATAACACATCACATCAACTATTAATTGGTACTTGTTAGACATTATACTTTGAACATCTAAGTAGATTATGTGATAATTGAGTATTAATGACGAATTGCCATTTAGTTTTATGAATTTCTGTCGTTATTTACAATTGTTGGTTTGTTATTAATATATATTTAATTGTTCTTGAGGTATCTCCATTTTCAGTTATTTCTGTAAGTTTCTTTTTAACATCCAAATAATATTGTCGTTGTTTCAGTGTTTGATCTCCAAATATTCGAACATTTTGATTTGTTAATTTTGTTTTATTTTTTAAAATAGACATTGCTTCATCCTGAGATCCCGTTAAAACCCTAAGTGGCCGATTTTTGTTTTCCATGCGTTTACCCAGAATAAAGGTTTTAACATTATCTAAATCAATACCAAAATTTCTGAGTAATTTACCAACAGTGGTTTTATCTTCTGCGTTTCTATCAGTGTATGAATTACTATTTGATTCTTGAACATTTAGTATTATAATATTTCGTGATCTATTTTTCCTATCAATCATTTCTGCTATTGTCTCTTCACAACCTATTGCACTTTTTTGTTTTTCAAGATCTTCATTCTTCTTATGTAAATCTTCTATTTTTTGTTCAAGAATAATTAATTTATTTAAAAATTCCGGAATTCTAAATAAACCTTTCTCACATCCATCACATAGAAATATTAATTTTTGCTTACTAAGCTTCAAACATCTAATTTCTGTCTCAGTTAACTGAGCACAGTCTTTACACAGATGATTACTGCAGTGATCGCAATCAAATAAATTATCTAAGTTTCCTGAACATCTATTACAGTTTTGCATCTCAAACAATAAATCTACTTCTGTAATCAGAAAAGGAAATTATTTAAAATACAGTCCTTGTTTATTTATTTTAATTATCCACACAGCTGGTGAGATAACAAGCATTAACACTATTTGCAATTAAGATAACTTACTCACTGTTGAGACCAAGTAAATATCTTTGTTTTATTACACAAAATACTTCAAAATTGTAATTTTTGGTTGTTTAAGAATTCAATACTGAGTTAATTGTATGTCCAATTGTACAAATTGTACAAATATCAATAAGGAAAGTTTGAAGGTGCTTTGAAGCACAAAAGGTAAATAAAAGCTGTTAAAAATTGAAATACTAGTAACAGCTAGGTTAATTGTAAATATTTCAAAATAATGCATAGGCAAGTTTGTAAATAATTTAAATAGTATAAAAATATTATCTTAAAGGACAAGTAGCTACATAAAGTTTTATAAAGTAAGTTTACTTAGTAGTACATGGATAGGCAAAAATTTGAAATTCCTTGATAATCATGTCATTGATATAAGAAAGTGGTTACAGTAGAAGTGCATATGGGCTAGAAAAAAATAAATAGTTGGCATATTAGAATTTTTTAAGGAAATTTAGCGTTGTATGAAAAAATGTAATAAATGTTCTTTATTTCAATATACACTTAATATTTTTGTTACTTGAAGAGGTAATACTTATAACATATTGCCTGTTATATAATGTGTGATTGAAATTGGCTTTTTAGTGTAGATATTGTATTTTAGTTTTTGCTTCTAACATAACAGATTGCCTCAGCTAAGTGTATAGAATGCCTTGATATATCATAATTTATTGAAACTATTTTATGAATGTTCCTTTTTATATATAAGGTTAAAATTTTTTTTATTCATTTCTTAATAAAATGAATATTTTGTGTTGTGACTAACAGCATGTTTGTCCATTATTAGGTTAACAACGTTTCTCGTGTAATTACTAGTGGAGAGCATGTACTTAACCAATTAATTAATCCTGATGGCCCATCAGCAGAGGCTATAAGAAATTTAGTTGAATCCACTGGAGCTGATGAGAATCAAATTATACAATTGATTTGCAAAGCAT
Organism: Platerodrilus igneus; assembly: GCA_036346225.1. Lineage (NCBI taxonomy): Eukaryota > Metazoa > Arthropoda > Insecta > Coleoptera > Lycidae > Platerodrilus > Platerodrilus igneus. The sequence goes on along the minus strand of JARFIW010001208.1, from coordinate 1,974,955 downwards.
CAGACGGAAAATTAATACCGGTTTCTTCATTTACTGCAAATAAAATAGTTAAGTTATCAATGACACAAACTGTTAATTCACAAGTTACTGCTAATTGTACTAGTAGGGAGGAAAATGTTACCAAATTTTCTCAAACTAACACAAAAATTAAGGCTGAACTAATGAGGAATTCTGAAATTCTTCCTAAATTTCAACAAGCTTTTGGAAAACCAACTTACCAGAATTGTGTTGATGTTACTGAATGCATTACATTAAACAGCACTGAACATAATTCAGTTTCTCAGGGAAATTGTAATATTATAAGACCTCAGCCAAAAAGTCCAAATAGTTTAATCGATGCCCAACCTGTTCAAGGGGGTGTTATATATGCACGTCCGGTTCCAGTTACCAAGTCTTTAAATTTTATTCCACCTGCACGTGGAAAAATACTACGGCTAGCTGCTTCAAGTACAGATGAGTTGTCACTCGTTAAAGAAAGTGTTTTTCAAGGAAAAATGACAACTTTTTTGGCAGCAACATTACATGGAAGTAAACATAAGAACTTGAATAGCAGTGAAGTAAACATCAATGCTGAGGAATTCTCTCAAACAAGCTCTCATGTAACATTAACAGCGTGTCCTACACTAGTACAAAATGCTCGTATTGTGCAACCTATTATACAGATACCATCAAATGTTACACGCAATATCCCACAAAGCAATGTCAGTTCCACTACATTGGAACAGTTGCGGGAATTTGATATGGTATACAATCAGGCAAGTTATAAAGTTAGTTTAGTACTACTGCATGATTTAAAATTTCATAATTGTAGTGAAGTACTTTGTATAAAATTTTGATAGCCTGTTTTTTATTTCAAAGAAGAAATATATATTTGGGATTCCTTTGTATAGTGATTATGACAGCAATTTTTGTGAACTATAATGTTTTTTAAAAAACAGTTATATTGTATGCAGTATTTTATAATATAACCATATTAATTAAAATGTTTTTAGAAAGAGTTTCAAGCTACAGATTATATTCAGTTATGTTTTAATTCAAAATTCATTTTTTTGGAAACTATTTAGTGTTTAATCAAGTTGTTCTACAACATTTTTAGAATTGTAGTGTTAACATAATCTATTGAGAAACAATATAAAATTAAGAAAGTGTATGCTTAAAATCTTTTTAAAATCTATTTGTGATTGAAAAGTACCAGTTGACTTTTAGTTTACTATGCATATTGTTTGGTTTTGTAATATTCCCCATTTTCAACTCCATTTATGGTAGAACATAGAATCCGTTTTTATAAAAATATGTTAGAGGTTTTAAGCCTATCAGGAAATCCATAATATCACATTGACTGAGTATTTTGTCTCTTAATCCTTGTTGATCAATTCAAATACCAAATTTGTACTAGTAATTGAAAATTATGTCAAGGTAGGTTTAAGTTGTTACTTTTTTAGAACATTATCTTAAATTCTTCTATTATGACCGGTCATTAAATAAAATTAGAAAACGTTAAATGAAGCTGTTCGTACTGAACCATCGATTATCATCACTTATTTTTAATTACTATAGCATTTAGTTCTTGATACTGTGGTAAATAGCAGAAGGTGATTGTTGTCAAATTAGTATACAAATAATGATATGAAATTAATTTAATATGCAGTTTAAGTTTTAAAATTTATATTTATTTCAAAGTAATTAAACAGCTAACTACAATTTATATAACAATAATGGTCAACCAATTAATTTGTTACTTTGTTTATGTACATACTACCACAAGTTTATTTCTACATTCAATATGTCAATTTACTATTCATATATATATATATATATATATATATATATATATATATATGCTAATTACAACAAAAAAAACATATTACTTACAAATTTTGTACAATTCATTTTATTTCCGTATTTAAAGTATGCCTATTCAAATAATGAATATTATTCAGCATATTAAGGAGGACCACTGAGTAAGATTTGTTTAAACTCTGACACCATCATGCTTTTATATTATATGAAATTAATTAACTGATTTAGTTTGTGGTTATACTTTAATTACTGCAGAAGATGTGTTCTCAGAGGATAAAAATATCGTTTGCTCTTTAAAAGTTCTGTAATACTTACAATAAGTCTAGGTATACAGACATAAACCTTCCATATACATTCTCAATGGATGCTGATTTGTACGCTAATCATTCCCTCGCTTCTATATAAAAGTCTTCAAACACATCAGCTATTGTTATAACCAGCAACACTACCTAGATTTTATTGTATGTGTTCAAAATTAAAGATTATATGTTCGATATCAATTGGAACTTAGATCAAGTATTTACACCATTAATCTTTGTTCAAATTTTTCTTATCCTTTTTAAGAGCCCCCATCTATAATTTGAGCAAAATGCCTCTTACTCTGTATCAGCACTAATTATTTATTAAAGATGATTAAAACCATAATTTGTAATAAAATTTTTTTTAAATTCAATAAATGTAAGAGCAGTTTCCAAACGGTCAGCTATTGGCTATATTTTTATATACCTATTTTAACCAAACATGAAACATTATCCAAGAAGAGGTTTCAAGTTGTAATTAATGGAGAGGCTATTTTTGCCCATAAAACTTGAGTGAGCTCAACACGTGCAATATAACGAAATATGATTTCTCAGTACCATTAGAAGCGTTTATTTTACGATGCGTATTTCAACAAATAACTATTGGAAATAATAAGCAGCTGTTAGAATGTGTTTCAACGAATTCATAAGACGAGTTTCTGGTCTTTTAGAAGTAGATTCACGATAAGCAGTCTTTTAGAAAATATATAAGCGCGGTTTAAAATATATTCCACGTATTTCTACGCTTAAGGAAATTTTTATGTAGGACGGTTTTTTAATATTCATTTTAATTGAAGTAGCATAAAAAGCGGGCTGTCGCTTGGATTACGATTTGTCGGAAGTGCTTAATTAAGGTAGTTGAAAATTAAAATTTACATGAAGGATGCAGAAATGGATTGCATGCAGCGATTTAATGTAAGATACGTCACATTTTTTTCCATTTGTTTTAATCAAACATTAAAGACATATGCCGTATATCAATCTTTTGGAATCCACTTTTATTATTATTAGACTAAATAGCTTACATCGTTCTCAGAAATTACCAAATGAATGATAAACTCTCGCCACAAGTATGTTACACTGTTGCCAAGTCACAGATGCATGCGCATTGGAATATGCAGAAGAACATTAGAAATAGGCTCAAATATAAGCTTGTATATATTACCGCACTGCCTCTTATGAAGAATATATTGAACTAAAATTATACGTATTTTCCATGCAGCTACCAATATCATGTTCTGAGAAAATTATGATTTTTCCCTTTTATATGTAATGTAAAAGCAAAAGCGACTATACCAAATAGTAGAATTTGCAATTTATCATCTACAGAATTATCGTTTACTAAAATTGATACAAAATCAGAATAATATGGGATTTTTTTATTGCATCCAGTATACGACTGCAATAATTTGAATGATACAACTGTCAATGCAAATTTATATATACATATATATATATATATATATATATATATATATATTAGGTAGTTTTTTTTTACACAAGGTACTTTGATAAATACTAACGTATTGCAATTAATAAGATGAAATAATAACTTAGACTTTTATGCAAAGTCCAAATGATCATTTCAAATCGAGCTAGTAATTGAAAGAAGGAAAATATAAGGTCTTGGACAGGATTTGAACCTGCATCTCAGTTTTGCCGGAACTGTGCGTTTACCAATTACGCCACCGAGACCGATGACTATAATTGGGAAATTTACAAATCTAAATCGTGTACAGAACTATACATAAACCTAACTTTCAATTTGCTGACTTGTTACCTAACCTCAATCAGCATGTAGACTGACTAACTCTGTATCATTGCATGTGAAAATTTTTTAAAAATCTATCACTAAAGAGCGATCTTCTATCCTCCTCAAAATTAAGAACATGGGATTTCAATAAGGCTATCTCAGACAATGTGAGTATATATGTTTGATTTATTCTGCAATTATAAATAAATATTATTCAATCGCAAATCCAAATTGTCTACAAATTCCTAAATTATATGTACAATATCACAAATATCTTTTTTGAACAAAATTATTATTATTTTCATAATCAAATAACAAAGTTTAAAAAAATCAAAATCTATCTTTTTACACACTGTTAATAAATATTATATAACCTTAAATTCAAAGACAACTCTTTTATGGTATATCCTTCTTAAACCACAAACCTCATTTCTGAATTGATCAATACCTAGAACCAGGCCTTCATAATAAATCTTAAAATTTTTGTTTTCTATTTCATCATCATTAGGTCTTCAGTCCTGGAACTGGTTAGACGCGTACCATCATTGTTTCCTATTTTGAACTAACCTACAGATTTCCCTGAAATTTGCACAGTCTGCATCTATCACTATCTGATCTAGGTCTACATCTACCTATTTTTTACTATCTCTGCTTGTAATATATCCCATACTATTGCCTTAGAACGTATTCTGCCCTTCTATTTCTCTTTTTCCCAGATATCCTTGTTCCCCTACTATTTCTATAACCTATTTGTTATTATCTTTGTCTGTCCATGCTATTGTCCTCATGCATCTGAAGCACAGCATTTCAAAAGGCTGCTACCGTTTTTCTGTCTGCATTTCAGACTGACCGTATTTCATAGGCATACTGTGCTGTGCTCCACACATATCCTTTCAACAATTTTCTTCTTGTTCTATGTTTGTTGTCTTTCCTCATAGGCGATGTTCTTTCTTGTTAGATGCAGTTCTGTCACCTTCAATTGTTTTACAGTTATATACCCTATTTCTCCGACCTTCAGTGGTTGTGAAGGGAGGTAAGCAGCATGTGGCTGCCAAGTTCCCCCAACACTTAACCATTTACCGATTTAATATTTTTTCCAATATATCTTTTTGCACAGTCAACATTAGTTGCAGATATTTCGCAACCAACAACTAGTTGTTTATACTAATCATCAGATTTATCTGCGCTTATTTTTTCGTCATTAGGTTTTCCGTCTCAAAACTGGTTGGACACGTACCTGCACTTATTTATATTCTGAGCTAGCCTACATAGTTCCCTGAAATTCTCACACAGCATGTATATACAGCTCGTTCCCCTTCTATTGTTTTCTAATTTTTTGCCCTATTTCACCAAGATTCAGTGAAGGGGGTTAAGCAACCTGTGGCTACCAATATTCCCCAACACTTAGACATTTGCCGAAATAATGATTTTCCAATAAATCCTTTCACACACTTAACATTATTTGAGAATATTGCCCAACCAATTCTTGTAGTTACTTATAATAATCGTCATGTTTAAGCACAGTTATTTTTTCGTCATTAGTTTATCCATCTTGGGATTGGTTGGATGCGTACCTCCATTGATTTCTATTCTGGGCTAGCCTTTCTATTTACTTCATTAAAATAATCCCAGAATTTAATTCATCCTTTTTACAAGAAATTTTTAATCTCGTTTTTGTTTAAAAACAATTTCCAAAGTAAATAAATTATTTGCCAGTTAATACTTTAAACCATCAAGTTTTTCCTACTAAACTATTTAGAAAAGTTTCCATACATTAATCTTTCTTATATTAAATTATAATTTAGAAACAAAAAATTTTCCCCACTAATGTTCAGAAAGATTTCAACATTAATAAATTTTTCATTGACCTACAAATTATATTCAATTGCACACAACTACCCTTGAATGCTTTTCGAATTAAAATATATTTTTGCAGAAAATCATTCCAAATGCCAAGTTCCTAAAATTCAAATTGTTACAAAAAATGTATTTCAAAATACCTGATTAAATTGGTCTATCTGTAGAATCAGTGTACGTATATTCTGCGGTTTCTGTTTTCAGTACAAGCTGCTGTTTCTTCAACTAGATTGATACTTTTAATCTCGATTTAAATCACCCAAACTGTTCACTTATTTTCGCAGTATATATACCTCTTAAGATAATATCGAAGATTACAGAGAGTAGACCCAATTTTTTGACATTTTCTTATTTTATAGTTTTAGAACAACTTCATATTATGCTAACAATCAACATCCGCTGTTCACTCCAAAACCATTGTGTCAGATGTTGATCTAAATTTCATAAAAATAAAGTTGTTTACAATATTTTTTAAACACATCTGCATTTTAAAAATTCCCGAATCTACTAATTAGTTTATATTTTAAACTGTTATCAGGATTTATTCTAGGATTAATCAATAAACCCATATAATTAAGATTATTTTTACATCCTTCTGTCAACATGTGTGTTGTTATTCAATTAAAATGACATTTATCTCGAACTCATCTTTGATTCATAGCTTGAACATTTAATCAAGTTTTTATTATACTATACTGATATAATATTTACAATGATGATTTTCAATTTTTCAGAAATTTTATTTTATAAAAAAATAAATCTTTACCTTTATATTACAAGATATAAAATTTAAAGTAAAGGCTTTTTGATAAAGCCCTTCATGAATACATGCAGTTTATGGATTATCTGCTCTATGGAGAGAACAACCAATTGACCGGTTTTCTTATTATTATGACTTGTCAGAATTGGACACCCCCCCCCCCCCATCAGTAGAAAATCAAAGCATTGTTACCAAATTCCCAAGAATTTATGCTTATATAAATATTATTCAATAATCCAAAAATCAGTTCTTATTTAATGCATACATGGCATGGATAAAATTATATTCAAATTTTAACTTCTAACTGGTTTAAATGCCATCCACTAGGTTGTATATAGGTACTGATATATTGCTCTTAAAACATTTTAAATAACCTTGGCTTAGAGGCATTAGAAATTTTACTTGCTTGTTTGCTACTTCTAAATTACATTATTATTTTTTTATCGTTTTGGTTTTCTGTTGTTAAACATTAGAGAAATGGACCAGTAAGGAAATAACGAATTCAGTAACAGAATGCTCACTCTAATTATGGTAACAAAGGAGGGGAAAGAAAGAAAATAATGTTATGCTAACACAGTCATAGAAGGGGGGTCTAAAGAACAAAACAAAGAAACCCAACCCAATTTGCTTTGAAAATGAATGATTAGTATATATACAACTAATACATGCGGACAGAACATTAGTCTGTTCAATACAATAAATTACAATATTCAATTAATATCACAGAAAATAAACAGAATAATTATGGGGTTTATTACAGCATTTTGATACTTTTTAATACCCAGTAATACATACAGAAATAAAAAATATCACATAAATGTAAATCGAATTATCACATATGACTACATATAAATAGGCCTAGAATCTTACCTAATTAAATACTATGTTGGCGATTACGAGCTTATCCCAAAAAGAAGACGAGAAGACTTAAATATTTACTCTTATTATCCCTCCAGTATAAAAATTAATCTTATTTTAAACCTAAAAAACAGAAGTAAACACATTTGCCATTCTACTCTTTGCCAAAAAATTTGAACAATTTAACCTTTTTACTTAAAAACAATAATTATCTCAAAATTAATTTACTCATTACTTTACGAAACCCCCACAAACAATAACAATGGCATATCCAATCACAAACCACCTAACATTAACACCACCTACAAAACTTTGCCCTATTTCAATCATTTAACCTCAAAATTAAAAAAACATTTTTTGAAAAACTAAACATCAAAATAGCCATTACTAACTCACAAAAAAATTAATCTTCTCATAAATCAAAGACAGGATTCCAGCAGAAGAAAAAAGATGCATAATATACCAAATTAAATTTTTTAGACTGCATGGAATCTTACATCGGACAGACTTTCCAACAATTACAACAAAGAATAACACAACATAAAAGTGACTTTAGGCTAAAGCCTAATGCATGTGCTCTGACCATTCACTCTTAACACAAAAGATCATAGACCAGATTTTACAAATACACAAATTTTGATCAAATTATAATAGGAGAACCTTTTTGAAAATGTGTTACATTTACATTAACCCACAAGTATCAACAAAAGAAAACTGATCTCAACAATTTAAGCACAAATTCCATCTAACGACAGTATAATTCCCACTTACAATGACGCAACCCTCAATACATCTTCAAACTAAACTAGATACACACACTAATACACACATCTCACACAGACATTTCCATATAGACAAAAAAAGACCGACACGCGCATCTCATATAATATATATTCATAAGTCAACATCGTCCTACTGTCAACTAAAGTGACATTTATATGTGTCATAAAATGTAATAATTTCAAAAACATTGTATACATTTAATAATTTCATTATAAGTATATCTGTTGTAAATTAATTTATGCTATCCGTTTATTGTTATTAGAACCTTGAAAAGATAAGAACCACCTTTCGAAAATTTGATTTGACCGTATAAGCATAAATTACTTATATATATATATATATATATATATATATATATATATATATATATATATATATATATATATATATATATGTTTCGTAGTATATTCCTGGACGTATTAATATGTAAACAAAAATATTTTGAAATCTTGTGGGGTTTATTTCGTCCAAATACAATATTTATGTAAATGTCATTTTAACAGACGTTTTGGAAAATATGTTTCCTTAAACTTAGTTCTGAAATTTAATTTATGGGTTACAATATTTCGAAAATTTCTTATATCTAAACTTACATTTACTTGACATAATTGTTAATGTTATAGCATGGTCTTATGTAATTTGTACATTATTTTGTTTTCATAGAAAAGATTATACTAACCAGGTTCTAATACTAAATTTCTAACAGTTAATTATAATTGGAAGTGTAAAAATTGAAAGCATTGCAAAAGAAAAAATTGTTAAATAATAATAATAAATAAATAATAATAAATAAATAATAATAAATAAATAATAATAAATAAATAATAATAAATTATAACAGCGATAGCTTTCATAACTAATTGACATGGAATAGTGCCATAGACTTTTGATGAATAGGCGAGTATTTACCTTTTGGTAACATTAAAATGAGGACATCAACAATTTCACCAGCAAGGTCTCTATAAGAACACCAACAGATGTTGGGCATTTATTAATGTCTTGGTCAGTTCTGTATATACATTGTGGCTGTAATAAATATGTATGTATGCGTTTGTCCTGAATCATGAGACTAGCAATATTGAAATCTCTGATACTGTCTTCAGAAATGTTCTATACCTCTATATAAAAATTGATATTTACAGAGAAGTAAGTATTCATCACATTATTCATACTACATTAGTAGTCGCTTTTAGTCTATGTTGTAAATGTTATAAATGTTTAAATGCAACAACTTTAATATGTATACTGATACATAATTATGTCAAAGACCTATTAAATATAATGCCTATTTTTATACTTCCTTCATGTTTTCATCTACAATGTCACTTAAATGTGGCCATCACTTTAAATAGATTCTTTTCACTGGAACAGTTTTTTGCAAGTTTTTATGACTTTGACATTTTTACCAAGAATTGCATTACCTGTTATTTTGAAGATTAAATGCTATTGTTCCAGAGTTGATCTTTTTTGCAAATGGAAACAAAAATGAATCAACCAACCTAAATTAATACCGTTCTCTTAATGTAAAACAACCTTTGAACGTGCAATGTAGTAAAAGAAAACTATTTGCAGTAGCTGTTTGACTTGTTTTCCATTGTATTCTTTATATTTATAAGTAGTTATCATTACTAATATATTTCACTAACTAGGTTAAACACAATTAATAATACAAACATTTGTATAGGCTGATGAGTTTTAATCAGTGTCGAATTGGTTAATTTATTTAAATTGTTGTAAAGTGTATTACGCTTATATACACTACTTTGTTAAAACATACATTGCAAAAATTTTAATTTGTTACTTTATCTTAACGTTTTATTAATTTAATTGCTTTATATTTACTTT